>JALJVW010003023.1:68262500-68684049 GCA_024865655.1 Emberiza elegans | reverse complement strand
TCTTCTGTAACTCTTTCCCAGGCTTTCTCCAAAATGCCTCAGCTCTGATTTGCTACTTCACCAAGGGTCTTTCCTTTCATTCATCCCTGCAGGAATGGTTTTATCTTTGTTTCACAGAGCAGTGCTCAGAATACCATGCTTGTTATTGTCAACTGAGGACTTGCTCTTAGCCCCCTTTTTTAATAAAATTCCACCTTGCATAAATAATGAATGGTCCAGTGCAGCAGCAGTTAACCCCTTTCAGGTGTCTAATCCACCAAATGACATACATCTGCAAGCTCTGATTTTTTGAACCAAAGCTTGTTTGGTTTACTTCTACAGGGCACTAAGTCTCTTACTAGGAGAAATGAGAGATAGACGCCCCTTTCTTTCACATAATGTGATTGAGTGGATCACCCATTTCAGTAGAAATTTAGTTCTCACATAACTGGTAAAAAAACCCCCATTTTTGAAGTTGTGTAACATTCTGCATAAAAAAAGGAAAACTCCTTACCTATTATAAAATAGGATAGTAACACCTACCACTGTGGTATTACTAAAGATGTTCCTTTGGCCCATTTTTAGATTTTCAGATTTTACTATAGAATTCTTGAGTCCATGGTTTAGTTAGGTCATTCAGCCAAAGGTAATTGGCCTTTGAAGTTTAAATTAGGGTCTTCACTTGTCCAGACAGCTGTTAAAGGAAATCTTACCCTTTTCAGCCATGCCTTAAGTAACCTGTGGATGGGCTTTACAGTCCAGATCACTTAATTTTGTTTCTAGTTTCTCATACAGCCTCAGGTTTATCCATCTGCATTACAAAACCCACAAAGATATTTTTGGTTTCCTAATCCTTAAGTGCTGTTACTCCATATGATATAAATGTAATGCGCCAAACTCTACAGACAAAAGGAACTCCTAATTGCATTTTTAAAATAAAAGCTTTCAAAGGAAATAAACTTGGTGAGAAGCATGAGATGTAATTGGATAACAAGATTGCAACACACAGCACTGCAATTCAAGAAATTCCCCAACTCAGTCAATATTACACAGTAATTAAAAATATCAATCACTTCTGCATTCCTTTTTCATGCAGGAACAGGTTGAAACTTTAGATACCTATATTCCTAGAGGTATAAACAACAATATCCATGGTAATTTTGTCTTATTTGAGTTTCCATGGAAACAGTGTTTATGGTATTGCAGTGTTATCAGGGAAAAAAATTAGTTATAAATAATAAAGAGGCTAATGTTGTTTCCCTTGGTCTTGCTGAACAGCTTCAGGCACTGAGACAGATGAATTGGACAGAAATGGAAGACAGCAGCTGTAACAGCAATGCTTGTTATCAACTGTGCTTTATTACTGGAAAACCCATATAGCTGCTTGTCATGGTTTAAGCCCAGCTGACAACTAAGAACCACACAGCCACTTGCCCACTCTGCCTCAGTGGTACTGCAGGGGAGAGAATTAGAGGGGTGAAAGTGAGAACACTCATGGATGCAGATAAGAACAATTTAATAACTGAAATAAAATAAAATAGTAATAGCAGTATGAAGAGAAATATTAATGAAAGAGAATATAGCCAAGAGAGAAAAGTGATGCAAATGGAAACAATTTCTCACTAGCAGCTGACTGATGCAGCAGCCTCCCAGCCAGGCTTCCCCCTAGTTTTGTTGCTGAGCATGGCACCATATGGGGTGGGATATCCCTTGTGTCAGCTAGGGTCAGCTGTGCTCTTTTCCAAAATCACGCACTCCCCAAGCCACTCTCTGGTGGAGTGGGGAACAAAAGAAAACCTTGACTCTGTGCAAGCAGTGCTCAGCAATGACAGAAACATCTCAGTGTTATCAACACTCTTTCCAGCACAAATGCCCACGGTGAATGTCAGTCCAGTCATTTCTTGAACATGTCCAGGGATGGTGAGTCCAGCACTTCCCTGGGCAGCCTGTCCCACTGCTTAACCACCCTTTCAGCAAAGAGATTAACTATATCCCAGCCAAAATACACACAGTGAAAGAGTTTAATAGTGTGATGGCTCCAAATTACCTTTTATTAATTATAACCACTAAAGATCTAGCTTTTCCAGCAAAAAAATTGGTTATGTTATTCTCATTCTGGTAATTTGCAGGATTTTTTTTGTTTTTCCAGAAAGATTCAACCTCAGTCTACATTTTGCTCATCTAATCTACATATTTCAATGAGAAACAGGTTTTTGTTTGTTTGTACCTCTACTCTGGATTTTCATCATTACAGAATATCACTCCTACAATTACTTTTTTGTTTTGTTTTGATTTTCTAAACTGCACAAAAATATATATTATCCCAAAACTGGGACATCCTTCCTTGTAACAGAAATGGGTCACTCTGCAGAGGCAGTGGGTGTTTTTATCCACTTCTGTCATGCTATTTAGTAAAACAAAGTGGGCCTAAGCTATTGCCCACTGAAATGTTGGTATGTAATTGACCCAGCTGTCAGAACCCCATGACACCATGTCAGCGCTTTCTGCACTCTGTAATTTTGAGAACTGGTGCAAGAGAAATTGTTCCTGTGAAATGTTCAGTATCATCAAACCTGCTGAAGTCATGGGCAATTGAAAGCACTCCACAATTCCCAGGAGGCCTTCAGGACTCCATTCACATCGCTTCAAAGAGAAAGTAGGCACCCAGGTCATAAATAAGCTGAGGTATTTGCCACCTAGCTTTTATTTAATGCAGAGGAAATCTATAAAGAGAATTTTCAGCACTATAGGACCCAATTCAGACAAAACAAGAGAGAAGAAAGGATAAAATATTTGTATATTTGTATAGTTGTAATTCTTATCATGTTGTCAATAGTTCTACCTGCATTGTGAGGCCCAGGATAAAAGTCCTTCTGTACTTTAGAAAAGGGATTTTAAAACTGGCCTCACATCTTACAAGACTTCCTTAATGACTGTTCTTAATTGCTTGTATGAACAAGGTCTCTCCCGAAATTTGGCAAAGTTAGCCCTTTGGGTAAAATGCTTCAATATTCTTTGGACTCAAGAGACAAGGGCATCTTCATCTCCTTATAAGAACATTCACCAAATGCAATTAATGAAGTCCCTTGTGTCCACATAAACAGCCATGTCCTTTAAGTTTGGATCCCATTTTGAAATTCGCAATTCAGTTTCAACACTAATGTTTACTACAGCAACACTCCCTACGAAATTCCATGGCATTCCCTAGCAGCACTCCTGTTTGGTGGCATGTGTCTTAGGCAGCCTGAGGATGGCCTTTCCAGTTCAGATCACTCACTTTTTGCTTAGGTGCAAAGTCTTCAGAGAAATTCCATAACCAACAGTAATAGATCACAAAGGAAACTAAGCCTGCCTAAGCCTACATTGACAAATGTTGACTCATGCTCATGAGCTTCTTTTTTAAAAAAAAACTCTCATTTTAAAACTCCATGCCTCAGGGATAATATTATGTTTTCTCTTCTATACTTACTTTCAGTGTCTGGATCTAAACAATACTTTGTCTAAGGACTTCACCAGTAAATTACGGATTGTGAAAGAAAATTGATACTCTGTACATCTTAAAAAATACAGGGACAGGCTTGAGACAAGCTTAAGTACATAAAAATGTCTTTGCATAATCTGTAGCTGGTGGCGTGCAATTGACTCCAGGGATTTAAGTGACTTTCAAGGAAACACAAAAAGAAACAAAAGGAGAAGGAAACTCTCACTAATGCTGGTGGCAATCACTTTCAATGAGAAAGACTGCAAAAGAGACACAGCCCTTCAGGATGTGCAAACACAAGACTGCAAGAAGAGCAGCACAAAAGCAGCAGCAGGGAAGCGCTGCCCGGGTGAGAGCTCACCCCACTGCCAGAGAAGGGCAGCCAGCAGCACCACAGGGCAAGGGAGGCACAGCCACAGGGGGAAGTCCCTGGGCTTCTCAAAGGTTCAGGCCCTTGATGAGCTCAGAAGGGGTCCTGACAGTGGCATTTCTGTTGCAATGAGTACCTTAGTTGCATCACTGCTCCATGTGACTGGTACCTGACCTGAGCAAGCCTTACTCGTTTTTCCTATGGCTGACAGAAATTCCCTAGCAAGAGTTTACAGGCAGCACGGATGCAAGCAAGATCCACACCAAGTTACAGTGGCTAATTTGGCTTTCATTGGCACACAAAACCTTAGCAGGATCAGAACCCCATATAAGTATGTGCTTGTTATGTTTGCCCAATTATCCCCTCATAAAAACACCCCAAACAATATTTGAGATAGTAGTAATTTTAATTAAATAATTTAGAAAATATATAAAGAAGGGATAATTTGGTTCTAACAATAGCACATAAGCAAAGGATAACTGCGGGGTACGGAGTGCAGGGCTTTTGGACCCGTGCCACCCTCCGTACAAAGTTACCAAGTGAAAATTACCCCTTATATATCATGTGTTAATACCATATTCTCCAGTTCTGGTTCGTCATCTACCTATCTCCGCCCTCATGAACACCTTTATTGCGCATGCGCCACCACTCAGTTCGGTGGTCGCACAAGTTTTTGGGGGGTCTTAATTGATGAAGAATTGCAGTCTTCCTCTTTGTCCTTTGATTCACCTTTGGGTTACACATGCGCACCAAGCCGATATAATATAAGCCAAGAATACATATCACTACATCTATGTATAAAAACAATAAATCCCTTATAATTAACATTTTTCTGGGAGCCAACCAGGTTCTTGTTCATTTTTAGCATCTGCTTCCCCGGCCTTTCCTGTAGGCCTTGGAAACATCTGCCTGAGGGGGGGAGAGATGGAACCCCTCCTCTCTCCCTCTTCCTTTGGCATTCTATTTTTATTATTCCCAATTATTATTATATGGTAGATCTTGTCCTTGTAAACATCTGCAGAAGGGGGGGGTAGAGCCCCTCCTCCCTCCCTCTTTTCTTTTGGCATTACAACTTTTAACTATTTTTATTTCTCCCAAATATTAATTATTAAATGTTATTAAATGGTAGGTATCAATTACTGTTTCCATTTTATCAGCACGAATCATACCTATTTATCACATGCTGAACAAGAAATAAGTGGAGATGTCCCTTCTCATTGCAGGGGCCTTTAAAGGTCCCTTTCAGCTCAAACTGCTCCGTGATTCTGTGAGAAGACAGAAGCTTGTCCAACATGGACAACAAGAAGAAGAAATTTATTTAGTTCCACAACTAAGTTATTAAAGGTCAGCTGCAGCACTGTAAGTTACTAATATATGTTTTCTTCCCTTCCCATATGTACAAATTAAATACAGCATCCCTAAATTGCATTTGCAAATATTTGCATGTACATGCACAGCTTCCTGCATTAGTCAAGATCACGTTTCCTCAGAGCTAGGCTAGAAGCTTTTGTTTGAAATGTCAATGCACTGAAGGTGTGAAAATCTATGAACTGACTGGAAATAATGTACCTGACCACTGTGATCACAAGTTGTGTTAACAGCTTACTGAAATCAATGGATTGTTGCAGCTCTTTTTTTGACTTTAGCAAAACCCCAGCTATGGCCAAGTGGGAGATTTCTGCCTTTGCAATGTGTTGATTCCATTTCACTGGTCACAGCAAATTAAAAACGTATTTATGCATTTTATTTAAGAGATAAAATCAATAATGATTCAGACTCTTGGCCTCTTCAGTGAATTGTCAGGATTATTTTGGAGGATTACTACAGTGGCAGGAGTATTTAGCAAATCTATTTAAAAATATGCACAAAGCTTTCTTACCACAATTTGTTTTTTTAAACAGATTCCAGATTTGTCCTTTTATAGTCAAATTCAGATGCCAAGAGAAACAAAAGCTCTGCATATCCTGCATCTTCTGCAAAAGGAAAGGGGAGGTAAGAACTCTTTGTTTTTGCCTATTTTTTCTTTAAAGTCAAGGCAGCCTGATACCAACAATACCTATATAGGTTAAGGAGTCAAAAAGACCATCACCGTCAGAAGAGAGACTGGTTTCAACCACAAAGTATACATATTTCTGCTATTCAGAACTGTAGGGTTCCAGTCCCACCTTTAGCAACCAGTGAGTGAGACTGGCCAAGTATCCTCCATGCAAAACCTGAGGTACCTCTTGCTAAAAGAAACAAGTAGCAGATGACAGGGATTTATTTCTCTATGACCTAGAAGGAGCTTTACAGATACTTTACGATCTCCATAAAAACAGCATTTTTTATTAAGCTTACTGCCAAAACTGTGATTTAGGGCTCATGGAAGAGATAGGGAAGCAAATAGTCTATAATGTCATCAGATTAAATGTACTAACATGTCTTTTACATGACATGTCTTTTACGTGACATACAGACACTTTGCAATCAGTAACATGTTTTTAACTTACTAAAAGTCATAAAAGTTTAAGAAGGTAGAGTTAAAATTTCTGAAGCATTCAGTTAGTTGCATGCAAAAGAGAATCCTTGTATAAAGGAAAAAGGTATCTTATATCTTTATGATAAATATATTTTCTTTCAACAGTATGGAAAAGCAGCACAGATCAATGACAGTTGTAATTATGTAAGTTAATTCTATAACATACAATATTGGAACTTGTTATCTGAGTGAAAGAGGGAAAATTGAACTTCTTTGTCCAACAGTAGAGCTAACCTATACTTATCTAGACTGTCAGCAGTCACTTGGAGCCCTCTAGCTCACAGTTCTTTCATGATATTTTGAAGTCTGCAGCACTGCTAATTGTGTTTGGAAACATTGATTTTAGGAAAGAGATGGAGTGTACTACATTAGCAAGCATTTGAGCCTTGGCAAAAATATACTGCATATAGTGGAAAGGAAGTAAAGATTGATTTGTACTTGTACCCCATGGGGAAAGCATAAACACTTGTTAATTATAGAGGAAGCTAACCACCGAGGTAGCTGGGGACACAAATTCCTATTTCCAAACAAAGGAAACGAAACATTCACTTACACAACCCAGCAGAGAAAGGGCTGCCCAGCTCTCTCTGCAGTAATGAGCTGTCTCCCCAGGGCAACACACACGGCCTGCAGCCCAGAGCTGCTCCAAGATGCCAGAATGAGGAGGGCAGATTGACCGCAAAAGTGTAACCTTGTCTTGCCAAACCTCAGCCACCCCTCACAGCACCATGTGGGGCCACACTGGCACAGCCTGGCTCTGCCAGCATGCTCATGCAGTGCTGAAGGTCCCTGCAAGCCTTTGTACCTCTTATTGTCCCCTCTAATAAGAGAGTCAGAGTCAAATGGAATATGACTTTTCAATAAGCCTTTACCTGTGGTCACAGCAGGACTAGGGAACTCCTTCAGTGCTGCTTGTCCACCAAGCACAGAGCAAAGGTTATCGTCCTCATGTCAGCCAGAATATTCCTTTCAGGCAGCTTGTGCTCCCTGACCTTCCTCACCCATGGGGCCATTGCAAGCCCCAAGGGCTATGCCCACAGCATGGCCTTGAGCATCCATCCCACTGAACTGAGAGCATGCTCATGTGCCTGGCTAGCCCACACCAAGCACCCAAGCAGCCTTCACAGGGTGGCAAGCAGCCTGCAGGGCTCATACCCTCACTGTGCCCTGGAAATCACATGGATGAGGCCACTGTGTCTTGGAGGGAAGCAGGGTTTAGCTCATCACCACAAGTGCCCACTGGCCCCTGAGGCAGAGGAAGACCCGGGGACACTGTGCTTGCTACAACTGGCACAGGGACAGAGTAGGCTGAATTTGAGCTCTGTTTCATAAAAAGAAGCACATAGCAACATCTCGACCTCTGCCCTCACTCATTACTTTAAAGCTGCTGAAAAAACCCAAGAAGTAGACATGAATCCAATTTTTATCTAAGCAGAGCAACAAAACCCAAAATCACTGCTTCCAGTGCTATGCTCTGCGTATGCAGTTCTTTTTCCATGGAGTTTTTACTTGTAGCAGAAAACTCATAAGAATACAGAGCAGCTTGTCTGATAGCAGCTGAAATGTTGTATTTAGTGACAACATATAAGGCTAAGTTAGAGGCAGGAGATGGAATAGACTCTGGTGTGCCTCCTTGATTGTAATTGGAATATAAATAACTGTTTGCTCTAGTCAGATACATTCTGCACAGTGGACATAAATTACAATCAGAAAAATGGAAGGCTTTGAATGTATGAGGAACAAATGCTCGCCTTCTACTTCTACAACAGTAAAAGAAGGGATTGAAATCAAACTCCGTGACAAATTATTCTGTGTTGTTGTACATGCTCAGTGAAAATATGGGAAGAGGTAGAGCTCTCAGGCTCAATGCACAGATGTCTTTATATAGTTGTTTTCTTATTTGTATTATTCACAAAGGATTGTAGTGCATAAGATTAGTGCAGCTAGACAAAGCAAAGCCTTGTTGCATTAGCAAATGACTTAGCAAGCTATCTGGGCTGCATCTGGAGTCTGATGAATTGGGTGGGTGAAAACCCACTGCAGTAGCTTATGGTGAGGCTGGTATGGTGGAATGGACAAACCCCACAATGCATTAGCTTGGCATAACACCAGGGAAATTAGATCAGTGAAATTAGCCTGTTTTAGCATGTATGTTCAGAATTAGCCAGGCTGGACAGCTGACTTTATGCAGCAAGAGATGTATTCCCCAGATTCCAGTTTTTATATTAAAAAAAATCTGTATTCCAATTGATTGGAAAAGGGATGGGAAAGGGGGAGTAGAGACAAGAGAGAGAGATGAAGGGAATGAGGGAAATAAAGAAAGGTCAAATTCTGAAGGAGAAGGTTTTCAGCAGCTCACACAGATGGAAAGGATGCAAAGGTTTACTCTCAGTCCAGCTGATAAATGATATCTCAAAAGGGAAATGTAACAGGAGTGGAAAGATTATGAGTCAAAATACAAGGGCACTGTTAATAATTCATTTCATTGCCCTATGTCTTGTTTTCAAAATTGTGAACCCTTGTCTTAACCTTCACTTTGACAGAATAAAGAAAACTGATTTCTTTTATCTGTAAGGCTCATCTATTTAAAAAGCCAACTCTGAATGAGATGACAAGTAAAAAGGTTTCCCACTCTTCTGAGCAGTGATTTGAACAGAATGAATACGCAAACTCACAGAGGGCCTTTCATACAGCAAGCACTAGGAAAGCCCAGAAAATTGGGGCACACATTTCACACTTCTCTACAAATGCCTGTTTTGGTCTGGGAACACTGACAGCCATGCTGTCAAGATAAATTCCTTTTGGCAGACCACAGCCAACACAGACCTGAAGAGACACATAATGTCTAGGAACCTCAGAATTAAACACTCTCAATATCCATCAGAAACAGAGTTCTGAGCTACAGCCAGGTAAAACTGAGCGAACTCCAGCTAATTGCAAGCATCCACAGGAAATAAGGGCCACACACCACCTATCTAGTGTGTTACACCCGTCACCAGTATCATGCCACCTCCCCACCATAACTTCTTATGTGAACATCATTCAGTGTGGGTTCATTACCTTTCAAACCACAAGTGACTGCTTGCTAAGAGTACAGAGATGATAATATGTTTTTTAATAACAAAATTCTATGAAATAAGTAATGAGATATAAGTGAAAATTACTGATGTGCTCTACTGACACTCAGGAGAAGCTTGTATGGACAGGATCACCTTTTCACCTTTAAGCCATATCTGAAGTATCCACCAAGATTCTGTGAGAAACTGGAATGTCATGGTTAATGGTTTAAACATTGTTATAAAGGACTTTTGGCCCATTATGGCAAAACTGTATAAAGAAGTTGTGACCATCAAAGCCCATCCCTCCCTGAACATTCCTCCTGACTGGAACTTTGGGCTCCAAGTTAAGCCACCTAAGGGAACTTGAGATGAAATAAAGGTGACACCATTAGCATCCATGGAGTGGTGATATTTTCTACTTAATCTGTCTCTGTCACTCTCTTTGTCTCCCCCCTCACTTTTGTTATTTATTTCTATCTCTCTCCACCTCACAATTACTGTTAAATAAAATCCATACTATTGACTTTGGCACATGGTCTCCTTTGCACCATAATTTGGGCAGGGGCATCTCTCTAATAATTTTAATAAGCAGATCATAATAGATTCTCAGATGACCTTGATGTGTTAGGTTTTCTGACAAGGTGTTGACAGTAAGGGACTGTGCTGGGCTGGTCTCTGTGAGAAAAAAAGAGGAGCTGCACCTGCATCCCAGCCAGCTGCAGGATGGACCCAGACACAGCTGAGCCAAACACAGATACTGATGGCACCTCTCTCATAAAATGCTTCGGAAGGAATAAAAAATGGTGTGCAGCATCTGTGAGGATGAGAAGTGAAAAAAAAAAAATGGAGGCCAAACAGCTCTGCAGACACCAGGATCATGGGAGAAGGAGGGGAAGTAGATGCTCCAGAGTCTCCTGTACCCACATAGATGACCATGGGTGTCACCCTGCAGCTCATGGAGGTGACAGTGGAGCAGACATCCACCTGCAGCCCATAGAGGACCCCACACCTCAGCAGGTGGCCATGCCCTGAAGGAAGTTTCAGCCTGTGGGGGGCCCATGCTGGAGCAGGTTTTCTGGCAAGACCTGAGGCCCATGTGGGAGCTCACACTCTGAAGGACTGAACTCCGTGCAAAGGACCCACACTGGAGCTGTTCATGAAGGATCATAGCCCATGGAAAAACCCCACACAGAGCAGCAGAAGAGAATGAAGAATAAGGAGTGGCAGAGATAAATTGCTATGAAAGGACAACAACCCACTCTCCCCATTCCCCTGCACTGCTCTGAGGGAAGGAAAAAGAATTGAAAAAGAAGCAGTGAAGGTGAGCCTGGGAAGAAGCATGAGAATTTTTTGTTTCTCACAGTTTTACTTAACTATCAATTTTTAGCTATCAAAAATTTAAATTAAACTTCCCCAAGATGAGTCTGTTTTTTGTGACAGTAATTGGTAAGTGATTTCCCTGTCCTCATTGAAACCCACAAGCTTTTTTGTCTTAATTTGTCCCCTTGTCCTTTTAAAGAGGGGGAGTGAGAGAGTGGCTGGGTGGGAACTTCACAGCCATCCAAAGACAAATTCTACCACTTACTTCTAAGAACAGAAAATTAAAATAGGGGTTTGGTGTTTAAAAAAATAAATCGACTAAGTCATAATTTAAAATTTAGTAAGAGCAGGGAAAACCATGTGATTTTTAGTACAACACAGCAGTGACTCAGTTCTCCAAGTTAATTCTGACTCTGCTCTTTCAACAGCACAAGGAAAGTCACTCATTCTTCAGGATATCTCACAGGGAAATGAGTTTAGGCTGTTTAAGGACCCACCAGAAGTCACTGCTGTTGAACAGAAATAAAGCTAGCAATATATTCTCTCAATTCCAGAAATTACTTGGTGGTAAATCTTCAGAAATTGCAGCTGGGGGCAGGGGTGGTCATTATTTCCCCTCTCCATTATAGCAATCATGAGAGTGCTCTGAAAGCTGGGAGCTTTGCCCAGAGGAAGGACTTTGCTTTCAAGTGAACTCCATAGGTTCAGGGAATTTTAACTGAGCATAATATTTGATGCATTAATTGGAATACTTGTCAAATGTAACATTTTTAGTGCATGATGATGTCTTCATTAATCATGATGATAGTATGTGTATAAAAGCCAAAACGGAAAGAAAAGCTGAAGAGACCAGACTGCAATTACTTCTAACCCCACAAAGGAGGGAAGAGCTTGGTAGCCGGGGCTTTAGGGCCATGTCCTAATTTTAGATGTGCTTTTTGAGTTCCTGCAAACATTGTCTTCCAAAGTGTGCTTCCAAAGTTACATTGTGCACCTCTGCCTAGCTTTTCAATACTTGGTAGCCACACAGATGGAAGCTGAGTTAAAATTAATTTGAGTTTTTAAACAGAAGGGAGACTGAGTCTTTTCTTCCTCCAGCAGAAATATGATTAAGTTTTTCTCTTTCACTTTGTCCTACAAACAGGAGATATCCATAAATTACAGCAGCATAAAGGCTTGGCCTTTTCACATCCTGATATAGCAACCGTTTGAAGAATGTTTTTCATTTCTTCAGCCCATTGAAGATATGCTCTGCTTTTCCCAATGGGTTCTTTGACTCTTCAAACTCACTCTTTCCATTTAGTTGCTTACCTAATATGACATTGATATTTCCATTTATCTCATTTGTGGTAAGTGAAAGGTCCTGTCAATAGGGATTTGGCACATCTAAAAGTTTCAGTAAGAATTTTTTTCTTTTTTAATGGAATCATTTCCTAATACTCAGTCTTTTAACAGTGTCACGTTGAGCTGACAAGAAATTGTTTCTTTTAAAGGTTCCAGAGACTTTTCCCAAGGTAGCTACAACTCAATCAACATAGAAAATGGTCTTACAAAATGTTTTTGTAATTTCAAAAGGCTGGAGGTCTCAGTAGCTCCTTGCTGTGATGTGAAGAGGTGACTCAGAACCTATTGCTGGAGTGTGCCAGATTTAATTATAAAAGAACTCAATACAGGTCAGCAAAATTCTCTGAAAGGTTAGCTTGTTCCAATATGCTTTTTATGAAGTACTGCAACTGAAATACAACATCTTCAAAAGGTTTGAGAAGGAAGTTGCCTGCTGAAGTGAGCAGGAGCTGTGTTACAGGGAAACAGATGCTGTAGTAGCAGCAGGGAGATGATAAAGCCCCTGTGCTCAGCACCATCCTGGGAAAGGTCACCAACCAGTGCCATTTGGCAATCCCAGGAGAGTGAACACCTGCATGGAAGCTACTGCTGGCTTACTGGGAGCAATGGAGGCTGACCTCAGGCACAGCTGCAGCGGTGACTCTCAGGGAAAAGGACCATGTCATCTCCATCCACACCTGAGGAGCAAAGAGCCAGGAACATGGGAGTGGTCTGATGAGCCCCCATGGAAAAGGCATCTTCCTCACATACCCTAAACTGTCTTCTTATGTCATGCCTTGTAACCTTAAAACATGGTCTCTCAACATTGTCACTGCAGCCAAAATGATTCACTAAAAGATTTGATGATCAATTTAAAATTATATTCTCAGGGAATCTGCTATTCATCATACTTCAAAATACTTCGTAGTACTTTACTGAACAATAAAGTGTGGAAGAGCTCTTATTTCAATTACTGGGGCATCAAATTGGGGCACAAGAAGACCTAATGATCTTGAACAAAGGAATCTGTTTAGGATCTTAGCTGCTTCATGTACCAATGCCCTGCTACATGCCCCAGCCTCCCAGCCACATTGGAGCCATTTCACTTTATAAATGCAGAAGCAGTTTTGCCTCTGTCCTTTGCAGGAATTTATTTCTAGAGCCACACACAGTAGAGACCTAGAAGCCTAGGGGATAATTAATTTGTATAACTTCATGGCCCTAATAAGATGTTTCACCAGGCATAAATTATTGCGCCATGCAACTCTAGACTTAATTTAAAAAGTATGAACCTAGTGATGGCTTTAGCACACTGCACAAGTCCAGCTCTCAGTCAGGACTCCTCCTCTACTAGGAAAACCCTTAGGGAGAAAATTTTCAGCTTCTTATGACATAAATTATCTTTCTCACAGAGTCAAAAGGAGAAGAAAATTAAAATGTCTGGACACTTGTAAATACATATTCATTAACAAAATAAAATTAACTCAGACAATGGGACTATACAAGCATATAATCTTGGGTCTGAAAATCAGGTGTGAAAAGTGCAGAAAATAATTCGGGAATGTCTTTGGACACTTGGTGCCATATGTCAGAAGCTGAGAACCCACCACATCCCAGGGAGTGCCAGAAATCATAGAGAAAGTTGGTGACATTGTTCCCACCAGCTCCAAGTTCTTGTCACACAAAAGAAAGGGGAGTTCAGAAGCTGCTGCTCAAAATGGAGAATGTTGGAGGCACCCAATTTTTTCTGGGGGATGATGAAAAATCTGGAAAGAGTTGTAAGGAGTGGGTTTAGGGGTTTTTTTAGGTTTTTTTTTTTTGGTCAGTTTGTTGGGTTTTTGTTTTGATTTTATTTTTTTGGTTGGTAATGGTGGTGGTGGTACTGATGATGCTGATGATTTTTATGTTTGCATTTTTTTTCCTGGGGAAAAAGGTAAAAACTAGTCCGGCACCTGTGAGGCAGCAGTTACACATAAATGACAGACAAAATCCCTATTTTCTCTCCCCACCCCTTTTAGGATGAAAGGCAAACTATCACTGGATCTTTACTGTGATATAAAACATGCCTTATAGCTGATCTGACAGATGGCACTGCTGCCGCGTAGTAGTTAAACTGGCTGTGCTTACACAAACAGACAGACAGGGCAAATGGTCCTTTGCTTTCCTCCAACACACACAAACTGCTTCTTCTTTGATAAACTCAAATGCTAAAACAAAATCTATGTCAATTTGCTGCCTGGATTTTCCATCTAATCAAATTTTGGAATTATGACAAGTGCCTTTCCACTCAAGATAACTGAAATACTTTCATCGACTCTATGCAACAGCTCACAGAAAGAGACCAGATGATTTCTGAGGGATCTTTGTTCATATTCTGAGAAAGTGTCTTGGTGAGACATTTGGCAAACTGCAATACTTTGTACATGTTGGAACAGAGTCAGTGCGGAGAACAGGAACAATCTGTTTTATTATGTCCCCATTTTCTCATTAGTGGCCAGATGCCTTCCAGAGATGTACCCAGACAGTTCTTATTGAAACTAAGGTGGGCCACCTGCATCCAGCAGTGGATGATTGATCTTCTGTTTTAGAAATTGTGGAACAAGGCAAAAGGACCCATATCTGATTATATCAATCCTCATGTGGGAAGAATCTCCATCCAGATCCTCTTAATTCAAAGGCACAGAATGAGAAAGACTTGCCTAATTTGTTCTGGGCTTGTTTGAATGTTGGAAATGTCTTAGAGACACATTTGCTCCTTATGCACATGTCCCAGTAATGGTTAGATGCTTACATCAATATTTAATTAAAGCTAAAGCATCACTCATCCAAAGAGAAAGAGATAAGTAAAAATAACCAAACAAAACCAAACCAACAAAAAAAAAAAGGCACCAAAAAAAGCTACATCCCTTCTTTTTGAATGCAGAGCAGGCAATCTTGCTACTTTCCACTTGAATTCCTACTCCTTTGCTAAGATGCAAAAATAAAAGAAGGAAGAAAAGAAGAAAAAGCATTTGTCAGGGGGTCTCCATGAGGCAGGATTGGCTCCCTGAGCATCCCAGTAGTGTCAACTCAAGCAGTAGTGTCTGTTCTCAAGCAGTGACATTTTCTCACTCCTCTTTTAACACTTTCTGCAATCTCTCAAGACTTATGCAGCAGAAGTAGGATTTAATCAAACAAACCCCCTTACTCATTTACCTTTCACAGGAGGATTATTTCCCAAGTATTTCCCTCCTTCTTGCCACAGGCTTTTCTGGTCCCAAACATGAGCAGCAAGGCAGACTCCTAGCACCACAGTTACCTGCCCTCTCCCTAAGACTGCACAGCCTCCTGAGGATACCTGGCTTGTATGTTCAGATGATTTCTGGCCATATTTCCTGACAATATGAAGTATCTTTTTCAATGGAGATCAATAAATAACAGAGCTGCTTCTAAACCCACATGGATACTTAACCTTTCCAAAAATGCCACCTTCTTCCTTTTATGTAAAGTACTTCAAGCAAACCTGAAAATAGATGGATAATAAAAACTAAGCAACTAAGCAGAACTCTTTTTTTTTTGGTCCTGCAAACTGCTGCTTTGGGATCTACCTGGAGACAAGACAGCAGCATTATTTAATTTTTGCTCTGTGAGAGAACACAGGAGGCCAAGAAAAGTTAAAAGGAAGAGGGAGAGTCCTGAATAGCAGGTGGATGCAGACCAGCAGGTTAGCAGGTGTCCCTACTGCATGCAGACAAATAGAGTCTTTTGAATACTTAAAGGGCAAAAGTGTTTGCAACCTGCAAAGCATCACTTTCTACATTTGAAGAATTGTGGGATTTATATTATCCATTATATCAAGATGCAGCCTAAAGAATAGCCACTAGAGAAAAGAAAGGGAAAATTAAATGAACTGAAATATCCCTCTGGAAATCACAATACTAATGTAAATGTCAGAAGTGATGTTTTTTCCTTATGATTCCTCCAAACAATCTACTATTATGGTAAGGATTTTCAAGATAAAGCTTCTATTTTATTTCTTTTTATCTAAAGTGATTTAGCAAGCATTTTTTTGTCCTCTCTAAAATCATTCATTACACTATCTATAAATGTTTGAATGTGGTGTTGCCTGTGATGTTTCATTTGCTTTAGAACTTTATAATATCTACATCTGATTCTGTCTAATTTTACTGGGAAACCAGAAAGAATTATTTAAAAATCCTGTTTCTATGAAATAAGATGAAGTTATTTGTAAAAAGGCACAAAAGCCCTTGCAGAGATTGTGTTTCCATATACCTGTTACACCACACCTGGAGACTGCCTTTGGAAGCAGAGCACTGGGGTAGCAGAGAAATTGGACTGCAACCATAGTAAAGTATCTCCTTTTCCAAATATGGCGGGAATATAAACCTCAACACAACAGCAGGGAGGTACAGTACACAAACAAGAAAGTTAAAAGAAAGTGGTGACTCACTTTGATGCCTTTGGAATTATACTAAGTGATCTGTCTTCCAAAACTGAATATCAAACTATAAAACCTAGAGGCCTTTTATGAATGTGAGATCTGTCTGCCATCAGATACAGCTTTCAACAGACAATGTCAAATGAAATCCAATGTTATTTCCTAGAGGACTGAGGAATAATGCCATTATGCCATCTTTTGCAAACTAATATAAATCAATACAGTGGAAAACACTAAAGAACCCAGAGATGGTTTCCTTCAGTACATGCTCTGGAAAAATGTCATGTACTATTCCAGATGAAAAACCTATTTCTGGTATCTGGACTTCTTTATTAAATACATTCATATCTCATCCCTAGGCTTTCCTCCCAAAGGCCTGGCACAACAACCCTTCATCATGAGAACAGGGTAGCAAGAGAGTAATAGAGTAACACTGGAGTAACATGATGCAGGTGGCCCTTTTCCAGTGCAATGACTCATCAGCAACCAATACATTTCAGGCAGTGTTTCAATCCAATAGCAGTTCCCATTGCAAGTGGAAGAAATCAAGGCAACAGAGTACAACCTTGTGTTTTATGTGAATGTGTCCATTTCCCAACAGCACCATTACTTTATATATCTGAAAGAGTGTCTGGGCTTAGCAGCTTATGAAGTGGATCACTTCCTTTGCTTGTGGCTGTACCTCAGAGAAAAAGCAATGCTGCATTTTTTCTGTTTGGATAGTAGTCCTTAGAGTGGAGAGATATGTCTCTGATCTGTGTAAAACTAGGTGCTCTGCCACAATGTCAAGAATCTAAGTGTTAATTCTGCCACAAGCACTTGTAACTTCCTTGGACTTTGTTTATATCAAAGAAAGTCAGGGCAAAGGAGTGCTGAACACAAAATTATACAGAAAGATAATTTACCTTAGTACAAAGAAGGAGGAGGGGGAGAAAAGTAAGCTACTGTCATGGCTGTGAAGAGTGGTTTCCTCTGACAGGTTCCAAAGCTGCCCCTGCTGCAAGACACTGCAGATCCAAGACACTTGGGAGGTAACCAGCCTTCTCCCTTTCTGCTTGCCAGGCCTGCATCCTTGAAACAGTTCCAGTGGGGTTCTTCTGAGCCAAAAAAAACACTCGTTAAGGAGTGTTTCACCAATTTAAAATACGCACACTGGGGATTAAACAAATGCTGTTTAATTAAAATGCTGAAGCAATTTTGATGAGAAATGGTACTAAAATCGTGCTTGGAGTTGTTGCAGACTGAGAAGCAATTAGCATACTTGTCCTAAAAGAAAGGCATGCTTTCAATAATGCCCTGAGTATTATTACAGCTGAGTGCCACTTGTACTGGAATTAAAAGTCTGCTCACTCTTCCTCATCAATGATCTAAGCATTTTAAAATTTATATGGATGTGTGGTTACCATCAGTGTTCCAGATTTGGGAGTACTCAAACAAAGCAAACTTGACAAACACAGTTCTGGAGAAATACATAGCAAAAAAGTGAATTAAACAAAAATTTCTTTTAAATGGCAAGTTTCACTTACTTGTTTTGTTTGCACCTGGGATTAACTGATTTGGATGCACCATGGCTCTCATTGTCACCAAAGTATATCAGCTACACAGTGGGTGCACACCTGGAGGGAAAAGAGAGCACAAGTCTCATCAATGCTCACTAGGGAAAGGGATCACACTTTACAAGCGCACTGTGAACATGAAAGGTCATTCAAACTTTTAACTGTGAGGTCTTTAATATGAGCTAGGTAGTATGTGAGTCAGATCAGCATTCAGTGCAGCTGCCTCTCATCTTCCTATCATCAATTCACACCCAGCCTCTTAATGCTGAAGGAAGAAAGACAAATGTTTTGATGCAATCTTCTCCAGTGAGGGCTTTGGGAAAACAGCTTTGAGCTGTTAAAAAAAAAAATAGAGCATAGCAGAAAATTCAAAAGGAGCTCCAATTCTTCTAAGGAAGTAACTGAATAATACCAGTAAAATGTGTACTGTGAGGGACTGTGTTCAAGAAGTCTGCAGCAGTGGGAAGGAGAGGGAAGATGAGAAGGAAGGCACAGAGTTGGGAAACCAAAGGGAGGACATGAAGGTATTAGAGATCTCTTATCTCTGGCACTACTCAGCCTTCTTACAGCCCTTCTGTGTGTGGGCTCCTCCACATTCCTTCAACTCCTTTTCAATGAGTTCTTCACCTTCAAACACCTCCACTCCACATTATGCGCTAGCCCAAATCATGTCCTCAATTTCTTACTGAAAAAACATCTCTCCAATAGGCTGCAACACAGACTTCAGACTACATTTCAGACATTTTGAACTCAATCCACCTCCCCATGCACAAAAGGTGAATTAGGTCTATGGAGCAGTGTTAGAAATACAATTAGAGTGGGATGTAGTTAGCGACTCTACATATTAGGACACTGTGCCCTGTAAGCATTTGAAGTTTTATCATATCTCAAGAAAGAGTAATGGAAAGGCAGTGCAAGGTGGGGGAAGAAAAGGTCCAAAGGAATACAAATTCAGAAAAAAAAAAAAAAAGATGAAGAAAAAGAAAAGTTAGGCCCATATTCATGCTCAGAAAAGGACAATAACCTTAAGTCTTGCCTTTCAGCTATACCTGCTATTGTGCATTGCCCAGACAAGGAGTACACCATTGCATTTTTCCTGTTAACTCACTGTCTTAGGTTTTAAATGGGTGTGTGTATTCTATTCCTATCTATGGGGCAATTATCTTCTGTTAATTGGGCAGTTTTTCTTTATCTCTTCCACAACCCATCCTCCTTCGGGGGAGACATCTGCTGTTAGTGAGCCATTGACTATCAGTGCATGACTGATAAAATTACATCATCCCATTGGGAGATGCTCTGCCCAGAGGGAGGGGCCAAGCATTCCTACCTGGATATAATCTGAGATTTGAAGACTCCAGCAGTCTTTTCCCACTGGATTCCCAGAGGAAAAGCTGCCTTCTCCACTAGATTCACAGAGGAAGACCAGGCCATCTACACCCCCACTGGACCTTGAGGAAAATTACACCCTTCTACAGGATCGCTGCTTCAACAGAACCACACCTGTAACTGCAGGAGGACAGCAGCCACCATTTAATCAGACTGATACCAACACCCTGGCCACCAGGGTTTTTTTCTGACTCTGTCAGTAGAATTCTTTTGTTTGTACTATTACATTTGTATTTTTAGTTTTCCTAGTAGAGAACTGTTATTCCTATTCCCATACCTTTGCCTGAGAGCCTTTTAATTTCAAAATTATAATAATTTGGAGGGAGGGGGGTTACATTTTCCATTTCAGGGGACGCTCCTGCCTTCCTTAAGCAGACACCTATCTTTCAAACCAAGACACTCACATGCCTGCCAAACATTAGCAGAGGAAAACACATCTGAGCCCTGACGCACATGGTGCTGCAAGGCCTTCATCCAAATATTCTTCCAAATATAGATAGAAATGCTCATAGACAGAATTCATTGAGACTATCAAAAGCCTTGGGTGAGGCTGGTTCTTGGGCTAGTTTGTTTAAAAAAATAAATCTGCGTTAATTTAATCAATGAAACTTAAACTGCTGAACTTCATCTTGTCTAAAAAACCACTAAAAACTAAAGGGAGGCAAAATCCAAAGTGCAAATCAAAACCTAATCTGGCCAGGCACAGGGCTAGGTCACAAAGATGTTGAGGATTTTAAACAACACTTGAATCTGTGTGAAAGATGTGCTCGTTTCCCAAAAGACTACTAAGAAAGTAACCTAAGTACATGCCATGTTTCAAAATAGAGCAGGACATCTGCCTACCTATTTTCTGACATTGCAGTCACATACATAAGAAGTTTATGGAATTTGTAATATATAACGGTAATAAGGAGAATTGAAATGGTTTGTTGCTTGAATTTTGGTGTAAAAATTCATTACAGAACAAGAAAGTTCTCTTTCATTAACCACTTTGTTCTACTTCTCCAAAGTTGAGCTTATTAAATTGGTCCAATGATATATGACCCAAACACCTTAGCTTTATAATTATCAAGTTGTTAGTCAAATCCTGGCTGTGGCAATGTTACAAAAAAGGTGTGAAGGCTTTTTAATCAAATTATTGACTGAATAGAGTTCTGAAGAAGTTATATGAAGGAATATTTTTGTTACAAGATTACTTGGGGATTTTGCTGCTGAACTGAGCGTAGGTAATTCTTATTTAACAAAATGTTTAAAAGCATTAGGGTCATATAAAGGGGCATACAAAGGCCAAAAAGGGGTATTTTCCACCTGTGGATACAAATGGAAAACATTTGTGCTATCATGGAAAACATGATAGCACAAATCAGTAAAAATAGATTAGATTTCACCTGCACAACAGTCATTCAAAGCATGATTGATTGTCTGCCTAAAGAAGAAGGCTGGAGTCATTATTGGTTTAAGCTTGTTTTAAGCTTCAGGCATGCATTAGAAAAATTCTGTGCTTCAGGAAGGAATAGAATAGTGGGCCATGTCCCTCAGCCCTTCAGAGCCCTTCAATGTAGGACAAGACACGTCTCCTTGCTAAGACTAATGGTAGTGCTGTGCTAGGGGACTTCTGCACAAAAGCTCAAGGTGACAATAGAAAACAATGCATTTAAAGGCTAGAAAAGAGTAACATGCATTTCTCTAATGTACACAATTGCACAGAGATCACTGAGATAAACAGCCTCTAGGTCAAAAAAGCCAGAAAGGTCAGACAGATCCCAACAACAGCTGAACTGATTTCCCTAACAAGTCTATAAGCCTAGCCTGAAAGTTCCCTATTTACAAAAGCTGTCACATCCAGAAGAACTGTACTGACAGTGCTGTCACAGTGCAGCAAGAACATGGTGCATTTGACAAAGGGTTACTGGGACTGGGCTTCAAGGAAGCTCTGGCTCTGTTCCTAATTCCAGCTTAAAAATAAGGTGGAGAACAATCCCTGGCACTGAGACCAAGTGGAGTGGCGAGCTCACAGCCACACTGCCAACACCTACATAAATTTGGTCTTAGGAAGAGCCAGCTGGAGTGGTCCAAAGCAGAGCTGGGTTCCAGTGCTCAGGGTCACTCCTTTTCGCACTCTAATTTAACTGTAGAGACATAGCCATCACCATAATACTCCATAATGCAATATCTGGCTAAACAATGTGTGTTATTTGTTTTACAGGCCTTGGAGATGGCCATTTAGACAAGCAGTTTACAAGCTGTAATGTACACAAGACAACATTATCCCACTTCAAAGAGAGGAGAGACTCATTACTTACACTTATTACTAAAGTCTGATCTGAAAGCTTTTTTTCTTCTTAACTCTGATGTTCCTGTCCAACCTAATGTTACACAGTACTTCTGAAGTCATGACATAAATTAATAATGCTGTTCTGTGGCCATAATCTGACTCCCAGCACACCATTTCCCCAGATACTATTATGTAAAAGCATTTTGTTATTTATAGTTAGGCAACTCCATCCACTTCTACAATTTGAATTAAGAATGGTCTAAATAATTAGACCATTACTGTTCCCCTAATGATCAAATCTGTTTCAAGTGTAAACACAAGGGGAATAAAGGAGGTCAGTCTTGTTTTCATTGATTTTTAATGAAAAAAACATGAATTATCCTCTAACCTAGTTTGTACCTTCCCTTTTCAGATCAATAAGAAATCAGTAATAGTTTTGCTTTCAGCAAACACAGATTGTGTTCATTAAAACATTTTGCTTCTCCAACCTTGATCTTACTGAATATATTAAAAAGTAGGTCACTTGTTAGGTCTTTTCGTTTTCTTTTTAATTGAAATCAATGAAGCTGACCCTGGCAGGTAAAACTAATTAGATCATTAAAGAAGTAGCAATGTTTTTAATTATGAGATATCTTCTATTCAACTTGGAGTTCTTTTTAAAGGAAATGAATTTGAAGTCAATGTAAGGGAGAAGTTCCTGAAAAAAATTATATGAACTTTGAGAAAGAACTTCAGATTCAGCTTTTCATAGTCAGTGGCAGTGTAACAAAACTGAATATTACTCTAGCACCTCTTCTCCACTCATGTAATGAGAGGAAAATTGACAAACACAAGGTTATTCTGTCTCCTGCATTTGGGGATTAAACCTCTTGTGACTGAAGTTAATAAAAATGTCACATCTATGGACCAGGCAGTCTGTCAGCTCTTGTGTCCTTCCAAATGTCTCAGGTCCCATGAAAAAACAGCAACTTCTGTGTGAGCTTTAGATTGAGTGAATCAACAGGCAGTGCATAAATCTGATCATCGTGGTGGCAGTGGCTTGTTTAATATGTTAAAAATAGCACAACCAATACTTGCCCATCAAGAAAATTTGCATCACTCACCTAAATTATTATTTAGATAGAGAGAAGATAATCAAATATTTGAAAATCATAACAAGCAGGCTAATTATCAGATCTCGAGGCTATCCATGGAATTCATTCAGATCATTAGAAACTGGATAAAAATCAGGCTTAAAAAATTACCTCATTATCCTTACACAAAAAACTTTCAAGCAGTTCCGTACAAGGACTGAAATGAACTCTAAGGTTAGCTTACATTGCTGAATAACTGCAAGAGCTTTCTGTCCATTCTGATGCCCTGAAGGAATAAATGCATATAATTCAGTTCAATTTTATGCCTAAAATGTAATCAACATCATCTAATACATTATTTGAAAGTGAAAGGATTTTCACAATTTTTGAAAGGAAACTGTAATTGCACACTCAGTTATGCAAAATTAGCTCATCTTTCAGGAGAACAGTTATTAGTGGAATGAAAAGAATTGTGGTGCTATGTAAACAACTATAATAACATTGGCACAAAAGCCAAACACATTTAAAAAATAAATAGTTACTAAAAAATAAAATAAAGATAGCTTATGGATAATTTTGGAAGTATATTTTTTTGTTATTAGTTACAAAAAAATATTTGTAATGTAGGTAAAGCAGAGGAAAACACACACAAACACATGAAAGGCAGGAATGCATTCAAAGTAAATACATTATGAAAAATAAGCCAGAAGAAAAACTGTTGAAAATCAGTAATAAAGTATTTATTATGAAGAGGTTGTAAATATAGTGTACACATTTTCTGTATTGAGTGACTGAAGATCATCTCTCTCAAGGAGATATTTTCCTAGAGCAACATAATTAATATGGGATTTAACAGCAGAAGTCAGGCATTCAAATGCAGCTTCTGAGTGACATAAAACCAAAGGCTGGGTGATTTGCAATAGGACCTCTGAGAGTCCATCACGTCTCTGAAGTGGCCCCTAGGCCAGCTGGTATTCCCAGGGGCATTTGAAATGGCACTTGACACCTGTGTATGGGGAACTGAACCCAGCACTGAAAGATAACACTGAACACTTTGGAGGGATTTAGCCTAGAGTGTGTGTTTTCTAAATATGAACTGGGTGTCTAAGCTCCCATTTCAGTCCATGGCAACATAGTCAAGGCAACTGGAGACTCAAGAGTAGCTCATCCTAAAGCAGACATCTGTGTCTGGATAGCTGATTGTCTCCCAGACTTCAGAGACCGTGATTTCTGCGACTGTACTGGATTTTAAATTAATGGGTAGTGTAAAAAAAGAGATTGCATACATAGATTTGAAACTCTTCACTGCACTGGGATTTTGTTACTTGGTATTATTGACAAGTTTGTTTGGGAAAGGAAGATATGGGGAACTGTATCTTTAGAAAGCCTTGACCTAGCCCAGGTGGAAATAACTGCAACTTGCAGAAGCTCATTAGCTCTCATCAGACAACACATCATATCACACAAAGAGACAAATGTCCAGCTGAATCACACCCCAGAGCTTTCTCTGAAGAAATGCAATTGTTGCTGTTGTGGAGCTACTTCAAAGCCTATGAAAGTCCATCAACTTTAGTAATCCAAGAGGAGAAAGGGAAATAAATCTCTAAATACTATACTTAAAATACCACGCAGAGTTATGGCTCCCTATAAATGTTTAACAAAAGGCATCAATAATAAATGCCTCTTCATTTCTACTTACATCTGACTCTGTAAGGTTTTATTTTGGAAAATTTAATCTACCTACTCCATGGAAGTGGATTGCTCTCTGGTGATCAGTGGAGGAACTTGGCAGGCAATGGCCACTGGGCCATGCCAGGGCTGGGATTGCTCTCTGATGCATGAATCCCCTTACTCAGACAGGGAAGAAGTGCCTAAAATGTCAGAAGACATATTGCATAACAAGTCTAAGTCTTTCCTTAGAAGCAAGCATGAAATTCCCACTGAAGGCAGAGTTCTATGGGTAAATGACTATCCAGGGTCTGCAAACAGCCCAAGACGCTCCATAAATCTTAACCAATGGTTGTAGGAGACCTTACGCTTCAGAGTACAAAACTCAGCTCCTTAGGCTTCTTCAAACTAGAGGCATCTGCTGTGCATTTCACCTGGAGCATTTCTGGTCCCCAAAATACATCCATTTTTTCCATACTGCATTTTGTCCCCAGCTGCAATTTTGAAACTCCATCTGACATGCTTCCCACTTCAGGTGACATCCTGGACATGCAAGTGCTTCAACATCTTTCTCAGTGTCCAAAGTGTGGATTTAAGCAATTTTAGGATCTGAATTCTGAATATGTAAGGTTAGTGTCATGCCCTTTATTCAGAAATAGGCTCTGCTTTCAAAATTCCTCAGAGTGCATCAAACAGTTCAATTTCAAATTAGATGACAGTGTTGCCTATTATTTGTATTAACAATTGACATTTATTTATGGAAGGCATAGAAGACACAACAAGGTAAAAGGCCTTTATTCTAAAACAAGGCATTAATCTTTTTATTCTTTAAGATGTATTTTTGGGTGTTTTAATGTTTATGGATAGTGGAAAACCAATTTCTCAGTCTATGCCAACAGGAAAGAATCCCATTATGTATTCCAGTTTAGAGAAACCCCAAGCTTGTTTCTTGTTTAAGCTGGTGTGTTGTGGTTTAGAAAATGGTATTCTCCAGTTTAGTGCTCTCATTAAAACGACATGCTGCTCACTCCCCACTGCCCCATCCCCTGTGGGTGGCCAGAGGGGAGAACTGGAGGTACAATAGACCAAGATCACCAATTAAGATAATAACAGTTTACTGGAGAGAACAATAAGATAGGAAAATGAACATTACCAAAAGCAATATTAATTTTTTAAAAATGTGCAAGAGAGAGGTAAATGATTCACATGTAAATGGTCAGAATTAGGGTTACCCAACTGATCGCTCCAACATTTACTCAACAGGAAAGAACCCCTTTTCCCTGGAATAGACTGCCTTCCCCTACCCCTGACAATGACGTGAGGTGGTGTAGAGCAACTTTCAGGTCCTAGCCATGCTCCCTTTGCTACTGCAAAAATCAACCCTGTCATTGCTGGAACCAGGACACAATTACAGGTACTGTGATAAGGCTACAAAAACTCTGGAAGTGACAGTGAGAGCTCTGCAACTGCCTTTGTGCTGGAAGATCCTTACCCAAGAACATTCATGTGACAGCCTGTAATGAACTATTCTCCACTTCTTCCTTCAGATACTTTAGGATCTCTCTGATAGGCAACTTTTTTAAAGGCATTGCCTGAAAGCACAATCTTCATCAATCACCAATAATTCTGATATGCCCAAAAGAAAAAAATACGTACAAAGATCTCTTTTACAGATAGATAAAAGAACTGCCTTGTCCTCTTATTGGCTAAAGTGCCTTTAATCTAACTAGAGAAACAGCAAAAAATAGGAGTTGCTTCTGAATCACTCATTTTCACATGAGCAGCTAGTTTGGTTTTGACAAATAGATGATAAAAGACAAAGTTTGTATTCAATGGTGTAAAAAGAAACTGTCTTTGTTCATATTTCAGACTGCTGCAATATTGATCTTAGGGGTATTGGGCATGAAGATGCTAATAAGCATTATTGAGCATCCTTTTTTTGTTCCTTCATATCAGTGTGTTCCACTGCAAAGCTACAGAGTTCTTTCTTTTGCCAGCTGAGTTAGATATATCGCCTCTTAGATGTGCTCTTATATTTTTCATCCTTACCAGTAACTTTTGCTTTTACTGTCTGTTTTACCCTTTGGTGCAGCGCAGTAGAACCCAACAGCCTGCTCATAATATTAACATACATTAAATAAGCTGTCCCATACACTGGGAATGCATCCCATTACCACTCAACTGCCAAGAATATGTGAAGACTGATGCATATTTTAACCCTAAATGTGTGTCTCAGACACAGCAAAATTAGGCCAAAAGACCTACTCTGATCTAGAGTTCAGTGGTGTAGGTAAGCATTCATTTCAGAAGAAAATTGAAGGCACTAACTTTATTCCAAATGTTCATCCAGGCAGAATTATAAGATTTATAAGAATAAGAATTATAAGAAGAGCAGTTCTTGATGCCATTGAATTTAACTTTGCTTTAAACAAAGCACCTGAATCTTTGGTAGAAAAGTTATGGAAACTATTCAGTGTCTGAATCCTAAAAAGGGTAGGGGATTGTCCAGGCAAATTGACCCTGGAGCCAGGTTTGGCACAGCTGCCAGGGCAAAAACAAACAGTAAAGCAAGGCAGAATGACTGGTTTTCAGTCTTGTCATAAGTTGCGCCTTGAAACACCTGGTAGGATTTCCAGACTTGACACCCCTGTGAAAAAGAATTAAAACAGCAGAAGCTGAGCCTGATTGATTACAGCACTGTCTTCCTTGTTTCCATACTAGCTGCTGCAGTAGACTGGGATTTTCTTATAGTCTCACTACCTCCTCCTGGTGTCACAAAAATCGTCCATGCCCACCAGAGACACAGAGTTCACACAGCCCCCCAGCATTTGGGCATTTCTGTACATGCAGGCACCATGGAACCCTTGCTGCCTTCAAGTTTAAGTGCATACACATGCAACTATATTTCAAAACTTGCCTCAGAGATACAGCATCAGTTCACCACTAACTGGACCCTTTCAATCTTAGACTGCAAGAAAACAGGCTGGTTTTATATACATTTGGAGTCTTGACACTGGTGATTTTCTTAATAGGAGAGCAGAGCCCAGAGGGACAAAAATAAGTAGCTTTTGATTCTGAGAGATTTAATAACAACAGACATGTCTGCTGTGAAAAATTCAAAGGTTGAAAATTTGTTTTGAAATTCTAGCCCCATGGAAATCTACATTTTCCATTAGCTCAAATAAAATCTCTACTTCTTTTCTATAAGTCAGCTGTTGCTGTCTTTGGCTTGCCAAGAGATATTTCCTCATCAGAGATGTCCACAGTTCCTGTGATAAAAAAATAGCATTTTCACCCCTGGGCCCCTCTGTATCCTGGTCCTGCACAGCCTGCTGGTTGCAGTCAAAGGCAGAGTACAGGACTAGACAGCCCTTTAGTCTAAACGAAATGTTCCTGTGTTCTTAGAAGACAAAAATGCTCCATGTTCTTTAACACACCATTAACTCACAGGAATAGTTTTCTTGCATCAGCACAGATGGATTATCCTTGTCCAACTGATTTTAATCACACTACAAAGTCACAATCCATTTAATGGGTCTTCTCTGGTACTCTGCTTATGCATGTTATCTTTTAAGCCTTCAGACATCTCCTGTGGTTCTTAATACTATATTATGCTGAGCTACTCTGATCTTTCACTGAGGATGGTTTGGGAACTTGTCTGTCTTTCTGGACTCACAGGGGGAATTGTAGGACTGCATTAGTGGACCATTAGCTCTTGAGATGGACTTAGCCAATATAAATGGAAGTGGCATCTGAGCCTAACTGGACAGATTAATTGATTTAAATATGAAGCATCAGCACACTTAGATAAGAGCTAAAGGTGGGAGGAGGTTACCATTCAAAGACTCAAAATCTCACTGGGCACTCATAAGGCAGTAACAGTCTGAAAACAGAGCAGAAGAACATCTGTTTTCTTCTCTAAACAGAAAATGCAGTAATGGAAGGAAATGCATTGATCACAGTGATAGAACCCAAAACCATCACAGGCACCCACACTATCCAGTCCTTTTCTTGCTCTGTTCTATTTAAAAAGTAATTAACTTGCTCCCATCAGTCCTTCAGGAAGGCAGTTACAGGCCCCCATTGCTTCTAATTTCCGGTCTATATTCATTCATAGTCCCTAAATACATGGGAATCAAAATGTCAGTGCTGAGAGTTATGACTGGTAGCAGCTCAGAAACAAGAAGTCTTTTACTGGTGTCTGGGGATCTATTGGCAGATCCACATCCTCATCTGTGAACAAAAAGTCTCACAAACAGCATGGATGACGAAGTCAGTGACTGTTGTGGTTTAAAACCAGCTGGAAATTAGGCACCACGCAGCCACTCACTCAGTTCCTCCTTCTCTCCACCCCACCCCAGTGGAATGAGGATAAGAATTAAATTAAAATTTTGTAGGTTCAAATTAGAACAGTTTAATAATTGAAAATAAAGTAGAATAGAGTAACAATGGTAAATAAAAATAATTATAATAAAAAGGGAAAAACAAGTGATGCACAATTCAATTGCTCATTGCCTGCTGACCAATGCCAGACCAGACAAACCAAACCTTCCCAAACCCAGACAGATCCCCCTTCCAGGTAACTCCCCATTTTATATACTATGTTCTGTGTTCATTTTGTATACTATGTTCACTGAAGCACTATGTTCTTCAGTGCTCGTGTGGAATATCTCTTTAGTCAGTTTGGGTCACCTGTCCCCAGCTATGCTCCCTCCAGTTTCTTTTGCACACTTCCTCACTGGCAGAGAATGAGCCAAGGAAAAAAGGTCCTTGACTTAAGATAAACACAACTTAGCAACACCCAAAATCCAGTTCATTATCAACCCCATTCTCATTCTGAACCCAAAACATAGCCTTGTAACAGACACTGAGAAGAAATTTACTATAGCTGAAGCCAGGACAGTAACACACCTGGTACCTGATTTCCTGCATGGAAACATATGCTTAAAAGTCCATCAGTTAAGAAGTCTTGCTAGAAGAATTTAACTGCAGTTGAAATCCAGTGCATGTTTCATCAAAGAATTAATAAGGCAAACCACTTGCTCAGGGACTGTCTCTCCTTCAGCTGTTATGCATGAAG
Organism: Emberiza elegans; assembly: GCA_024865655.1. Lineage (NCBI taxonomy): Eukaryota > Metazoa > Chordata > Aves > Passeriformes > Fringillidae > Emberiza > Emberiza elegans. The sequence continues at coordinate 68,654,523 of JALJVW010003023.1, read as the reverse complement.
AGAAACCCATCAGCCAGGACAGCAGAATGGTGGTTCTTGTTTCAGCCAAGTCTGACCCTTCAGGGCTGCAGAAGGGGAAAGGGCAGGAGACAACACCTCTGACTCCACCATGGACAGGTAAGAAACCTCAGCCTCAGTCCTGGTGCAGCATTTCTCAAATTGTTGTTTTCAGTAAACATTGAGAGCAGGAGCCTTCCTAAAGGTTTGCTGCAATCTAAAGTCAGTCTGGACAAAATCTGATATAACACTGATATCAAAGAGTTCCAGCCCAAGTTCACACATTCACACTTCCCTGGGAATTCAATGGGAACTGGGTGAGGGATGGCTGTCTCCTTAGGATCCAGGTTTTTGAGCAATTTCAAGTGCCCAGCCATGGGTGCCACAAACCACTGAGCCCATCCAAATGTATTGTAATGCCCAGCAGTGGGGCAAAGGAAGGGACCATACTGAGTCTGCAGCCTCCAAAGCTCAAAACACCTCTGTCTTTCCTTCTCCAAAGCAAGGGGGCTCCTAGGAAAAGGAAAACAGACTTGAGCCTGGGAGAGAGGCACAATTACACTCATACCAGGACAAAGCAAAGGGTTCCACACGGATTTGGTAACAGTGCTGGGATATGGCCCTGGGGGTATAGGACCCTCAAAGACTCTTGAGTTTTCTACCCTTTTAGAAGGCACAGGGTGGTTTGTTCATTTTTTACCCTGTACACTCTATGCAACTGAATGGTCGTAACTGTTCAATTCGTGAAAAAAATTAGAAGCTCAAACCAAACATTTACCTTATGGTGCCACTTGATGTGATAAAATGTGACATATGGTGCCAGCTGCAGTCACAACCTATGTCCTAAAATAACTTAATAGAATATGTCATGACATGAAATAATACGAAATTATGCATGACAAAATAATACCTAAAAAAGCAGTACCAGCTGGATGTGCAATCCCTTCTCCAACAGTTCCCATAACATGCTTGTTGGAACAGTTTCCCTCTAAACAATAAGAGGCACTGCACATCAACTCCCTTTGCAGTACTCCAAACCATGGCAAATCCCTTAGCTTTACACTGCAATTCCTTGGCTTCTGGAGCTTTTCCTTTTTTAATTGATAAGATACAATGTGATCCTCCTACCAAGCATTTTCACGGTTCACCATTCATGACTGAAAGAAACAACACACCAGTTTCGATGTTGGTACAGATATTTTAAAGGCTGCCAGATTCTGCTTGATTTCAGGGAGTTAATGTGAAGAGTTTTCCATGCACTCCTCAACCCAAAGCATTTCGGGAGCACTTGAAGTGTCTGCATTGTAAGACTAAGTGCTGCTTCACCTTGGTCTCTTCAGTCTGCTTAGACTTGGTGTATGAAGGGTAGTTTTTAGACAATATGATGCTTTAAAGGGTTTATAACACAAGTAAAGGTGCCTTTCCTGACACTGACATTTCCCACCACACCTGCTGGACAGCACGGAAGGCTGCAAAGAGCACAGGATTATCCTTCCCAGACAATGAAATGTACTGCTATTAGATTTTGGGGGGAAGATAAAATACTTTACATGTGCACCAAAGCCAATAACCAGTTCCATAAACAATTGGATTTTCAGGCAAAAGAAATGCTTGTATGGTTGCAGAAATGAATCCACTGGTTCACATTTTAATGGATTAACATGGGAATTATAATGGCACATGTTGCAGCAAACATTGTGGTCTTAGGCCACTAAGGTTGTTTTAGATCAAATAAACTACATGCATTTTTATTTTCTAGCTGAACTTCACTGATATGGTTGTTTAAATCTATGAGGTCAAAAATGTGTTATTAATTACAAGCTATTGAAAATAAACAATTTTAAGCAGAGGCAAGTATCATCTTTGTGGAAATTTATTCTTCAATCACATATTCTTTTTTTCCATTATGTGTTTCAGATGATCTGGAGTGCAGAATGATGTACCTCTGTCATCAGTGGGCTTTTAAACTTCACTATCAATAATCACATTGGTTGATAAGGAGAGATGCATGCAGGCTCCAGAATGATGTTTATTTCCCACAAGCCTTTTAATCTCCTTATTAAGAATCTGAATACTTCTCACATTTAGAGAACTGGAAAAGTCAGTTCTCTTGGATTCCATTCCCTTTCATTGACTACCTTAGCTTTTTCACATACTGATTATTCCCTGGCATTACTTTGTAGAGTCACAGACATTATTCACACTGGCATGACTAACATGGTGTTGCTGTCTCTGTCTCCTGTGTCTGGCATATTTGCCCTACACCCAGAAGTGCAGAGCACTCAGCCTCTGGAGCTCAGGCCAATAAAAATTCCCATGTGCTAAGAAAAACCAATCTCCAAGTCAATCCTGCTAAGACATGCTGTGAGTAACCTCAAACCCTACATGCATATACACTCTTAGCAAGTAAACCTTGAAGAGGAGGGAGAAATAGGAACTGCTATTTCATTCCACAGAATGTACAAGGTTTGTGGCAAACAGATCAGTCATTTTAAGCCTTCACACAGTAAGCATTTTTGTACATAAAAGCCTTTTCTGGACTCAGGAAACCACAGAACCTGCCTGATCCTTTATGGAACTTTATTTTCAATTCTGGGAAAAGAACCACAAATTCTGGATCTTTACCTACAGCGCTTGAGTGCTGCCAGTTCTATAAAAAATAGAACAAAACTAAACAAAATTTACTGACAATGAAACATAACAAAAAAGTTGAATAATGCAAGATTTCTGTGAAAATATTCTATCCACTTTTCATCACATAACACTTAAAGAGGCTTCAGCCACCAAAAGTTAGGCCAAAACACTAAGAAATAAAATGTTATCTAAGCCAGCTTCAGAATTATGAAGACAAGTTGGGAATTGTCAAATACTTCAGAAAAATGCTATCAGCTGACATAATGAATTTTCCACTTCATCCCTTCAAGGATAACAAACAGCCTGTCATGTTAGCTCCTGGAATGTAATTAGCATTAATAGCTACATAAAGTAATCAACTACTTTGAAAATGTGATGGACACAAGTACAGTTTCTTTACCGTAACAACCAAGAGTTCCTCTTTAAAACCCCAGCAATTCATCTTGAATGACTCATATAATATTATTTCTACAGTTCAACCAGCCCAGGATGCTGATTCAACCCCAACAATGCCTTTGCTTTCACAAAAATAAAATCCTCAGAGGCAATTTTCCAAAACAAATATTCTTAATCCTCCTTTTACGTGAAACAGGATGACAATATCATCACACAAAAGTTTTAAAGGTATGGATTTAATTCTTGGTCCATAGAAAACTTTGGTCTCTGTACTTTTCCCTTCATAAATATAAATGTTTGTGACAACCTTGAGAAATCAACTTTCCTTTGGGAATTATCATTGACTCTCAGTATACATGTCTTGGCAGAGATGCTAAATAAGGCTTCAAAATCAAACAACAATTCAACCAAATGTATAGGCTTTCTTTTTTGTTACAAATTTAGAAACAATTTCATTGTATTTTCCAGTGTTTTCAAGCTCAGCTCTCAAAGAAAATATAAATAAATTGATTATACTGCACCCAAAAGTAATCTGGTTTTAGCAACATGAAAGAGATACTGATAATAAAGCTTAAAAACATAATAGAATATTTTTTACAGTATTCAAATTTGTGTCTTTGAAGCAACAAGATCTGCAATGTGCAGATATGTATAACTGGTCTAAAGCACAAACCCACTGGAACAAACAATTTCATTTTGAGAAAACAGCAAAAACTCCATTTCTAGTATGTATACACAGGGTGGGAATGTCCTGGCTGCACTTTTATTTCAGAAGAATCAATTAGAATAAAAGCACAAATATATTCATTGTATTCCTCATACATTTTGTGAGACTTTGCCCTAGTTTATCAAGATAGTTTGGATTTCTAATTCTATCCTTCAGTGTTATTTCTGTACCTGCAAGGTACACTCTTATTTTTTCATTGAAATCATTAATGAAAATACTGAACACTCACTCCCTTGAAGTACTTTTCTCTGCACAGTCCCCTGGTGTGACAGTGAATGACAATGATAGAGCTTTCTCTTGATGTGGCATGCTCTGCAGTTCTGCTTTCACTTTGCAGTAGCTTCAGCCAATTCAGATTTCCTTAGTTTCTTTATGATACTGTTAGAAGAATGGCAGCATCAGAGATCTTCCTTAAGTCATGGCAATTTTCTGTTTACTGCTTATTGCCAAAAACAAAATTAAAACTGTGGCCTGATTTTACATTGATGGAAGGCAGACATCATGTTTGTTCATCTGTCAGAGCTTACTCAGCCTCCAGGAGTTCTCAGGAAAAGTTACTACAGACTTCTGGCTGCCTCAGCCAAATTTGCTGCTGCTGGGATTCTATTATCTTGAGATAATGAGATGTTGAGTGCTCTGAGTGAAACAAAAGATGTTCTGCATTTCCTGGCTTTGAAGAAGCTGCCTGCTGTCGGACACAGCAGTCAGCAGAGCTGCAGCCTGCCCACCCTCACACCCAGGGAGGTCTCTCCTGCAACTTCCAGCACTGATGAGGTCTCTGGTGTCGAGATGACCCCAAGGTGTTAAAAAGTCTCTTTTTTCCCCAGCCCCAAGACTGAAGAAGAAGACAGGATTCCTTGGCTCTGGTTCTCAAGGTTGTTCATTATTTCTTATCTATAATATTCTTCCTCTGACCCATGGAGGTCTGTCCAGCAGGTCGGGTTGTGGCACACTGCCCACCCTCAGGGCAGTGTTATCTTTTTATACTAAGAACTACGTGTACTTTATTTACAATAAATTTCCAATACCTATCACCTATGTTATAGGTCTCAACTCTATACCAATCCGAAAGTGCCACCATCACAGCAGAAGATGGAGGACAAGAAGAAGAAGGAGAAAGGACACACCCAGATTCCTCCATCTTGCCTCTTGAACCCCCATTCTAAAAACCCCAAAATTCTACATTTTCACCCTGTGATAAATTCACCATCATTCTATTCAAACTCCCGTGGCTTGTAACTCCTCACACAAAGTTGGTAATTTTTTCCATGGACTAAGATCAAAGGCACAGGTGTCTTTGACTCCATGCCAAGGTCTCTGAGCCCCCTGCCAGGGTCTTGAGCCCTCCAGGGCAGCCAGAGGAATGTCCTGGGATCTGACACAGCATTGCTGAATCACACAGCTCACTCACCACCTCATCTGCCCACTGACAGCTGTCCTGCAACAGTGAACAGCCTAAACCAAGCAACTGAAACTAAGGAAACCTTTAGGTCTGGCAATGCTATAGTTCAGCTCCCCCAACTGCCAACTTTTGCAGCTCCCTTCTCAAGATCTTTACAAGAACATAACTTAGACATTTTGAAACTTCCTGCTGAGCAGCTATCAAACCAAAATTTCGTGCTGAACGGCTATCTTGTGGAGAAACCAAATCAGAATTTTAATAATCTATTTTTTTCTCTCTCTCTCAAATGAGACAGATACAGGAAGTTATTCCTGGGGAGATACAGGCAGACTAAGAATCCTCCACAAAAGACAGGGGAGCCTGGAATTCCAGAGATCTCCACAAATTTCCAAAGGTTCTGAAGTCAGAAACTCTGAGCCTAGGGCTTCCATAGTGCTAGGAGGTGGCAGTTTTTCAGCTGGATATCTGCAAATACTAAAACATATGCTTAAAATCCAAATAATTATTGCCTTTTCATCTGCTGGATGACTTAAATTACCCTTTACATACCTCCAATGACAAAAGATTACAAATAAAATTACTGAATGCTTCTCATGTGACTTTTGCAGCAATTCTTTCCACCAGTTAAGAACAGGCTGGGGATTTTTTTTCAAGGAGCACGGGTCAAAATTTACATTAAAAAATTTAACTAGACTAAAACCAATGGACAAAGGAATATGTGAATTAAAAAAAAAACATTACTTCAAAAAACCACATAAATTAATTCAAATGATTTAAATTTTCCATTACTTTCTGAGTTAGAGCATATTGTTTCAGATATGATTAAAATCAAATTTTCTTTGTGTGATTCACTTTGCTTAGTTATGTAAAATATGCAAACTACCATTCAATTAAGTTACAGTTAGAAAACATATTTTGCATTGTAAGATCTTGATGTTATCTGATTAAAACAATTAAATGCTTCTGCATATTTTTCTCGTTCTGTGTGAAGCTGGTAAATGATACTTTTTGTTTGATTGTCAAGTAAGTCAAATCTGAAAGTGTCAAAGCTAAATCATAATCTTACCAGCTCTGAGGAGAAGAGAGGAATGTGCACACCCTAAGTATAAGTTATGGTCTTTCCATCCTAATGAAATGCTTATTTTTCCAACACAGGTGAGCCAAAACTTTGACTTAAATAACTAAATTTTGTTTACATTCTTTCAACAGCTAGTATGGCTGGAGGGAAGCTGCATACATGTGTTTACACATTTCCTACCCATATTTGTTTCTATTATTTCCTATAAGGTTTGCAAACCATTTGCTATAAATATCTTTTCCTGTTGTAGTTAACATATTCCATAAGTCCAATGTTGTTGTATTTAGCATATTAAATAAGTCCCATGTTGTTATAGCTATTATATATTTCATAAGTCCTGTACCTCTCATTGTTGTCTTGTGGGCAGCAGATCTTCACAGCACAGGATCAAGATCTTCCTTAGTCAGAGCTCCTTCGAGGTTCTGCCTGACTAAGTAGCCCACTCCCCTTTTATCCCAGTTACCTTGACAAACCACAGCTGCAGCCCAATGAAGAACATCACAGCTGCAGCCCATCAAGGATAACTAGGACTAGTCCAGGGTAAAGATATTCAAGTACAGGTATTTTATATATATATTTAAAGCCTTGTCCATTTATAACACATATATTCAGGGCCTCCTACATCTTCCCATGCTTTGCTCTACATTTCATGCCAGTATATGATATTTGCAGACATAAGGAAGTCTCCAGGTAAAAACAACTGCCCTGGTTTTAGACTAGGGCTAAATTCTGGGCTTCTCTTTTCTACCCAAAAACCTTTGGTATGGGTCTGTGGAGAGAGTAAACAACATCATTCTGTTAATTTTAAAAAATCCCAAGGATCTAAACTTCCACACCCTTTACAGAATACAAGCTGGGATAAACTCTGTGTCATTATTATGTGAGGGAGAATTAGTCTGAAAAATACAAATAATCAACTTGGCTTTAGAAATACCTACATTTTTAAAAATAATAAAAATCACTACAATAAAATGAAATATATCATGCTAATACAAAATTATAAACACCGTTATCCAATACTGAATTTTTTTTCTTGGGTCTGGAAGATTAGGGACTTCTTTCAAAAACTATTGTGCAGGTAATTCCACTTGTACAGAGAAATGGCTTTTCTCTTCCAAAATAACCTTCAGAGAAAAAGAAGGAAGGAATATATTTGAGTATCATCTTGAGATGAAGCTGACATATCACCTGAATATGTATCCACACATAAATGGAAAAGCACTCCCAGTTCTCAACATTTCCATGCAGCCCGGCTGCTCGAAAGATAAATAAATAAATATAACCCCCAAATACCATGGGGAGTCAATTGCTCAGATGTGTTAAAAATAACCTCCTGACTTCTCTCCTGTCAGAGCAGATTTGTTTCTAAGGATGTGAGACACAAGCATGTAGTGTAATACAATCTAGATAATCCATTTATTAGTATAGGCAATTATTTGAATAGCCTGAATGAATAAGGAGATTCCTAAAAGGACTGTTTCCAAGAGATCAGTGGATAAATGGACATCTGCTGTTACAGAAACCTTTAAGGAAGATTAGAGAGACCTTAACCTGGGCAGAAAATCAGGCACCAGTGGCATCCCTGAAGGCAAAGGAGACCTGTCTAAAGAGAAATTATACTTTACTAATTCTTTCCTTACCTCTTCTTCATGGGAAAAGGTGTACTGTGTGATAGGATATCTCTAAATGACAGGAGAAAAGAACTAAAAGCTGATGATAAAATTAACATAAACGAATTTTGGCTCTCCTCCATATATCCCACCTAATTTAGTGTCAGTAATTAACAATGAAATTAGGTACACACTCAATTTCCATGAGATGATAGGCAATGTTTGCTGACTATCTCTGTAAAGTTAGAGGCATTAGAGGATTCTGTCACCAAGTGTCAGTGAACTTGAGTCTAGAATTCTCTATATAGAAATTTTCATAAAGATTTCCATTCAGCTGAGGACTCAGCAATAAAACCAAGAGCTGAATACTTTAAAGTCTGATTTCCAGCTGCAGCACTGCCAGTGTATTTATTCAGCTTTAATAACAGCTGCTGGTTTATGATTCTGCTGATAAAGTAGAGCAAACACACAGTACCCTTCTTCTGATAAGAATACAGAAATATCAATATGTGATTTTGTAAACAGATAATCTTTAAAGAGAGGTTTTTTTTAACCTAGAGCTAGCAAACAAAATTTGATAACAAAAGCACCAAAAATAAATATATAGACAGGCTTTTTAAAAGGAAACAAAAACTCAGAGGACTTTAGATATTTGAGTAACACCAGTCCTCATTATAGTGGTGATGGTCATGAGGTAAAATAGACAGCCACACTTCTAATTAGTTATTTTCACACTCCTTTAACTAAATATTTGTTTTGGACAAATATGCGGATTATTTGTGCTGGAATCTGCATACTAATCCAGGCATCCCTGTGTTCTGGCTAATATCCCCTAGGATCTGAGAAGGGCTCATGCCTGAGAAAGGCTGCTCAGCCCTGGCAGCTCCTCTGGCACAGTGTGCTGGCCCTACCATGATCTTTGTGCTGCCAGTATTACTTCACAGCTAGGTGCTGCAAACATTTGCTAAGAAATTATGAAAAGCCCTTCACATAGGCAACAAGCCCAAGGCTTTGGGGACGTGGCTGTTCTGCCCTGTAGATGGTCTGTGCATGCAGCTGAGCCTGTGCTTTCAGGAGGGGGGGTTCAAGCCCTGCAGCTCACACTTGCACTCAGAGGCTGTCTGATGGTGACTGTGAGTTTTAGCTTGGCTGTCCTTACAGAGCACACTCATCCAGCTCAAGGTGTGTCTGCGGCTCACCAGACAAATGCCAGCCTGGACAAGTTCACAAACTCTTCCAAAGCACCGCCTGAAAAATAGGAGGATAGGCCTTCAGTGCTCACAGTGTGCCAACTCTGAGGCTTGCTCTGAGTTTTCTGTGGGTGTTTAAGAGAGAAGCAAACAAAAATGTCTTTGGCTCATCCAGCCTGGGCAGGATCATACTCAAGAGGGACACAGGGACAGGGTAAAGTAAAACAGACCTCAGAATTTGTCTTTCCATATCTGGGTCCGCACTGTAATGTGACTTCCAAATCTCACCCCTATAAACTACAGTAGCCCTTCTAAAAAACAGATGGTTACAGCTGGGCACAGACAGAGCCAGGAGCAATACAGACCCTTGCAGAATCTGAGAAACCTTTCTCCCTCTGGTTAGCTTTAGGTTAAAAAACTTCCCCTACTCCTCTAGAGAAGATCACTGTACTGGGCCAGTCAGGTAACGCACTTCATGAGGTGCTGGCAAGAAATAAGCTCTCCTGTTCAAATGGCACAAAATTTTCTACTTTTCCAGTCTCAACACTCAAGGCAGAAAAAAGCAGCTGGAGGCAAGAGGCTATTCAGCTGCTCCCTGAGCAGAGACAAGATGCTCTCTCACAGGGTGGTGGCAGGCAGAAAGCAAGAGGAAGCCACCTGAGCCACAGGCCATGCAGCAATTTGCTATTAGCATTTAGACACCTATCAAGTGCTTTACAAATGTATTGCATCCCTACTTAACCTCTCTTCAGCTCCATTTCCCCATGCTTCTCCAACAACCTGGTGGCTGAGCTGGAAAATATATTTCCTCTTGGCTTCAGATTTAGCCAGGAATACAGGTGCTACTTTAGTAGCTCCCTGTAGATGTTCTTCTTGCCTAGAAAAAATAAACAGTTTTTTCTGGTTTTTGGTTGGTTTTTTTTGGCAGGGGGGGTTTGAGGGGTTTTTTGTTGGGTTTTTTTGGAGGTGGGGGGGAGCAGGTTTATTGTAGGGAATTCCAAGCAATAGAAAAGGCAAGTGCAAAACACCCAGCTTCAAATGTTAAAGCAAAAGGATAATCTACTTTCATCTGTATTTTCTTTTCTCTGCCATCAGTACCAGGTTATTTCCTACTGCCCCTTGAGTTTGCCTTGATTTTATTCCACCATTCTGAGAAATCTTTTATTCCACCATTTCTGCCAGCAGTATTCAGCTAAACCCTGTTTAAAACATATAAACCCAGTGGGGCTCCTTCACACTCCACCCAGACAGGATTTGGTTCAGTTTTTTCCTTTCCTCTGGAGACCCTGATGTCTTTTCAGCAGACAGCACTATGCATGAGAAGCACTTGTCTGAAAGGCTCCAATCTAACATGAGCATTTAGGCTGAGTCCTCTAGGGAAGAGCTCCATAGTGGTTTTGACAATTTCCATAAAAACCTCTGAGAGTCACATTTTGAGTGAATTTTGCCTCAAAATATCATTTTGGTAGGAGCCATAGATGGTAAAAACAAAGCAGACAACACTCTGATTCAGTCTGGACGAAGTTCAGACAGAGGTGAAAGAAATAAACTCAAATGTGCTGAGAGGAAAATCATCAACATCTTCTAGGTGGCATTACAGGACAGCACTAGCAGGGACCAGAGAGATTTACCTCAGGCAAAATGAAACAGCTTGTCTAGCCCAAGAGAAATTCAAACACTGAGCAACAGGGTAACCAGTAAGAAGGAATTTTTACCTGCTCAGATGCTGTTGAAGTTACTATTTTTAAAATTTCCTCTAGAATGCTACCTCTCTGTAAGACAGTTAAAGACTGTTGAGGTGATATGATCTCACATAACTCCAGACTTGAACATGAGTTTAATTTGGGAGCCTTCATCATCTGCTTTAGATATTTCCTTCAGGATTAGGAGAATTGCTCACTTTTCTCCTTTGACCAGAGAGGGTTGGACAACAGGAACTGATACAGAAGGCTGCTGTCAGCTGAACTCCCCTTCAGCTGTCAAGGGACAGTTTTTAACCTGGAACTACCTTTTCAAACAAAACAAACTCTGCTTTTCCCTCTGCAATTAAGAGGAATCAAACTTCAACCAAGTGAGCTAATTCATTCTCTTTCTCCTTTTTGCCATTAAGAGGTAATCAGTTTCCAAGTCAGGAGTAGAAAAGAGCTGTGAAACAACACAAAGAAGAAAAGGGCAAAGGAGAAAGCACTTGAAGCTGTGCAGAGAGGGATTTGTCCCAGTGCTGGTGCTGAAGGTACCACACTGGTTCAGCTCCAGCAGTCTAAGTGTCATATGAACCTACGGATGAGGGAGATGATAGCCAAAGTAAAGCTACCCAGGAAAAGGTGAAACATGGAAGTTGTCAACAGGTTTATCAACTGTATTAACTCTTGGGAGACAAAACACATACTTGAGCTAAATATTTAGGTGCTTTTAATGATCAATGTAGGAAATAGAAAAAAGAATCTTTTACATTATGGGCTATGAAGGACCAGGAGGACTATGAAAGGGGAAAATTGCTTAAAGAGGGTGTGGAGAAGGGCAAAAAATCCAAGAGGAATAGGAACACGCCTGAAGCTGACAGCCAGGAGGCTAAGTCTCCTAAAACAGAAAGACCTTCACTTGAGCTCCGTGAAACTTCACTTTATGTAAAGACCTTAATTTAGACTTATTAAATACTAATAAAACACTATTTTTTTTTCTCAAAACAAATTTGAAAAAAGGAAAAAAAACCTTCTGGGTAAAGTATTTATATTGCTATGTTGTGGTTCTAATGTCTGCATGTTTTTTGCAACTGCATTTTTAAAAAAAAGCCAACAAGAACATTTTCCTTCAATGCAAAAGGGTTTAGATTTACTAAGAATGTAAAGGCATATATTCCAACACTTGTGTCTATAGACTAAAATCCAGTGGCCTGGTTACAAATTAAGCAGAGTGCCTGCACTTCCCATAAGTTTCAGGTGAGGGTAATACAAAAGTCAGAATAAAGATTTTTTTGAAAAATTGCCCCATGGGTTTGTCTCCCATGACATTTAAGGCAGTCAGTGTTATTTTCTCCTTGTCTGCTGAATTTTGGCAGCTGTACCGAAGGTGCCTGCACTAACTGGGACAACTTCAAATGAAGGTGCCTTAGAAATGACTCCTGTGACTCCTGCCCAGGCCAGAGTCCAGCAGCAGGGACTAAGGGGGAGTGGGACAGGCAGCTCAAAGGGAGACACCCAACCAAGTGCAGGACTTGGGTAGGGACAGGGTGGTCTAGGAAGGGGGTCTGTCTGAATTACACAGAAACCTGGCTTTGATGGGTGGCCTATATCAGGTTCCTCAAGCTTTATTATATAAACAGCCTCAAGCCTGTTTATAAACCACAAAAGGACTGAACAGACTAGAAAAGCTGGGGTGATTTCCATCTGTCCAGCCCCTCTGTGATCTTTATGTACCACAGAAAGAAACCAGTGAAAGAAAAGGATAGGGAAGCAAAGTGGGGGTGAGAAAGAGCAGAGAGTGAAGAGCTGAGAAACTAAGAAAAAATTCGGCCCAGTGTTTACATTTGGCAAAACAGTGAAAGAAGGGCTGAAGTGGATCTGTCTCTGTCTCTCTAACACAATCTTGTTACTGTGTTCTGGATTCCTGGTTTTGACACCACCCTTCACCTTGCATCAGCTTTGGTTAACAACCCCCAGCCACAGCTCTCCTGATCCCAAGTTTAACAACCCTCCAGGGTTAAATGGGATTGGCACAGCTTGGTGAGACCGAGCGGGGCTGCTTGTTCAGTTTATGTCAACTCTCTGTCCTCAGGGTATTCTTCATCTGAGCATCTCATTTTCCATAAACCGTTCTTTTAAATGCTTGAGTGATCACTCAAAGTTGGTCATATGACCAGTCATGCACAACAGCTACACCAACAGTCCAGGGAACAGAGCATTCATTCTCTGAGGTCTTTATAAAACAGATACAGTTATAAATAGACATGGGCTATTTCACAGCCAGGGTGGGCTTTTTACTTGCTAACCAAGGATGGACTCTCTACAGGTGAGAATGGCAGCAAGAGGGATTTATCCAAAAGTCCTTGGACATTTGCAGTGCACACTTTTAATTTTGACCCAGTTATGCCTGTTTCCTCCATTGAGCATCAAAGGCATTTAAACACTCAGATCAAGTTCTCATTTTAGATACCAAAGGTTGATAGTCTCAAAAAGCCGCTGCCCAAAATTGTACAGCTGATCAGGCTGCATAAACAGCACTACAGAATAACTGCTGGTAATGGACCCAGGCCCTGCTTCTGTATTTTCAGACCTCCTGTTCTCCTTCTGGAAACCCAAAGAAATCTGTCCCTCATCAGCTCTGCCCCCATGCCAGTGATCTCAGCAAATTACCAAAACCAGCCTTTATCCCTTTAACAGTCCCTCAGTGCAAACCAAGCTCAAGTTGCACTGTTTGGCTGCTGAGACACTGGATTAAAAGTGAAATTGTGAGAATAAATTAGTTGTGACATTTGACTAGGAACATTAGATCCCCAGAATCTAAATACAGAATTTATGGACCATGAAAGTGATACCCTGATGAGGTAAGAAAGGACTTCTGGGTTGCTTATGGCTGTTTTTCCTCTTGCAGCAGAAACTCAGTCAAATTTCTTCAGCCTCCTACTGTTTTTTTAATGATCATAAATACTTCTAGCAGTAACCATGCCATTTTTTCTCCCTGAGACTTCATCTGGAAACTGGAAGTACATCCTGTTTCTTCTTATCTCATTTGCTGATTTTTCTGCTGCTGAGTATTTTGAGCATCAGTGAAGCCTACATGGATTTGGATGAGTAGGTGTGCAGGGACTGGAGGAAAATTTTCAGGATGCACATGTTTTTTGCAGTTCCTTTGACTGGAACTTGATGGAAATCTGTGTTTTTCACTGTGTGCATACACTAAGCAAAAAGAACTGGGATGTACAAGAGAAAATTTTCATGCAATTAAAACACATACACAGATTACTGAGACGATTGAAAATTAAACTTCCCCAGGGTATGATATTGGGAAGACTGTCAGAGTGAATACAGCTTTGAGGAGCAGCAAAGATGCTCTCCAAGGAGAAATCAGATAAAACAGTTGAGCAAGAAAAGCATTCACAAGGGCATCCCAGATCATGACAGCCATTGCACAGGAGATGGATCAAATCCGTATTATAACTGAAGTAAAACCTGCAGAGGGAGCTCAGAATTTCCTCAGCATAGGGGGATTTTCCCCAAGGAGGAATTTTGCATAAACAGCCCGTGTAGAGGAGGTGGAGATGTTACCCAAGACTGCATGAACAAATTCACCTGAGAGATGCTGTATAAATATTTGAAATGCGAGAAAAGCCTAACACAAGAACTGTCTCAGACATAAGGGATATGCCAGGCTCCCCTGGCTGGGCAGCAGGCAAAATCAGGATCTGTGGTGAAATAAAAACAAGGGTCCATGCAGCAGAAACACAGATCAATGACCTGTGAGAGATGAAAAGCCATCCAAAATCTGTCCTTGCTAAGTCACAGACTGAGGTGATGAACATCAATCCTTTCTGATGGAGACTGTTTTGTTGGAAACAGAGAACCCACACAGAAGAGAAATTTGGGAAACCAATCATATGGGGAGACCCCTGTTTGCTGGGAGAGTCCTTGCAGAAGAGAGGCCAAATTGAATCCAAACATGATCCCTCCTTTGCTCCTGCACCAGTAGTAAGGTGTATGAGTTCATGTGTAGGCACCTGAGGGAGGCCTCCTGAGCATTTTGCAGTTTGAGGGGCAGGGACTGAGGACATGAGAGAAGAATGAGGAGCAAGGTGGGCACAGACAAGTGTTGTGACACCAGGAGAAAAGAGGCAAGGGGCTGGAATCTGTGTTTTATCTCATCCTGGATGACTGCTGGAATAAGGAATCCAAGAGAAAGTTGCCACAGCCACATGGAGGCATATTGGATAGAGAGCATCCAGGTGATGAATGGTGCCACATCCAGTTGGCAGCCAGTCACTAGTGGTGTCCCCCAGGGATCAGTGTTGGGCCCAGTCCTGTTTAATACCCCTACTGATGATCTGGTGGAGGGAATTGAGTCCACCACCAGTAAATTTGCAGATGACACCAAGCTGGAAGCAAGTGCCAATCTGCTGGAGGGTAGGAGGGCTCTGCAGAGCTGGACAGGCTGGATTGATGAGCTTAATCCAACAGTAGGAGGTTTAACAAGTCCGGGTGCTGGGTCCTACACTTTGGCTGCAACCACCCCATGCAGCAGTACAGGCTGGGGAGTGGCTGGACAGCAAAAGAACTGGGGTGCTGGTCAACAGCAGACTGAACACAAGCCAGCAGTGTGCCCAGGTGGCCAAGAAGGCCAATGGCATCCTGGCCAGTATCAGGAATAGTGTGGCCAGCAGGAGCAGAGGGGTCATTCTCCCCTGTACCTGGCACTGGTGAGGCCACACCTTGAGAGCTGTGTCCAGGTCTGGCCCTCAGTTTTGGAAGGACATTGCTCGAGTGCATCCAGAGGAGGCAACAAGGCTGAGAGGGGCTTGGAACACAAACCCTGTGAGGAATGACTGAGGTAACTGGGGGTGTTTAAAATGATAAAAAAGGAGGCTCAGGGGAGACCTTATCACGCTCTACAACTCCCTGAAAGGTGACTGTAGTCAGGTGCGGGTCAGCCTCTTCTCCAAGGCAACAGCAACAGGATGAGAGGACACAGCCTCAAGCTGAAGCAGGGGAAGATTAGACTGGACATTAGGAAAAAGTTTTTCACAGAAAGAGTGATTAGGCATTGGAATGGGCTGCCCAGGGAGGTGGGGAATCACCATCACTGGAGGTGTTTAAAAAAGACTGGACATGGCAGTCAGTGCCATAGTTTAGTTGATGAGGTGGTGTTAGGTCATAGGCTGGACTTGATGGTCTCCAAGGTAATTTCCAACATAGTTAATTCTGTGATTCTGTGATTTATTTTGCCCAGTGGTTGTTTCTGGAAAAGAAGGGGTGAGCAGGGAAATGCAGACTGTTTTACAGAGGTGGGAGAATGCTGCCTTAGTAATGCAAGGAATTTTAAATGCTACATTCTTATTTTGTTTCAACTTTTTTTCATACCCTGCTCCTGGGAATTTCCAAAAATTGTTTCTTTGGAAACTGAGTGTCTTGCATGCAGTACATCTTCATTTTCACAGGATGCATTTAAATACTCCCTGTCCTGTGCTAGAGCAAAGGGTTAATACTCCAATTTATTCCAGTACTACAATAACTCCAGCCCTTGTGAAGTCTAGCAGCTGTTCCTATTGCAATGAATTAATTTAATTAAGGAAAATTAATTAATCAACAAGTAATCCAACTTGCAATCTGCCCCTTGATAAGCATTTTATATTGAAATTCAAGTCATCAGAACTACCTCCAGCATAGTTTTTAAAACCTGATAAAATGTCCCCTGACTGGAGCTTTGCAGAGAAGCAAGGTGACTCCCAGGGGAGGGGGCATGGCTCTGCTGGGCAGTCACATGCTGCCAGGGGCTGCTGACCCCGGCAGAGCAGCCTGATCACAACTGTTGCCTCTTCACAATGAGGGAAAAAGGGGGGAAAAGTTGTTGTGAATTTACTGGGTATCAGAAAGATGGAAATGTGGGTTTCTCTGGCAGACAGTAAGATACAGGAATTTGTACTGAGACTTTCAGAGCACTGCAAAGAAAATGGTACATCAGACTGAGGAGTCTCCTGGACCAGTGGTTTTTTTGGAAACAAGAAGTCAAAGCCAGATCCTGGACTGGCAGGAGACAGAAAGTCTCAGCCAGTGGTGTCTGCCACAAGTGTGGCCAAGCCATGGAGGAAAATCTTTCTGTAAACACCAGTGAATGAGGCACAGATATAAACTAAGTCATGGCAAGCATTGTGGTGATGACATTAAAGGTCAAAGGGAAGAGGGAGACAGCTACAGGAAATGAAATCTGATTTAACAATGTGTTTCATTGCAGCTTCCTTTAGATTCAAAATATTCCCATGTACAGTTCAAATCTGTGTACACATATGTATATGTCTATGCATAAATATACACCTATATATATGCATATATATATATAGATAGATGTAGACATATATATAATTTCTGTATATATATAATTTCTATATATTATACATATATATATTATATATATATATATATATTATATATATAATTCTATATATTATACATATATATATAATTTCTGTCCAAGGTGAAAACCTAATATCAGAAAGGCATAAGGATGCATTTCTCATGGAAGTTTTTGTTATGCAAAGGGGCATTTCTCTGTTCTCACAAGAAAAGAACATCCCTATGCTTCAAAAACAAGGGCAGATGGGTTTTGATAAAAAAAACTACAGCACTCTATCTCCTGCCATAATAGAAGATTTTCACTTATGTTCCCAAAGAATGCTGATGGTGTACCCCTTATCTTCAGAGGTAATAAGCCACATCTTGTGTCTGATATAAAGACCATATGCTGTTTCCAGCAGGTCATTCTCCTCTAGAGTAAAAAGTACACTTATTATTAAAAACAAAACCAAACAAAAACCCAAAACACAAACAAAACAAAACAAATGAAAAAAAATGACACAAAACAAAACCCACAGCCAAAGAAATTTATTAAATTCAATGACGGTGCATTTTCCACCAAAACCTCCACAAATCCTGCAGAACAACTCTCCCTCCTCAGCAGCTCTGTGTGTTCAGTGTGTGAAGGATTCAGAGGCACCGTAGTAGTTGGCTACTTGTCAATCTGTGAGCTGCAACAGCCCAAATGAAGAAGTGTTTTGTTTCAAGTTTCTAAGAATTTAAACCTACAGGTAGTCCTGAAGGCATGGATGCAAAGGGTATACATGGAAACAAGCTGGGGGGGGTCCCTTTATATTTTTGCCTTGCTTGTAGATGTAAAAATTTCTTTGTCATCCTTTTAAATGCTTTACTGGAAAGAAGTCAGGACTGCCTTTCAGGACAGTGTCTCCTGCAAACTGAGGGGGGCAGCTCACCCTTCAAGGTCTTGCAAAAAGGGAAGACTTACAGTTCAAAACTTATCTTTTACCTATATCTAAGCAAAATACATTTACAAAACAAACATGGAATGCTGAACAATGGCACTCACATTCAAAGCCCACTATTCCAAATATCCCTAAAGGCTCTCAAGAATTTTACTTTTCACAAAGTCCAGAGAAAGGACTTTGGGTTTTTTTTTCCTGATTTTTCCCCAAAGTTACTCAAACTTTATGAAAATTTATGCTATCAAAAAAGGAAAAAAATTAAAGAGTTACACAATTATATTCCCAATGTGACTGCTGTCTTAAGTGCAGCACTAAAAGCATTACTCATAACAAAAACCTATTCCAGAAGCATTTACCCACTCCAAGTGAATCACAAAAAATTTCTGCAATTCAGCAATTAGAAAAATAAGCCTATAAGCAGAACATGAACCCCAACGCCTGGGGCAGCATATTAAAACAGAAGCATTTATACACATGCAGGCAGTTAAAAAATTAGGTAGGCTTGTTTCCAGGTCTGTAGAAGCAGCCACCTTTCTGTCAGAAGGTTGTATTTTAAGATGCAGAGAAATCGATCTGCTTAAATCTGTGTTTTTTATTGCTTGTAATGGGATACTGAGGCCCAAGTCCTATTTGTATCTCAACAAAAAATATCACATTCTTGCAATTACAATGTGCCAAATATTTTCTGTTCCTAAGAGAACTGCACGGTTCCAGCACTGGTATATTTATGGCATGCATCAAGAAAAATATTTTTCTTTGTTAAAAAAACCCATCAATTTTGCCTGCTCATAGCAAATGAATGACTAAAGCCCCGTGTAGTTCAAGGTGCTCTTCTGAGTCCTGTGGGGCTGTGCTGAGTGCAGACTGGTCTGCAACCATGAGGAACAAACCCTCCATGATTTTTAATGGGATATTAAAAAGGGATTTCAAGAAAGAGGGGGAAAAAGGTCATAAACAGTGACAAATTACACTTTCCCTGCAGAAATTTATCTCAGTCATCTCTGGAGATTTTTCCATGTGCTCCAAAGCAATAGACAAAGGAATAGTTCTTTCCTCTTCCCAGTATTAATGTGAATTTAAGTCTTTAAAGTTTTTGCCTTCCAATTGCTTATTTTTAAACTTGACATATCTAGGTGTGGGTGAAACAACATCTGCTCTACTTTCCAGAGACAAAATTCCCTGGACTCCTGACTTATTGAAAATGAATATAGAAAAAAGATCTGAAATACGGCATTTACTGTACATATTACTGTTTTAAGGACTTGGATTTTGAAATACATATTTTGGTCCTCTACTGAAAGAAATTTATACTTTTTGTATGCCAAAAATAATAATTTCTAATACTAAATCATGTCAGTTTAAGTATAAAGGAGATCTATAAAATATATTGGAGGAAAATAAGCAATTTTTAGATTATAAAGTTGTCTGCTTTTCTTATTGCTGTATTTTTAAAATATACTTTATAACACATTTTATCCTTTACATTATAATAGCCTTCATTTTCCATTTTACAGAATTTTCTTTCACTGCAATGGAGCAGATGATAATGTGAGGAATAGACCATCTTGCTTCTCATAGACCTTGTTTTAAGTATACGGACGTTTGAAGAATGTACTTTGCTCTATCTCAGGAAGTCTGTACTTGTTATCTTGACACAATATTCACTTTTATTAAAGGAAGAGTTAACAGAGAGCTACTGCATAGATAGAAGATAGTTAATTTATCATTTTGATGGTTAATTTATCATCCAAATCAAGAAAATGGGTAGTCTCATGCTAAAGTACCAAATTGTTTCTTTATCTTGCTAGAAACTTATGTGGCCTCTAGCAAGGTGTGTCAAACCAATATCAACAGTTATTTTAACTAAGTCTAATTCTTGTTAGGAGCACATTCCTATGGAATTTTTTTTTGTCCTTATTATCATTTTTAAACCTCAAAGGTCCCAAAGAATTGACAAAACAATGCCACTGTCCAGCCTTTGTTAATTTAAAAAAAAAGGGGAAATGTGACTGGATTATACCAATATTCACAAAAAAGTAATAAAAGTACAATTAGAAATTTCATAGACTTAATCTAAAATATATAGTTTACCAAAAGCAAGATTTTAAACATGAGTTAGGTTTATTTCTTTGGTATAGCCTAACTGCATGTTTACAGGCAGATCATTTTAAAGAGCAGTTTATCATTGCTGTTATACAGCATTCATTACACCTAAGGTAACAATAAACAAATAGAGTTGAGGGTTTATATGCTTACTGCTGTCAATATTTTAAAAACAAGTGTCTGTTTAAAGTGTCCTGTTCTATTTATTATCATTATCAACTTTACCTACTGTATCTCTTTCTGCTCATATTAGTTTAAAAAGTCATGTTGACGTTTAAATACTCACATGGCCTTTTACAAGCGCAATTCCTGCATCAATTCCTGTAATGTACACACAAAGTGCTTGTCATAAGTTTATTACTATGATAATATTGCTTTTATTATTATTATTGTCAGTGTCAGTGTTGCTAACAATAATGTCAATATCAATATGAATTTATTCTTTATATTGGCATCATTTCAAATCAACCATTCATGGCCATGATCCTCTTTCAGATGATGAAAAAGCAAAGCTCTAATTAAAGATCCCAGCAAGTTTTTTCATTTAATCTTCTAAATAAGGACCTGTGTTTCAACAACCACAAGTCATTTGGAACCTGTCACACCTTCTTATCAACCTTTCTGACCTCTACTGAACTTGTCATTTCTGTGCCAGAAAATTATGTAAGCCACTTTTCTCAGTGTCTGGGAGCAACAGGTGGCAGACATACCAAGACAGTCTGTAAACAAAAACAAAATAATTACAATAAACAATAATTGCATTTAAAAAATAACCATCTGATTGCCACCAGCCTCACCTGCCTGAAACTAATGCTGGCATCCATTTTCCTGTGCTTCACTCAGTCCCTGCAGACATACATTGACATGCACACTTATGGACATTTATATATATACTTATACATACAAATGCATGTTCATGTACTTGGGGGGCACATGTTCCACTACATGTTCCTTAGCTTCAGAATGCCCTCAGTAGCCATATCTCACCCATTAATAAGTTTTCTGGGTTTAGAACTCATGTAACAGCAAGCTAAGGGTGGAGGGAAACAAGACACATCTGAATCCAAATGCAATTAGGCAAATTTCAGAATTCCTATATATCACATTTACCAAGGAGCAGAGGTGTGATTAGGTTTAATCAAGAGCTTGCTTTGTTAGACCTGTCTTTTTTTTAAATTCTGTAATTAACTGCAATGGGGGTGCAGGCTTTGATAAGGGTCTGAAGGATTTATATGCCATTTCCATACACATCCTTTGTATTTTAATTTAATTCAGTTTGTCAGGCACCTGGACATCTCCAGTCTCTCTGTGCCCTCTGGCAGCCCCATTCCCAGGGTAAGCACGCAGCAGACATTAAGCACAGAAGAGATCTGAAGCATTCCTGAACAGCCAGAAAGACATGAGAGAAAGGCTGTTCAACAAAAACATGCTGGGCATATAAAACTTCACTAGATAATAGGATTACTGTGTAGAAACACCCCACTTCTATCTCTCAGGCTCACAGTAGCTAAAAAAAAAATGGCAATAGTGAGTACAATGTTAGAGTTGCAGCCAGAGTGAAAGAATAACGAATAAGCATGGTGTTAAACTTAAATCAGGCTCCCAGCTGGAGTTTTGCTGTAGTCTGCCAAGCACAACAGGGAAGAAGGCAACAAGGACACCAGTCTGGAGATCAGAGAGGAGGTGTCTGTAAAGAACAAACGATATCCAAATAGTATTGTTGGCTGCAGACACTGCACTGATAAGTCAGGCAGCATTTGGAAAGAGGAAACTCACAGGAGGAGAAGAGAAAGAAAATGAAGGTGGCAGAGGGATAGAAGAGAACAAAATGGTACAAATGAAAGATAATGAGAAAAAGACAGAGTTGTAGTGTCCTTCAGCATTTAATGATGAGAAATCAGTGACACATTATAACTATTGATCAATGGGCAAAAAGAAGTACAGAAAAGAGAAAGAATGCTGCTGGAAGGGTCAAATGTCTTAAGGGAGGAGATTAAGGTAAGTGAGACCTACTTTAGTTTTGCAGACTCTTGGGACAAATGCCACTAATGAAATGCCACACTCTCTGTGACATGACCCACATCTGTGTCCAACCAAGTGGTCATGGACCACTTTATGAACCAGGTCAGAGAATTGGTGGGAAAGGCAGAGAGAGGTGGGGAACCTCTTCCCTCATGGTATTTCTTGGAGGGAAGTATAAGGGGATGTTGCCTCTTGCACCATCTCATCTTGACCCAGACTGACTTGCTGAGGGGAAATAAAAATATCTCTACAAGAAAATAATAAATGAGGATGATACTAATGACAGAGACACGAAGCCCCACATAGCACAGTGAGAAGTAAAAAACAGTTTCTGTAGAAGAACTGGCATAGGGAAAGAAGACTGTAGCCATAGATTTTCCCCCAGAATAGTTTTCTTGCACTACTAAGATGTTTAGATCCACTTCCACTGGGAAAATCTCCACGTTTTCCACCAGCCTTTCACAATTACATGTCATTCTCTACTCTCCTAAGCTTCTAACACTTAGACATACTTAATTTATTAGCAAAATTAATTTCAATTGCTTCAAAGTAATGAGCAAAGATACACTCCCTTTCTTTTTTTTGCTCATTACTGGATAAATCACTGCTGTAGGCACCAGCTTGTAAGTGATGCAGAGAACATGGGCATGCCTTGTCCTTTCATGCTACCCAGTTCAGTCCAGTAGGGCAGACTTCATGCTCTATACCCACCCAAGAACACTGTTTCCCATGTGGATAGGTTTCTCCCAAAGGAAAGGAGCCATCTGGGAAAAGCTGGATTTCTTTGGAGAGTGGTAAGCAAAGTTAAATATTTGTGCAGAGAATTGTCAACATAGAGATGTCCACAGAAGGATTTTCCCAGGTTAAGTTCCCTGCAGAGCCTTTCAAAGACAGCAGCCTAGGGAGCAGTCAGTCACATGCATCCTAAGTGATTCTGTGGACATTCACAGGTCAGCACGTCTTCAGCCTTATTTCGATGGAGCTGGCACATCATAAATCAGGAGTCAAATCACTGGGGTGTTAGCTCTCTGAGAGCTTTTCCCAAGCCTTTTCCTATAATGAAGCACTCCAAGGATTGACTTGCTCAGATGCAGAATGACACAGGTTTCTAGAAGTTCAATCAAACTGAAATTCTCTGGGGTCTTGGACTAAAAGAAAAGCTGCCCAGTAAGGTACTGAGCAAGCATATTTTCCTAAGCACTCTGGGTATTGCTCCTTCATCCTGATTTATAAAGTGTTGATGTCTCCCTGTTTTTCCTGGTGTCTTCTTCAGTGGAGTTTTCAGATCTGTGGTGTCAAGTAACTCACAACTGGCTGTCCCTGACTTATACAGACATAAGAACTTCCCTGTTTGCTCTTCAAAAGCACTGTGCAAACCAAAGACACTGAGGAGGGGCTCATCTCTCTTTTACACTTCCCAAAAACATCAGTGATAAATATATCCTTTATAGCCTGCGATCATAACCAGAAAAGGAGAAGCATTCAAGTTGAAATTGAAAGCATGCAATCTGCCTGTTTTTCAATTTTCATCTTTTTGGAAATTACTAGATACCTATAGTTCCATAACTACTACATTGTGAAAAGTTGTGTTAAACAAAAATATTACTTGCTATAATATTGAAAAAAAAATCAATCTGCTCTGTCAGCTGGGTCCACTTCATATGAGATAGCCTCATTTTCTTTTTGGTTGCTGACTTCAGGATCAGCTATCACAGATGCTCCATTTTTACATTCTGTGAAGTCCTCTTCATGAATATTAGTCTTGGGGGAAGGATGCAGTAGAAAAGTTTAAAAAAAGCTAGAAAGCTTTCAGCTTCATTTGATGGAAATGAAACTATTGTGAAGGTTCATCAGTTAAGTAAATTGTCACTGCAGAATCTGTGTCTTCTAGGCACATTAAAAAACTGATGTTCTTTATGCAATCCAGGTCCATAAAGCACACAAATTATACCCTGCTCTGTTGTATCTGGAACTGGAAGTACTCTATGCCACCACCAAGTAGACAAAGTAGATCAAGTCACCACAAGAGACAAGCTCAAAACTAAAAATATAATTAGACTAGCCTCTGCCAATCCATAGGCAGCTTGGTCTCACTTTTAGAACCTCTGTTTCCAAGAGGATATTGACAGCAACTAAATCTTGTCTTTTGAGATGAGCCTACTTTGAATTGTTTCAGTGTGCGCTGCAACATTAATAAATGTCATTTATTATCACCATAGTATGTGACATGTCAGATGTACCACCAAGACAAACTCAGGCTGTTTGTTCTATCACTGCTCTGCCTCTCATTGTAACTTTGTGGACCTCTGGCAGACAAAGACCCACACAGGTGAGGGCCTTTGCTAAGAGAAACAAAACCACCACCGCTGTTCGGAGAATGATGGCTTCCCTTTCCTGTTTGAAAAATTCAGATGGAAAATGCTCTGTCACCTTCCCTGTGTAGACAAGATCTACAAGAGCATTGGGGGAAATGCAATAAGTGTATCTGCCTGCACTCCAGAACTTTGATCAGCACATCTCATTCTGAAAGATGTCAATCTCCCAATTCAAAGGGAGTTAACAGACTTGATTGTGAGTCTTGCAATTTCTGACAATAGAGCCAGCTTGTTACATCAGGATAAAGCTTTTAATCAGAACAAAATCAAGCTCTTGGGGTTATTGAGTACCTCAAAGAATATTGCCTGTGTTCCTGAACAGTTGCAGATTATAAAAATATCTAGAAGTACAGCTAAGATGTCATAACCTGTGAGCCAGTTTCCTAAGTTTGACTAATTTATTCAGGGTTTTTTATCCTGAGAGATGTCAATCCTATAGCTATAATAAAAATCACAATGTATACTTGCAAAAATATTAGAATCATAGCTGTTTCCTTTAGTTACACCCAAATAGTTGCAAGTTGAAATAAAAATGTCACTCTAAATTTGCCACCAATCCCATATAGACTTATGAGCATTTCTTTCCCTCTAGCCACTAGAAACCATATAACAAATCTTTCTATGTTTATTCCAAACTTTTTGTCCTAGACTAACCCACTAAACTATTATCATCTCTAACCTTTAGGTAATTTTACGCTTGGTTCTTGGATACTACTCCAGAAGAGTCAGGTTTGCTAAGAGGGTGTTAGCTTTCCTTCCACCATTGCTGTGTTGCCGCTGTGGTGGATTGATTGCCCAGTGTAGTTCAAAAGGACCTCAGCCCCATCACCAGCACACCAGATACATTTGGTCTGCCAGAGCCTGAGACAGACAGCACCAGCCAAGTGGCCCAGGCAGGGCAGATGATTTCATTCTTAAGGGAGCAACAACAAACCCACATAAAGCAGGGAAGCATCTCTCAACTGATTTGACTGACTGTAATGTTGGCTTTGGCATTTTTGTCTGGCATCTTTCTCTGAAAAGAGGCTGAACTCTACTTTGGTCTTTTTGAATACTTGACTAGATCTCTCTCATTTGAGCTTGATTACCAGTGTGACACACTAACTTCCAGAGATGTATTTCTCCTTGGAAAACAGAAAAAGTAATGAGTCCAGGCCATGTCTTGCATTGTCTTACCTCACTGTTTAGTTAGATCATATTTCCCACTAGCTCACAGGTTGCACTAAAAGTACTAATTGAGAGACAAAGGACATCATCATTTTTAAGAGCTTTCCTCTAGTCAGACAATTAGAAGGGGCTTTAATCACATTGTACACAGTGTCTACCACACTGTACTGTGAAATCACTAGTCCATCAAAAGCCAGATTCAGTTAAAGATTTCAGCTCTTAGCTACCCATTGCAAATGTTGATTAGGAAGCTGGGAGCTTGCACATCTTATCAAAGGTACGGGATGAATAAAAATGTTGCACTGCAAAGAAAACTGAATGCCCCATATTTCCATCCTCACAGTGATATAGTCTCCCAGTTTGGAGGGTTTTTAATTTAATAATAGAGATATTTGAAATGTTTGCAAATATGCTTTTGTCTACACATACTTGTTCTGGAACTGTATTTGTAATTTTTTTAATCCTCTTGCCATAATATTTTGTAAGCACACAGTCTCAGGGTAAACAAAGGTTCTTTTCTGCATAAAGGTGTGCAAGCCCAGCTTACCATGATGACCAATGGGATTTATCAGTTCCCCATGCTGCCCAGGTAATTTCTTTATCTAGTACTTCACCTTTTGCACTTGGGTCATAAATTCTTTTGGGCAAAGACACCATTTTTATGCCTACTTTAAAACACCAAGTACAATAGCATCTTAGTCCATGACTTAGTTCCTGGTGCAAATAACAATCTGGCTTTTAGAGCTTAGATGAAAGAGGTTTTCAATCTTGGTAAAGAACAAATTAATTACTGCTATTTCTTAGAGCACAGAAGCATAACCAAGTAGAAAAAAAATCAGAAATATGAAGGCTGGCAATGTTTTTTGCAGAAACCTAGAAATACTAAAAGAGAAATAGATGCCTCAAATTAAAGGGAACTCAGGACAAATAACCAAACCATGATATTTTGTTAAACTGGAGTCATGAAAGCTGTTAAAAGCAACTGGAAAAGGCCTTATTATCTGAAGTTAGTAACAATGCTGAACCAAGGATTCAAAAGAATCAGAACAACATTAAGGTGTACAGAGTTTTTACACAGAAGGACGGTATTATTTTTAAGCCATCTGTAAAATCAAACTCAAATATTTCCAAACCCACGTTGCAGGGCATGGAAATACCATCATATGTTTTATATCAGCTTGATGTAAGGCTAAGTGGGTTAGTTCATTGTCTCCAATAGCCACTGTCTCTGTTATCTTGCAAATTTAAAAGAAACAGTAAAATTCCAAAGTAAAAGTAAAGCAGTGAGAAAAGCAGTACATTTTCTGTTTTCTGATACTACCATCATGTTCTTTGATTTTACTTTGGACAATAAAGTGATTCTAACTCTCCAAAGCACCCTGGTAAGTTATTTCTGTTGATCCACAAAACTTAACCACAAAGTTTTCTGTAGCACATATTCTGTGTTCCTCTGAATCTTGGAACTGTTTACATTGCTCTAAGATCAAAATAATTTCTCAACACCTGAGCATCAAACCGTGGTCTAACTTTTGCTGATGATAGGAAAAGAAACTAACAAAAAACCAACCAAACAAACCCCCTACACCTGCACATTAAAAAGTGGCAGATCTTGCTAGAGTTGATGATGACTCCCTTTGCCCTGGTGCACTCACATCCAGACAAAGGCACATTGGCAGCCAGTGGTACAGAAATGGGTTGTCAAAGGTAAGACACCTCCAGCTGGTCCTCTGGGAGGAGTTACAGGCTGGAGAAGGTGGCCTTTTCCAGCAGGAGAAGCAGAAAGCTGTGGCTCCCCAGCCCCTCCTCTGGCATCTCTGCCTGGCCCCATCCTTTCCCTGCCCAGGGGGCTGAGGCACAGTCAGGTGAGCAGTGGGGGACCCCTGTAAGGGGACTGGAGAAGCAGCAGGTCACCACATGGGGCAGAGGACATACTCTGCTGCCTGTCAGGTCTCAGGGGAAGCGGAAGCCCTGTATTTAAGGAGAAAATAGGAGGAGGAAGAAAAAAATTAAGGCTCCTGCACCCATCTCTGCTCTCCAAAACTACTGTTCTTTTTCCAAGCCTCCCAAAAGCTCTGCTGCTTTCTCCAGCCTAAATCATCCATACACCTGTTTCATATACTCAGAATTATCTAAACCAAATATATTTCCTCTTTTCTCCTCCCAGTACCCACCTGGAAGCCTCTTTACAAACACTGAGCTTTCCAGAGAGAGCTGAATGTCCCTTCCAACTCAGCATACTCTATGATTTGGAATTTACTCTGTGCTTTGACTTCATAATTTTCTGTTGAGCATGACTCCTTAATCCTCTCTTCTGCCTTCTGTGTCTCTTTTCTTTCTTTCTCTTCCCATTGGCCATCAGAGGAGTAACATATTTCCACAGCATGACTCAATACTGAAGCCAAAATTTTGGGGGTTTTGTTTGTTTGTTTGTTTTCCCTCCAAGCACTTCATTCTAAACTGGCTGTTTGTTCAAATACAAAGCATCAGGCAATCATAGATCTTAAACTTCTCGTCTCCCTCTGTATTTTTCACTCTCTAGTGCACTATCAAGGAGATCCACATCTTTGCTTTACTCTTGTGAGCTGTATGGAACCTCATTCTCAAGCTCAGCATTGCTGCCAGCACTGCTCTTTGGCACTCCACTGCTGCCATGGGCAAGAGCAGAAGCACTACAAGATAAAATCCAAATCCATGGGGCTGAGAGTACATTCTAAAGGTCTCAAACATCACTCGCATACTGAAAGTAAGACATATGATATCATAGAAAAATAAGTAAAGATCTAAAGCTAAAATTAGATATTTGATTCTGTCCTTGAAAAGCAATATTTCCTCCTGGTAAATATCAGAAAGCTGTTGAAAACTCTTTCTGTTAGCTGCTGATGAACTCCAGGAGCAAGAGGGTAGGTTTAAAAGCCTTATCCTTCCCAAATGAACCCAAGGAAACTTAAGGAAGTGGCCTCTTTCACCCCAGAATTGTTATTCAGACTCAAGTTTCTCCTGGAGGAACATAGCAAACCAAAGCTGAGTCCATGTTTGTCATTTGATGATTCCAGCAAGGTTTTTGCTATGAAACTTTTCCTCTGGGTCAGGGCAAAAGAAGAAGCTTAGAGATGTATCAAGAGAATGCCCTGCTGTGGCTTGACAAGATGCAGTCTCTCCCATCGCTGAAAGTTTTCTAAATGTATGCCTAAAATAAGGATGAAATCCCTATCAAAATATTCACAGCTCCAACATGCACACTTCTGTGGCTCCAGCTGGGAGTAAGGACACAAGCAGAACTGTTTGGTCTTCTTTTGTTATTCCTGAATTGGAATACAGAAATGTATTAAGTTTGTCCAAGAAACAGTGGGTGTTAAATCTTCTGTTTTCACAGATCATTTTAGACTTGAAACAGCAACCAAGAAAAAAAAGCTTGAACATTTGGGTTGATTCAACAGAGACTAAATTAAATGTATTTTTTATATAAAAATGTCTCTGTTGCAGGGAAATATTTAATCCTTTGGAAAAAGGAATTAACAGAGAAATAAAAAGCAGAAGGAAATCCAAGAAAAACTTAGATCTGTGAATATCTGTAAGCACACTAAAGTGCTCGTTGGAATATTGAGCCCATAAGACATTTTGCATCTTTATGGGAAAGCAATGTTATGTGTGCATGCATATACATATATATATAATGTGTGTATAAGTACATAATGTGCTTGAAACAGGATTTTCAAAGAGCTTTGATTATTTTTGGGTTTTTACTCAGATGGAAGAAAACACCTAAATCCTTTTTGCAACTTTAGTGCTCACTTTTCCTTTCTAAAAGAGGCCCCCTAAAACATTAAGAGCAAAAGCTAATGCCTCCATGTGACTCTTACAAACAGAGTAGCAATATGAGCAGCTGGGAAAAAATTCAAAGTAAATAGGACAGATATTTCAGGAACAAACAGAAATGAGGAAAAAACACCCCCAGTTGTTTGCATGTGATGGATTTATTTTTCAGGACTGGATATTCAAGCTCATGCTCCACTATTGGCAAAAAGAATATCTGTACCCAAAAGCCATGACTAGATTTCTGAATGAAGCTCACTTGAAGCTGCTCTCTGACACTGAGACCAAATGGCAAGGAACAGCCAGTGTCCACACTATTAAACTCTCTTATTCTGTGAAATAAGGTGGATGCAGCTACATCACACTTGGGAGCAGTCCCTGGCCTAAGCCAGCTTCTTGGACTGTGCCTGAGAGCACTACTTGGCCAAAAGCGAGCTAAAGGGCATTTCAATAATTTAACAATATAAATAATCAGGTCCAGTGATGTGGCACTGCTTAATTTATTAGAGCAGACCCAGCTGACAGGGCCAGATGCTGATCCTTTATTAGCCCAGAGAAAGCACAGATGGCCCTGGACTGCTGTGCCCCAGCACATGAAGGGCTGCAGGGTGTACCACAGCAGATGCAGAACTGCAGGGTGTGCCACAGCACATGCAGGGCTGCAGGAGTGTGCCACAGCACATGAAGGGCTGCAGGGGTGTGCCCCAGCACATGCAGGGCTGCAGGGTGTACCACAGCACATGCAGGGCTGCAGAAGTGTGCCACAGCACATGAAGGGCTGCAGGAGTGTGCTCCAGCAGATGCAGGGCTGCAGGAGTGTGTCCCAGCACATGCAGGGCTGCAGGAGTGTACCACAGCACATGCAGGGCTGCAGGAGTGTGCCCCAGTACATGCAGGGCTGCAGGAGTGTGCTCCAGCACATGCAGGGCTGCAGGGTATACCACAGCAGATGCAGGGCTGCAGGAGTGTGCCCCAGTACATGCAGGGCTGCACCAGGGGTCAGAGAAAACCCACTGGATGCAGCACCAGCAGGGCCCATGCTGGTAGCACAGCTGCTGCTTCCAGCACCACTGTGCCCCTTCCCTGTGGGCTCTGAAGGAAAACAAACCCCCTTTGCTTGGTCCCAAGGTGATGGAGCACTGGAAGGGGCTGCTGGAGCCTGCTGGGGCACTGGAGGAGGCAGCAGGGTTGGCGTGGTCCCCTACAAGCAGCAGCTGGTGCCCAGAGGTTAGCGGCAAACCTGTCTGCGCATGGAGACTGAGCACCTCCATGCCCTGCTGAGCTGCTGGGGCTTACTCCAGCATAAACAAGAGCTTTGTTATCTGGCTTCTGATTTATAAAAAGGTATAAATCCTTTTCTGCTGAGAAGCAGAGCTCAGCTCAAGCCTGGGACGTGCCGCCTCTGCCAGGGTGCGCTGTGCAGCCACCACAAGGGAACAGCTGCCCCCAGGCAGGCAGTGGGATTCAAGGGAGCTTGGACACCAAGGAACCAATTTTCCAGGTGGCAGAGGCTTGTCAAAGAGCAGGGAGGGAGCTCCTGGGACCTTGGTGTACTGCAGCAAAAAAAAAAAAAAACAGAAACAGGCTTACAAGAGGGACAGCATTGTTTACTGCAATTTACATTTCTTAGTGCAGTTCTCAAAACAGGTGGATTGTTTTCCTCCTGAGTAGCAGTGTAAGTATCTGTAGTGTGCACTTTTTAAAAATTACCTACTTTTTAATAGAATAGTTTTGCTACTGGACTACTCTGGTCATTAATTTTTAATGAATGTCTGGAAAGACAGCAATTACTTTTTGTAGGTCACTGGATAAAATCCAACTTTTTCTTCAAGAGTCTTCTTTTAAGAATTGTAATGAACTAAACCACAAACATTTAAATTACATAAAAAATTAAAAAACATGCAAGGCAGCCATGCATCGACAAGTTCCCAATGTGAGATTCAAATGCAACTCTTTTGTGTCTGTCCCTCTGTTTTTGTCTGGAAGGAAATGGGCAGCCCTGAGGAATTCACCAGCCATTCCTCATTTGCCTCACAACACTCTCACTGCTAAAGCCTCCTCAGATGAGGCACATGCCACGGGCCTCAACTCCTTGCAAACCATCCTCTTCAGGCTGGGATTCCAAGCTCCTCCACACCTGGGGGCTGACCCTCATCACCCACCACTGACCCCAGCCTCACACCCATCACACCCTGGACAGTTTGACTCAAATCTCCTCCTAGAAATCTTCACTCCAGCAGCCTCCACTGCCAACCATCATCTGAGACAGCAGCACGGATGCCAAGCTAAGTACATGTCTTCAGCAGCTTGTCTCAGAGATAATCTTTACCTTGCTCCAATGAAAGATGGCAAAAACCTTTGTTTGGACCTTTTCCTCATTGTTGTTCATTTGCATTCACAAGCTACAGCTGTTTAGGTTGCAGCTTACCCTTCAGAGTTTGCCTACTTCTTATTTATTAGAGCAGACTCAGCTGCTCTAATAAAGAGCAAAGGTAAAGAAGAATTAAAAGGTTTGAGTACGGAGGGATTGAAGCAAACTTGCCACCGTGGCATGTGGGATGGGGCCTGAAGATTCACCTGGATCCAGGATATAGGAAGGGTTTCTGAAATCAGTAATAATGCCATGACCTTAGATAATGTCTGCAAAATGTGAGGCTGGTCTCAGGCCGCTGATATCTGTGGATGCATTGACATTTGTTGGCTGAAATAACTAGAAAATGGAACAATCTGGTGATACTTAGACAATGCACAACTATTACCCAAAGTGTGTTGGATCTGGGCTGCATTTAAGCCAGAGGAAATTATAAGGGCATCGTGGATGTAGGTGTCTGTGTCCTGAGAACTTTGTGTGGAGCCTCCACAGCAAAAAACTGTGGGGTGATTTCACCTCCCTGATGTCCTGACCACCAGAACAGACCAGCACCAAGGTTAAGTCAATTGAAAAAAAGCAAAAGTCCAAACACCCAAATGCTCAAGCCATTCTCTGGATTTCCAGGATGATGTCCTGGGACAGATCTTGGGGATTTGTTAGCAGGGACACCTGCATTCCCTCCAGGCAAAAGCACTGCTCTTACCTAAGCAGTTAGTTTTGAGTCTGGAACTGTTCCTGAGACTGCACCTGGAAGTTTCTGTCATTGCATGGGCCCAGACTATCTTTTTAACCAAGGTCATTGATCATCCCAGCAGAAACATGTTACTGCAATTCCTGAAAACCTCATACAATTAAAAATCCTGCTGACAAGACCTCTAGCAGTAAGAATGAGAGGGTGAAATTTTTATATGAAATAACCATCATAATTTATTGTGAAAATTTGAATCTGGATGCACAATGCCACTGAAAAATCAAAAGTAGTGGATTTTTGAGCTAATTTTACAATATTTTTAGTATAAAAATAGGAGGCAATTACTTAGATTGTTCCAATACCTCCCAGTCACATGAGAGCAGAGTTTTCCTTAAAATAGGCTGTATTCCTAGGAATCTGAATAAACACAGGCCCATAAACATGTTATTACATTTGCTGAAAAGGGAACAGAAGAAGCAGTCTAATCTGATCATATTACCAACACAGAGTAAGTGTCTCATAAACTGTGAAACTGGAAAAGGTAAACTCCATGAATTTCCTCTCTGCTAACCCAGTTTGCTTTTAGCAACTATAGAAAATAGAATTATAAAAGAATAACATTCTTTTTTAATATTAGTAACATAAACAGTCTCTTGCTCCAAATGAATGCGAAAAGCACAGCCACTGCTTTTTCCTCTCTACAGATAGAAATAATTCTCCTCCTCTCTGTGTAGATTTAAAGATCCCAGTAACCCTAGAAAGGACTACTGAAAGTCTTAGGCAGACCATAAAAAGATCTGAGAGACATCCCAAAAGCCCAGATCAAACAGTTTAAAAGAGAAGCATTCTTCTTCGCTCCGTGACTACCATTTTCTTGTTGCTGAGGAAAGAGGCAAACCTTCTAACTCCCAATGTGATATCTTTGTACATTAAGCAGTTATAATAAAGGCTAAACTCAAAACTAAATCGCTTGAGTAGAAATTCAGGACCTAATTTACTGTAATATTAGGCCCCTGGCTCCTATTCTTTTCAGTTCGTAAATGCAGATTGGCTAGAGGGACTGCAAAACACAAAGCAATAACATAAAATAAACTATTAAAGCAAAGGACACCATGTTCCTTTGGTTCTCACACACACCCCCACACACGCCCACACATACACAAAAGCTCCTCAGGAGTAAGAATTCTGAAATGAGAGAAGTCCAATGTACAACAAAGCTGTAAAATAGACTTATTGCTTTTTTTATGTACATGTCCTGTGTCATTAAGCAGCTTTTTCTGAAAAAAGGCCGTGACATCTACATGTTTTTGGGGGTTTTTTTCCTGCTTGGTATGTAATTGCTTTTTCAATAGTAGTAATTTCAAGCTTTTGCTACACATTGAGCGACAAACTGGACGAATAATTTTGTGTTCCCACAACAGCAAATTAGAAAAGCAGCAGAACAGTACAGTAACCACAGGACAAACTTTTTTATCGTTGCAAAGAAAGCAGACAATATAATGCCCAGCTGTTGATTCCACAGTCGAACCTATTTCACCTCAAACTCTCCTGCAACAGTTCATGTCTATATTGGTTTTGAAAGGATTGCAAAGGTCTAGAAAGTTAAGTAAGAAAGCTATTAATGTTTAATTTTACAGCAAACCATTAAAAAATAGACTTTTTTCCATTTAGAAATAATTTCTTGATTTTGTCAGAGGCCTGATTTGCCCGTTAGATTTCTTCTACTTTAACCAGCTCTCTATTCAGTCATACAAATTCAGTTGTGAGTCCCATGCCCCAAACCCTCAGCTCAAGGTGGTAAAGCTATTCCTGGATAGCCCTTGCCTTCTCACAGCACAGTTACACAGCTGCAGGAACATTCCACAGCAAATGGGGAATCCTCTGCACCATCAGAAAAATGGCTTCCACCAGGATTATTCTTTCAAATTTTTTATTCTTTTTAGTAAAAACATAGGTGTCCAGGAGCCACAGTGAATGCCTTCTCACCTTCTTCTTTAACGTGTCAGGTGTTTTTGGACAACTTTCCTGCCATCCCATCTTTGCAAGCGTATGCCTATGTCACCTGCAAAGAGAGAGGGCAGATAACCCCGGTTACATCATTTGCACAATACAGACATGGCTGTCCATGGAGAGCAAAACAAAGCTTTTGGGATGGTTCTGAATAAGAGAGAAAGGACTGCAGTTTTTGTACTTAAAGGCAGGGGGAAAAAAGGGTAAGAAAGTCTGGGGCTGTCACCTCCATAGCAGATGCTACTGTGAAGAACTGGATTCAGTGCTGTGCTCAGAGTGCAACACTCCCCACATGCCATAGTAGATGCCTTGCAACACTGAGAGGAAGAACTGAGGAAGGCAGTTTTATTCAAAAGCATGATGATTCTTAATGATTCTCCAATGTTTGGCTAAAATTGATTCAGCCTGCTGAAAAAGGGGAAAGGAGTTAAAGCAGCTTTATTATTGTGTACTCCAGTTTAACTTCCCTCATCCTTTCCTCTTTCCCAGAAGTGTCAAGCTTACACAAGCATACACTGTGGATGGAAATAAGAGAGGCCCTTTTGAAGAAGACCGTCTATTTTCACAATGTGCACTGACAGTCATAAGCATATAAAACAGAAAACAAAAGGTTAAAATTGAAAGCATGCATCTAAACCATTTCCAAGTCAGGACAGGCAGAGAAGTTTTTACAGAATAAATCAAAGCAATGAAAATGGAAAAAAGAACATGCTGAAACTCATACTTCAGTACTTAGATAAAATACATACAAATTTGAAAGCAAGTTTTGCAAGCAATTCACTAACTGGTTGTTCAGATTCCATGACTTTTCATAAATAAAATGACAAATATGTAAACATCCAGATGCAGCATGTCAGTTTTCCCGTCTCCAAATCCAAGTCCAAAATAAATTACTTTCCTTCTGTGCTTGGACTTGGAATTAGAAATAAGTAGAACTGGTTCACTTCTGGCTCAGGGGATTGGTTTTCAATTGGCTTGCTTGGTTAGAGAGCAGCAATAAGCTTCCTGTTTGTAGAATATAATCTTAAACTTGGCACTTGCTGTCCCTGCAGTCCTCTGGCACAATGGCATCTATTCAGACTGCCTACTTTACTTGCCTAACACGAGCGCTGAACATCTCAAAACTGGATGCCTGTCCACAGCAGGCATCATTAAAAAGATAACTCAGAGTACCCAGATTAGGGCTACTTAGCCAGTCGAAAGAGCCAGGCCTGAAAGAAGGCTCCTGAAGAATGATTCAAATCACTAAGAGGATGCCAAATTCCCCCTGGGGCCATGAAGGCCCTAAGCAATGAAGAAACAATCCTGAAGGTTTCCTTGGGACTACTACTGTGCAGCTGAATAGACAATTGTCTGAAGGAGAGGAGGGAGTGCACTCCCAGCAGGTGTTTCCCTGGAAGTTTTGCATTGTTTGTTGCCTGCAGGTGCTCAGAAAGAGGAGCCCTCTCCCGTGGGTACCACATCAGCAATGTTTCTGTTTCCTGTGTGCCCCAGTGCAGCGGAGGCCTGGCTTGGGATGAGCCAGACCTGATGCTCTGCAGCCCCCAACACAGAGTCACTGGGGACCTGAGCCCACTGCTCTCTTCTCCCAGGGGGGTGCTGTTTGTTACCTCCTTAGGGGTGGTCTGGCAGAGCCTGTTTTCACACCATCCCACGCACCACAGAAGAGCAGATACATTTCCTAAAGCAATTTAGGTAAGTGAAGTGCACAATATCAGTGCCCCTGCTGCAAACCAGGAGCTGATGCACTCCTGGCAGCACAATGAAACCTTGTTTTGATACATCCCATGGCATATATGTGTCTACAGCTATATATACACACCCTAAAATACAAGTACATGCACTATATATTT
The DNA here is from genome assembly GCA_024865655.1 of Emberiza elegans. Classification (NCBI taxonomy): domain Eukaryota; kingdom Metazoa; phylum Chordata; class Aves; order Passeriformes; family Fringillidae; genus Emberiza; species Emberiza elegans. The sequence goes on along the minus strand of JALJVW010003023.1, from coordinate 68,618,101 downwards.
ATACAATATATAAAATGTAGATTAAACATTACGTCATACATGTTACAAACTGTTGCATTCATTATAAATATTTATGTATTCTATAGCAGTAATATATATAAACTGAATTCTTACTCATTCCAAAAATAATAATTTGATGTTGCTTTCAGACTTTCTGGGCTGCATTCTTTAAAGCATCTGACACTTCAAGAAAACCTTGATCTCACCCCTGAGAATTGGATCAATAAATTTAATAGTGGGCTTCAATAGAATATAGCATTGCAGTGAAAATTTCATCAAGAGTTGGAATGATGTAAAGCAATCAGTTAAACTTAACTTCTACTTCCTCTGCTTACATTTTTAAGCATGGATAAATGTAGAATAAATGTAGAACAACCATAAGTCTTGAAGCATCTGCAATCCCATCTTTCTACTTTTTGATTTAATTTGTTTCATTTTGCGACTTTCATTTGGTGTTCCCAGTATTGCTAATCTTATTCAGTGCAATGTTCTGCCATTGTAAATTAAAAATTTGTAAAATGTACAAATAAATTTCATTCATAGTTACAAGTCACGCTAGAGCTAAGCTGCTCTGCCAAATATTAGCCCGTAAATATCAAAGTGAATTGCACTCTGTTACTATAGGCAAATATATAAAAATTCTACTGGAATCAGTGGATACTCCAAGTTTATATCATCACTAGCAAGTAGAGAATGTGGATGATCACCTAATGTTATTAAGCTTTAGCAGTATTTTGCTCATTTGATGAAGTCACAAACATTTTTCAGGTTGCTGTAAGCGTGACAAAAAGAGAAGACTATGGAATTTACAGTCATTTTCTTCAAAAGTAGAGTATGCAAAATGTGACCTTATATTCTCTGTCCTGTGTTAGTCCTCTTACAGTCACTCACTGCATCTTTTCTAGAACTTGTCTTCATATTTCTGTCTTCCTATGAAATATCCCTTTCTTCCCTTGCAAAATTGGGTTTTTTTCAGGAAAAAAAATCAGAACATCTGTTTCAGTATCAAAGTTGTTTTGTAGGATGTTATGGTTTTCAGCCATAGGTTATGTTCTCTCCTAGACAGCTACATGCTTGGCTCCAGTCTCATCAGCAAATACAAAAATTCCCAAATGCCCAGATGACATAAATGTCTGCTTGTCAAGTACAGACATCCCTCATATCTGGCCATAATCATTTGTGGGCTCTATGTCTTCCAGGCACCATAAATAAAATTCACTGTATCAGGGACAAGAACCAGAAGTCAGGGAGAAAAATCAAGATGAGATGACATTTAGCTGTGCACCTGCTTAGTGGCACAAGTTGTTTTGCCCTCAAAAGATAGCACATCTACTGCAGAGAGAAGGCTATAACTTCTAAAATCATGCCATTCAAATTAGAGGGGTGGTAAATAGAGAAAATTACATTTGAAAATTAAGTAGTAAATGTAAGATTGGCAGCTGCTATTTATTCCTCCATCATCTATAAGGCATCATGGGTGTTCAAAGCTGTATGCAGCAGCTGAGTTGAGGTTAGGGGAAGATCTGGTCATTACAGAGTCAGTTTAAATGCGCAGCTCGTACTCCAAGACACAAAATATTGTGAATTCTATTCTGCCTGTTGGCTCACTGATGTGCCTCTTCAGCCATGCCCAGCTGAGGTATGAATCACCCTATTTCTGGGCACCACACCCTCATTGTTGCATACTTTGTGCCAAGGCATGTACACCTCAGTGTCAGTTTCCTGTGTCTATGATCTCTACTTGATCACCAAGTAACCACCAAGTAAGCACCAAGTATTTCAATTATTCCACCTCACAGCTTTCCTCATCCAAGCTTTTAATGGGTTCATCACTGAAAAACATTTCCTAGACTAATATTAATCTTCAGTGCCACAGAGGTCTAAAATTTGATTGTTGTGGAAATTCCTCTGGCTCTGCAGTATTTAAATTCTCAGCCACAATCCCATGTTAATGTAGAAATTATTGTGTCTTGAATAGGTTTTTGCCTTCCCAGAACAACGTTAGATTAGAGCTTAATACTTCAGTGTCACTCAGCTTCTTGTCACATGTGCTTTTTTTTGCAAAATTAAGTCCAGCTTTATCTAGTACATACTAATGACTCCAAGCTTCTCCTGTTTACATGCCAGGAGTTTTCTAAGGCTGCCATCACAGGTTGGAAAGTCTATTGTGTATTATGCTCAAAAGAAAAAATAAAAGAAACAGAGTGGAAAATTAAATCCTTAAGTAAAATGACAAAACTAAGAAAATTCCCCCAGCCCTCCAAATAATTGCTTGCTTATTCAGGCCTCGTATGTTGCCAGAGACTACACACTAATATAACCAATTCTGGACTACTTAGACTTGAGCAAAACTCTGTGAGTTTAGGAAGTCAGCATGAAAATCACGGGCATAATGACAAGCTCCAGCAATGAGAAAATTTAATTAAATCATTACACAGAAACATAAGCACTGATGGAGTTTTCACAGCTTTAATGAGGCCAGTATGGAGTTCACGACCCTCTATGAAAGTGTGTTTAATGATGACGGGCTGGGCCACTGTGCGCCATTATTTATTTAAAGTCCTAAAAGGGAGCTTGTCTTTCACTCTGGATGATTCTAATCAGAATTAAAAGATGTTAGCCTAAATAAAAATATGTCTTTGCCTTTTTCAGCCTGCCCTTTACTAGCACCAGAGGAGAAAGGAAAAATATGAGTTTTGCAGCATTCTCATATACTGAGAACCAGGCAACTGTTGGTGAATGAAGAGCAGAGTTCAGCTCTATCCATAGGTCATGGCAATATTTTAAGGGATGTGGGAAAAATTATGTTCTTACTTTAACAATTGTTAAATAAGTTGTCAAAGTAAAAAGAGAACGGGTGAACTGGGGTTAGGGTGTACAAGAAAAAGAGCCATGTCTATGAGAAAAGAAACAGAGCAGGAAGTTCCTGAGTTTAGAAGTAAAGCATGACCAAATAAATCCAACATTTAACTGATGAGGCATTTAATGGTAGAGAGCAGAAAATCAGAAAGGCCATGCCTATTCTAAATCAAACAGCACCAAGGCACATTTCAGGTTTAGCACTGCTGGGCTCCATTCTTTGGCCCATTAAATTGTTAGTGATCTCTGGTACAGTTCAGGAGCATTTCAGCTAACACTATCTAAAGTTTCCAGTTATGGTTCAAAAAGCAGCAGGGACAATCAGCTGGCACACAGCAGCTTCACTTAGAGAGGAGGGTGGATGCAGTGCCCAAGTCATGCAGCAGCAACACCTGGCAGCACTCACAGGCAGTTCCATTAACTGATGCAGATATAGCTGGAAGCTCCATCTCTATTGCTCCAGTCCTAAGAGCTGTACCTGGCCTCATTTCTGCTCCTGAAAAAAAACAGCCAGAGGTGATGAATTTCTGCCCCAAGACACCGTCTGAGAGTGCAAGATACTGGCATTTATTGCAGGGCTGAGTACTGGGTGTATGGTCAAAATTTTTACAGGAAATTAAATCAAAATCAGAAAAAATGTCAGCTGAATGTGTCACGAGACTATTTCCTTGGTCATCTTTATTTCATTTGGTTTATTTCAGATCAGCTCTTGGGAACATTAAGTACTTTGGACTCCATATGGAGTCCTCAAGTCAAAATTTTATTAAGATAAAATTGAACTCCCTCTTTAGGGAGTACACAAAATGAAATCCAACACCAAGAGAGAAAGAAAGGGAGTTACATACTTCTGTACCCATGGGAAAAGTGAAATGCTATTTTTAAAAAAATGCACAGTGGGTTCTCTCTCAAATTTCATTTTAGAAATATTTTATTAGGGTCACCACTACTCTTAGAGTTGTTGTAAGAGTGGGGAGAAAACACTCCTTGGTTTTCAAGAAGCTGTGCTCTGCAGCCTTCAGAAGATCTTTTTTGATTTTTGAACTCTGACTGTCTCCATCTACTGCTATTCCATGTGCAGACACGACCCTTGGTTGAGTGTTTATTGAGCAGATATATGTTATGCTGCCACATAAATACTGTTCTATTTCCTAGCTAAATAAGCCTTTCTTTGGCTGTTTAAAATTCATCATGCAATACTCAGTGTTTGTAGAAAGGTGCTAAACAAAGAGAAGGAAGAAAAAGAAAGGGAGAAAAATGCTTCAGGCAAAGTTTTCCATCACCTTCTTTTTACTGTAATTATCACCAGAAAGCATAGCAAAAAATGGTTCAGAGCACAATGGTTTATCTAACATGATAAAGGTCTGATTCTGATTTTCTAATATTTATTAGTATTAATAAGTATAGTGTTAATAAATTCACATGTTTTGTGGGGTCAGTGATTGGAGACAGGGATGACACACACACCAGTGCTTCATGTGACAAACAGCCTATTTTATTGTTGAGAGCTTTCTTATATAGGGAATTCAAAACACCCAGGTCTAGACAGCTCATTGGTCTGATTCTCATGCACAGCCCAGCTCCTGACCAGTGAGATGTCTGCAGCCCAGCAGGGAACACAACAGGTGAAGGTCCCTGTCTATCAACCCAGGGACTCCAATGCCACAAGTAGGAAGAAAGTCAGGTATAGGAGACCTCCTACATTTCACCCTTTTTTTTTTCTTTTACAAAAAACATGTTTTTCAATTACAATATTTCAAATATCAATACTTCAGGTACCTGTTACAAAACTTCAGTCACAATACATTTTCCACAACTCAATGGCCATTTATGCTTACAGCTCTACACTGTCCTATTCTTCCAATTCCTCTATTCCGGCCCAAAGGTTACCACAGCTTCTTGGCTGCCCACAGCTCTATGCTGCCCTATATTCACTATCACGTCGGAGTCACCAAATGTTGTATTTAACATATTTCATAAGTCCTGTACCTCTCTGTTGTTGTCTTGTGGGCAGCAGATCTTCACAACACAAGCTCAGGATCTTCCTTAGTCAGGGTTCCTCCAAGGCTCTCCCGGACCGGCCAGCCCACTCCCCTTTTATCCCAGTTACCTTGACGAACCACAGCCGCAGCCCAATGAAGGACATCACAGCTGCAGCCCATCAAGGATAACTAGGACCAGCCAGGGTAAAGATATTCAAATACAGTACAGGTATATAATACATATATTTAAGGCCTCCTACAGTCAGGTCCTCAGTATTCTACATTCTTCTACACCCTGTGTAAATGACACCACAAAAGAGTGGGGACTGATGCCCTTGGGGATGTTAACCTTGTTTCCTACCAGCTAATCCAGCCAGTTTTCAATGCTCCCACTTCCAAGGAAGCACTCAGCTGTACTGTTTTCATCAGCATCTCTGCTCTCAAATGCCTCCATGCTCCAGGGGACAGTTTGCATCAAGGCAGTTTGCTCAGGAGGATGCTGTATATTGTGCCTCTGCTCCCTCTTTGCAGAGCAGAGAAACATCTGTGGAATAAGCCTGATTTCCTGAGGATCTAGAAGTTAGAGAAGTTATTGCTAAGAGAAGCAAGGCAAGAACAGAGGAAAAAAGTAGGATAGGTCCAGGAGGGGACATAAGAGAAAAACAAGCCCTGGGTTGCTGTGCTTTTTATAGATGTAGAGGGATTGCTGTTTAAATGTTGGTGTCTGCCAAAGTAAACAAAATATTTATTAAGGAAATCGCTTGCTTGGGTGGAAAATAGGAGCTCTTCAAAACCAATGATGTGTTTACCTGGAGCAAATGGAGATTTATTCTTTTTTAATAAACCCACACTATGAGCAAAAGTAAAACACAGACCTTGACAGAGCATACTCAGAGCAATTCCTGTGCACTGCAACATTTGGAAATAACCCAGGTATTCCAACACTTGATATCTAACAGAGCTCAGCTTCCCATTTGCACTTCTAAATAAGCTGCAAACACTGCTACAGGTAATGCCAATAAAAGAGGTTGTGTTCCACAATATTCTGATGGGGATGATTCCTGCTTTGTTTTACTTCTTTCCAGCAGATTATCTTGCAAGTGTTTCCTGCAAGATATGATTATGCCTGACTGAAAAAAAAAACCTACCAGCATGTTCTTGCTGGGAACTGTAATAATTTCATTGAATTGCTATGGGTTTTTAATCCACGAAAAGGAATCTTGCCATTTTAATCTGAAATGCCTTTACTAGAAAAAAAACCATAAGAAACAAAAACCACCCACAAAAGCAGACACAATTCCCCATGTTTGACAGAAATTCCCCATGTTTGTTTGCTTTGAAACAGTCGGACTTTATCAATTTTGCCCCAGGAATATCTCAGTTGCAAAGAAACTCTTTAGAAACCAGAAGGTAGAACACAGAGAAAATCAAATGATAATTGCATCAATTCTTCTTCCTCTTTACCCAGACTGGAGGCTGTTCCCACAGACATTTTGTAAAACTTTTTCCTGCAGCTAGTTAGACGTAGAAACATCTTAGGTTTTTTGTCTGTTTGTGAGAGTCCTTGAATTTGATGCAGGAACACACACTGATGCACTTCTCAGGGATGGCTGAGTTTGAGGGTATTTAAACATTAGCTATGTATTGCACAGTTTTCAAGCACTTGAGCAGGAGATTTCATATAATTAGGATTTGAAAAATAAAGATTTTTTTTTACAGCTTTCCTTCTTTGATGTCATTCTTTTTTGTAGTTTCCTGTGCAGCTTATTTGTTATGTTTTGGAGCATGATCATGAAAGCTGTCTTGTTCATGGTCAAGGAAACAGCTGTGAACAGATGGAATATTTTATGCCCATTCTTGTTGTAGGGTCTTATAATAATTTGTTTGAATGACCATCTGAGCTGAAAATTTTCTCTTGTCAATGTGAGTTGAAAGATACTTTGGCCTACATCAGGACTGGACATTTTAGAAAAGGACAAAAAGATAGTAGTGAGATTCTCAGTTTAAAGAAATTAAACCTCTGAAATTCAGTTGTTGTCAAATTGTGTCTCAAAAAAGATGTGATGAAAGCTAGCATGCTATTATTTTTGCAGCTCTAGCAAAAACTTTGAAGAGGTGACAACTTCATTTCCAAAGTTATGCAGTATTTACATCAGGGTCCCCTTCTTCTTTGCTGGTGTTAGTATGTCTACCTTCCTACTTCCACCTCCTTTGTAAATATAGCTACCTTTATTCAGGCTTATGCTTCTCCCCCTCCAAACTGCTGGTCTCTTCCTGCCCTCTCAAATGTAGCAACTCTTACCTCTTTTTTTCCAAACAAATCCTTACAGGTAAGCCATGCCAACCCTGTCCATCCCAACTCTCTACATCCCTGTCAGGGCTGAAGTTTCCTGGAGGAGTTCCTGGCACTTCCCCTCACACAGGTCTTAACTTCTCACTTTTTAGCCAGTTCCCTCTACATCTATTCAGATCACTCAAAAAACCCACTCTTTTCCACGTATCATTGGGGCTTATCCTTTTCTGCTTCCATTCCTGGTGTGGCCTACCAGCTGCACCAACATCCCCCAGCAGAAATGTGCCCTTGCCACCACCACCCTACACCTGTGCTGCCCCTCATGGCCCCACTCACAACTTGGACATTTTAAATAGAACTGGTATTCACAATTATTTTTTTTAAGTTTATCATTTAATATACTTTAGATTATTACCTTTTAAGTTCTGTCATCAAAATTCCTGAAGTAGCAGAAGGAGGAAATATTAAGAGAAGAAATTCTGGCTGTGCATAAGCACAAACTCAACTAGATTTGTGCTCCTATTTTTCTTGTTTATGAAGGTTGATGAAATGTGGCCCGGTTGTATACATGTGAAAACTGTATCTCATTAGTTGATAATTCTTATAAATGTGTCAAAGACTGTTACTTGTATTAATGCGCTAAGGAAAGACTTCTATAATCATTACAAGATAATGAAGACATTGTGATCTCAGTTACATCTATTTTAGGAAGGTATAATGAGACAAAATTCATCTAAACTAAAAAAATTTGAAAGCTATGTGTCTTGAGAGTTTGAAAAATGTAACATCTTAAAAGTAATGCTGAGACAATGTAACACAATGAATTTTGAGTAGTATTTAGATGCCAAGAAAACACAGAGCATTCTATTTCAAAATGAAAAATATCAAATCACAGATTTCTGTAAATTCTAGAGCACTGAGAATAGTAACAAAATAAATGAGAAGAAAGGAGTAAAAGGGGGAGAAATTAATCTCTTAAAACTTTACAATACAATGATTTGCATGTAGTTTTTCTGGTTTTACCAGCACTTTTGCTGGAAAAGTTTAAGGAATTCTGTGAAGATGTTACATAACCTATACAGCATGTTTTCAGCTAGAAAGGCTTGTTGCAATGCAGACTTTAGGAAGAACATGCTTACAGAGAAGTCAGAGCAGCACCCTAGAACTCTGCTTTTGAAACTCAACTTTGGGGCCTCCATTGCGCCCACAGGAAATGCTCTAGCAGAAGTACTGCCTCTCTTGAACAACCTCACACAAGATGTAAGCTTCCCTTGGCCACTTCCACATCCCATTATTTCCAGAAACAATGGCCAGGGTCCCTTTGAGAGCAGTAAAAAGTCCTTTGAAAGCCATAAGAGCCCACCTGCAGACTGGATTGGCCAGGAAGAGGTAGCAGCCCTGTGCATTTTCAGTGCTCAGCACAGTGAGTGTGATCATCGCAGTGACCATCACTACCCCCTCTTCACTGCAGCTGCACCCATCCTTTGTAATGGCACCAAAGGATGTCAAAGTGGCAGTCTTTCTTCGAGCCAGCAAAGTGATCAGAGGTACCCTTAGGCCACACAGCCCCTGAAACTCCTGGATACAAAGATAATGAAAGTCTGTAGTGCAGGCAGTATCCTTTTAACAACCCACAGGACTGGAACTAGACTGATGCAACAAAAATTATCAATTTCCAAACAAGCAGCTCTGTGTGGTAGGACAAACTGTTCTGAGGATCATCTCATACTCAGATAACTCAGACCTTGGCACAGAGCACCAACAGTTGCCATCTCCTCCTGCTGCCCTATAAACATGCTGTCACACTGCTGCCTTTTCCTCCTCTCACACTCACAAGTAGGCATGCTGCTCCTCTTTGCTTTCTCCTGACCAATCCTCAGGGCTGGCTCACCCATACACCTTCTGAAACAGGGAGAGTAAATGACATTAGGTCATTTACTGCAGCTGGAAGGAAAGGTGTTACCTTACCTGAGGGTTAATACAGTACTACAAAGATTCTATGGAAACTGTCATAATTCTACGTGATGACAGCATGGCCTCCATATTGTTCAAAGTAAGAACAGGTCCTAGCTGCTCTGAAAAATGATAAAACTTATAAACATGGTTGCATTCATTCATGAAAATACCTTCTGAAAACCTAACATCATTAAATCAATAGTAATAAAATAAGACTTGGTAATTCTGTACAAGCTAAGCCAGCCAGAAAGATTTTGAGAGGATTTTCTGTACTGTTTGTACTCTCATAAATTTTTACTTCCTAGGAATAGTATTCTAAATACAGCAAAAAAAAAGTCTTGAAGAAGGAGTTTATGGGAGTCCCCATAAACTTGTAAAATAACAATGCAAGTGCAGAAGATTTTTTTGTTTTTTTGAAGTGTATCACAGAATGCTGATGTGTAGACTGGAATTATGTTCTCAGGAATAAATCTCTGGAACTACCTCTGGATCCATCTACTTATGTCATATTGCATCCATTACAGCAGCATTTGAACACCTTCCAACTACTTATAGTAAAAATAATAATCTATGTCTCCTTTTCCACAATAGGGCAGTGCTCATATTCGTGGTTGGTTTGTGTATCTGGTGTCTGTATAGTGTGATGCTGTTTCTGGGTACAACCTACAGTAAGTATAATAAGAAATAACAGAAGTGAAGCAAGTGATTTTTTCTGTAAGACTGCATGTACATGCAAGCCTGGAAAATTGAATGGGCAAGTATTGCATTTGCTTTTCAAAGCAAGTATTATTTATCACACCAACACGTCTCTCATTTTGTAGAGGCAGATTATCATCTCTACTGCTGAAGATTTCTTGTCACACTGGTTCAATCCCATGTGCATCTCCTTTCTTCTAAGATAAACCCTCCACGAAATACTGGTAGTGAGTTTTTGATTTTCACAGTCATTTAATGAAAAGTACTTCATTATTCATTCTATATGACTCTCTCTGGAAATAGTAAGCTCTCTTTTAACAGAGAGATGCTTCAGCAGTAAATCATAGGACACCAAACAAGGAAGATAAAACTTGTGAAGAACTTTTTAATTAAGAGAATGAATGAACAATTCATAATTAATTATTTAGAAATTAATGCCACCTCAATTTATCATCAAACATCTGCAAAGGCAATACATGCACTTGTATGCCTTTTATAGTCTTTACAGTATTTAGGGTCACTACTGAATGCTGGCCCAATCCAATACAGTATGACAGATGTAGTCAGGGCATTAGCTCTTTGTTGACTGCTCTGCAGAAGTTATATGAAGGATGATGTTAGTAATCATTTAAATGCTCAGTTCTTTACGGATAAAAGGACCAGGAAATTAAAACTTTGTGCCTATTTATTATTTCAGTGTGACTGGCTGTAAATTGTTATGCAATGATTTGTGTAATCTCTGTCGGTACAATTTGAAAATAGTTTGATATTATGAATTCCCTGTGTTTCAGTCATGAAGACTGCAATTTCATTTCACATACTGAGTTTTCCTTTGCTTGCCATTGGTTGTTTTATCTCTTCATTTTTATTTTGTACTGAAATTCTCAAGGATGGTGATTCAGGGCTAATAGCTGAGCAAGGATGCCATCTTTCTGCCAGCATGTCATGTACCTGTTATGGAGATATTGGGCAGCTATTCACTGCTAACTTTGTCATTCATAAACCCACACATGCAGCATCTCAGGAGCATTAGCAATGCCCTTCCTCTACCAGGGTCACTATGAGCACCATCGCAGACACCACTCCTAGCCATGGGGTGGGACTGTGCCTCAGGTCTTCCAAGTAACTTCTCACACACATCTCAGACCACAGCAAGGAGATCCTGGGCATGTCAGCTGCAATAAATACATTTCATTCACAGTCTCATGATGGAAGAGCCCACTGAATCTTCAGAAGGAAGAATGTTAGAGAAGAGGCTATGAGCTCCTAGAGCATTCATCCAGTCCAATTCAGGCTCTCCCCATCTCCAGGCTAACCCCAGAAAAGGAGTCGGTATGAAAACCACAGAATGGTTGAACTCTTCTTGAATTCATTACAGTTTTTTTCATCCTCTGTTCACATGGACATTTCATGGTCCAAAATGTTCATTAACACATTGGTCATCTGCTTTCCTAGACCTGAATATAAAGAGAGAAGTAACCAAGCAGGCAATTATTGAGTAGATAACCTTGAAAGGCAAATAAAAGTTTTAATTGACTTAGAAAATTTTGGTCTAAGTATAAGAGATAGAGATGAATCCAGCAGAGGAGGCATAAAGATAGTTACATGCCAGAACAGAGACCCTGAAGGAAGAGAGTTATTGCTGCAAAAAGAGAATTCTGGGCACTCCAAGCCCAAGGAACGGTCCAAAGGAGAAAACTGGAGTATGTGTATATATGGAGACCTTCTGGTTCTGATTTCTTGTGCAAGGTAACAAAACATTATCATTTTCTAGACCACTTGCCACTTGCATCTCCACACAGCCAGAACTTTGAGAAGGAATAAGTAACAAGGGACACCAAGGGATCATCATTGTTCCTGGCTAGTTCAGGCTTCTACATTTAAGACCTGTTTCTGAGAAAGATGCCAAGGTTTCATAGACAATGTTTACAGAGACCAAGGAAACAATACCAGAATTATTCAAGTGGCAGAAAGCTTAAAAGGACAAAGGATCAACAGCAGCCATCCCAGCAGTGTGACATATATCCAGCTTCTTTAAAAGTTCATATTTTTCCATTCTTCAAGGATCGTCAGAATGTCTCAGTGAAATGCAACCAGATAATGAGACCCAGAAGCAGCAATTAATGAATTCTCAAAGGAAAATACATTTTCTTCTAGTGTTATAAAACCAGCTTCTGTACAAAGACGTTTAATTTAGACATGCCAAAATATTTTGAGAGTTTCCAACACTATTCTATACCAGTATTTTCCATACCTGACAATCTCATGCAACTTTTATTCAGATCTGAAAGAGAAAGATTAAGTGAAGCCTTCAGGATTTATGGAAACTTATGCCTCACAAATCAACAGGATCTACATGTTACATGTAGGCCATTCCTTTGGGCTTGCATGCAGGTAGGATCTCCTGGGAAAGCTCTTTTTTCTAGGGAACTTTTGGTGGAGGAAATCTGTGGGATAGATCCATTGGTCTGTACTGCTGTAAGTACAAAAGTTCCTGAGGTCCTGTTGTCTATGCATAACCCAACTCCAGAGCACTGTCTTAGCCAACTCTAGAACTAGATAGGCTGCTGGAGATCTGCTGTAGTGCAAATCCTGTATTTCCAAGCTGCCTTGGTGTTCCTACACACAAATAAATAATCAGTATCCCCATAAACAGTTGATCCAACCTGAGTAGACCTCAATAGCAGAGATCTTCCTGCACATTTACCATGTGATGCATAAACAAGTACTTCTGACATTTCTAAGACTTAGATTTCACCCCTCCTGCCCAGAAGCAGAAGCCAGCTTCCCATAGATCACCAACAGTAAGATAAGAATATACCAAAGACAAGCCCAACATAACTCACTTCCCTTGGCACTCACATAAATCCTTTTGAGAAAAGTTGTTTCCCTTCTTATGCCCTCATTCCTACAGAGACTGTCACTGGGGTAGGTCCTCAGGTACTTCTGCACAAGGACAAAGTACACTGAGGGAGTAATAGCCAATGTTTCCATGCAAACAACAACCCAGAAGAGCATTCTCACTGAAATAACATAATGAAAGTAATTATACAGAGGAGCTGGGTCCAATTCATGACCAGAAAAATGAAGTAAACTGATGATGCTCAAAATACATAACTTTTTTCCCATTAGTCATTCCTACTGCAACATAGATGCTATTTGTTCCCCTAAATTGTTTTTTTAATCTATGTTGGCTAAAATATTTATGTCTGGAGCACTGTAGTATCCCTGGCTAAGCCAGTAGAATGGCTTGCCAAATAATGTCTGTGGACACATACAAAAGCTGGAATGGAAAACAAAATGTTGATGCTGGCCTATAAGCAGGAGTCAGGTTTTCAAGGTCAGCGAGAGGTAAGTGATTTGTTTGCTCTCATGGGGGTAAGTATTAGGCCTCAGAGGCTTAGAAGGGAATTAAGCCCAGGCATTTCATTTTCTAAGGAAGTGATATACTCACCAAGCTATTCAATAATCAGAGGGGGCACATTCATTTCATTGCCACCTAAAAGAAAGAGAGATGTGTTGTTTTTTGAGAGAACAGCTGCAGATAAAAATCCCTCCACGCAGCAGTTTCTTCACTTGTTCTCACCTACCTTTAAATACACAGCAGAAGTACCTAAGCTTCTATCTATGTCTGCTCAAAGGTCATTGGAGGCAGTCAGACAGCTTAGCTCAGAGGCTAGACGTGATTTCTGTCTCCTGGAGATGCAGGACTTCAATGACTATAAAGGAAGTACAGGCACTACAGCTGGGAGGCTAAAGTTGATAGAACAAATACAGGTAGCAGTACAAATGTTTTTCAGGAAACTCCCTGGGACACCCAGCTGTCTTCCTGGTTTGAACAGAAAACCACAGACATGGCTTTCAGCTTTGGATGCCACCTTTTGAATTAAGGACTTAACAGACATGCACCTGTCTTCTACTACATCTGTCTTTTTTCTCCTCTCCTCCCTGTTAGTCAGCTCCACAGTCAGCTTCAAGTTTCACAGATCTAATGTGAACTGTGATCCCTAGAGAACTACCCTGGAAAACCTCAAGGTTCCTGATACTAATGAGCCACGTGCTGCTCCTCGGATACAGGATACTTAGGAGCAGTTCAAAAGTCACTTCTACATGAAAGCTGTGCCTCCCAGGGCTGTGCTGTCCCCACAGCCAATGGGTTATCTAAATCCTTGGCTGCTAGAAGAAACTGCTGAGACTGGCTTTACTGGGTTACAATCCACCTTTGCACCTAATTCAAGAGCCATTGCCATCTCCTGTCATTGTGTCCAGAACATTCTATAGCTTTTGGAGCATTGTAACAGGCATCTTGTTGTTCTCAGACTGAGAGCAATGCAGACTCAGGCAGCCTCTCCTTATTTGGAGCAGGTGAACATGAGTACACACCCAATCTATATTCTGCACTCCTTCCCAGTGCCCTTCTAGTGCCAGTTCAAAGCCTCTGTGGCTGAGGCCACTGATAGCCGAGGCTATAGATAATACCATGTGAAAGAGCTCCTGTAGCAGGGAGATTGGCCAGCATGCTGTGGTCTGCCTCTGGATCTCAGTGCAGCTTTGTGTAGAATTACTATCACCCACTGTACTGAGAACAGCCATTTACAATTGTGGAAATTCAAAGGGTCACGGAAACACCATGAATGGGGCAGTCTGCAATAACAACTCATGGTGAGAGCGAGCCATGGCTCACAAACAAGCAGCCATCATTACCAGCTGTCGACACAACAGGTAGCTACAAGAAATAACAGAAGAAAGGAAGAAAAGAGGAAAGATGGAGGGCAATGCTAAGAAATCAAGCCTTACAAGACCTGACTGAGTATGTAACTGAGAGATTTTAATTGGATTCAAGGTGTTATTCAGCTCTTCTGTGATTAACCTCTGGTCAATCAAAGGCTTATTTTTGAGGTTATTGAGAAGTTAACACTTGCACAATAATGGAAAAAACTGATCCCAAGCCACAGGACTTGTACAAACACTTTCCACGCATAGATGCCTATTTATTTTGGTGAAATCTGCTTATCCATACCTCTCAGGCAGTTCACGATATTTCAAAAACCAATAAAGACATTCAGTGCACAAATAAAACCAATAAAAATCTTTATTTTAAGATTCCAGTTGTATCCCTAATATGCCATGTTTGTCAGAGAGGAAAACAAACAAACAAGACACAACAAAACAAACCCTGACTAATGCTGTATTAAAATGCTGGAGGTTATGTAATCATTATTGGTTATAAGTAATTTGAAAAGTCTTTTAACAATAACAGACAACTGAGTGAACTAAATATTAGTCCAGGGCATTAACCTGTATGAGTTCTGTGGACCAGATTCTAGTAATTAG
Source organism: Emberiza elegans (assembly GCA_024865655.1). Classification (NCBI taxonomy): domain Eukaryota; kingdom Metazoa; phylum Chordata; class Aves; order Passeriformes; family Fringillidae; genus Emberiza; species Emberiza elegans. Next base: position 68,602,984 of record JALJVW010003023.1, on the reverse strand, counting down.
GGGAGGTGGTATTTCAGTATGTGTGCACCCCCTATACGCATTTGGGAACCCTTTTAGAGTCTGTAATGTCACAAAAAATGGAAGGAGAAGGGGAATAATGAAGATAGGTACAGTGCAGTTTGAGTCAGCCCTCTTTCTTGGGGCTACATTCAGGCAGGAGAAGCTGATATCAGATACTTTGTATGCAGCAGCACATAAGGCGGGAGAATTGCTGAAGGGATGGAAGCTAGACAGAGCAACAGGATTCACCAGGAGTTCCGCTCCCATCCCCACTGCCGTGGTCACAGCATTTGGCTGCACAACTCTTACCTGATCCAAGGCAGAGTCTCTCTGGGGGCAAAGGAATCAAAACCTGGCCACATCTTCTGATGTCCTTACAGTCTTCAGTCTTACCATGACATTTTCACATGTTGCTTGCTGACTGCCTGAATTTAAAGCACTTCTGGCAATATTAATGTTTTCCCAGTGAAAAATAATAATGACAAATATGAAACACTTACATTTTTTCATATAAAAGAAATAGTACTATGCCATCTGTAGTTCTTAATAAAAATGCTCTTGTATAATAATGCCAAAATAACAATGACACATTAAATAAAATCAATTACTAAAGACCAAAAGAATTAAATTCAAAGAAAGATGAAAATATAAGATTATAACATTTTATTGTGTGTACATACTGAATACAATTACCACACAAAATTCTTATATAAATCATCAAAAGCTGCTATGCTACGTGTTCCAGTGTTAAGTGTCCAGGAACAGAAATTTAAGAGTTAGCTGACTATTGAGTTTTCTTTTGTTTTTCAGACTCTGGAAATCTGCATGGTTCAAGATTCTTTTGTTAGCTTTCAAGAAAAAGGTAGACTTTGTGCCGTCTGGAAGGTGAGAGGAGATAGCACATTTTAGCAAGCCAGAGGTACAAGGCAGGGCTGTTTGGCAGATCTTTGACTCCTCCAGAGCAGCCAGCTCAGGCTCCCTTGTGCCGCGGTTTCAGACAGAAGGCTCTGCTTTACCATTTACAATGCTGCCATCTATTGACCTCGGTGGGCTTTTATCTCACGATCCGTGGCAGTATTTTCCTGTAGTAACTTTTTGCACTTGTATTTGCACTTGTATTTTTCTACATGGGATTTATCTGACTAAACATACACATCTGCAATAACAGCACCATGTAAGAATTGCCTAAGGCTTCCTTGAAAATCACTGGAAGAAAAAAACACTTCTGGGGTGTGATTCACATCTACCCCAAGTAAATAACCAACATATACCAGATGAACAGTACCCAAAATGCATTACTGTGCTTTGCCCGTGGCTATAGTGATATCTGGAGAGTGACTAGCTCAGGTGTAGAGATCACTGTCGGACTGTAAGTGAGCACAGAAAGACAGCAAAAGGAAAATTACCCCCCTTCCCAGTAGGGAAGTTTTTAGAGGTGCTCCTGATATTTAATTTATCAACATGTATCCATGTACAATGGGGCCACAGGAGCTACAGAAGAGAGATATGAGCTACATCTAACTTTGGATAAAAGTACTTGCATTTGGTCTAGAAGTCTACCTCTACTTCATATTTTCTTTGGCTGTAAAATTGTTTTAAAATATATTTTACCTCTCCCCAGCTCTGCTTCTGGTAGCCTGTCCCTCAGAAAGCCAGAGGTAAGAGAAGTCTCACATGTAGTTTCCTACACAAAAACACAGCCAAACACCTTCCCCCTCCCCCACGCCCCCCAAAAGGGGTATCTTTTCCTGTAAATTTTATTAATTGTAGGTTGACATTGTACAGGAGCTAGACCTAAGAAGGATTTATTTTAATCCAGATAAATATTTTATATAATGATTGAAAATCTGCTAGAAACAATGTAAAATATTATTTTGTCTTAGTAAAGCACAAGTGGAGTCAATAATTGCAACATCTTGGGCCAATCTGCAATTCTAAATGTGACTTATTTTGAATTACATTTAACTCACTTCAATAAGCACAATTTTTGCAAAATAATGGTCTACACACAAATTTGCACAAATTTTGCAGAATCACACACTTGGGTGTGACAGATGTATGATTCTTGAACAGTGGAACAAGAAAAATAGGTTACTGCCTACTTTCCAACTTCCAGTCATTGCCACTGTGTGCTGGAAATGACCTCCCCTTCAGATCTGATGCCCAGAGCGCTTTCTCAGCTTATGTAAGTGTACTGCAAATTTAAACTTTCTACACTTCTTTTTTAACAAACCTCCAGTCATTAAACTCATAGGTTCTTAAGGAATAAGTTAATGAAATTAATTGGCTAATTATTCTGAGTAGCTGACAAATGTTCTCTAAGACTCAACAACTGCAAATGATGTTTCTTATGAAGAAATTTCCATACTCCAATAGGTAGCAACTTCTTGTTTTCTTGCCAGGAATCATTTCCCAGCAAAGAGTGTCCTTATTTTTAGTCTATTGGAGCAACACTGAAAGCTGGAAGGAGCCCAGTCATGGAAGAAAGTAGTTCAAGAAGGATGTGCTGCATTATGGGACACCATTGACAAAACTGTTCAATAAAACCAAGGCTCCCCTGTGATGCTTCTGGCCCTCAGCCTGTGAGAACTGTCATGCTGGAATCAATAGGAGCTATGCTTTCATCACCAAATCATTATTTTTGAGAAAGAAATTGCAGGGGTATTCACTTCCTTCTAGACTCAGTTTACATTTTTTTATGCTTCATGGGTGTAGAAAAAATGTATTTATCAATCAAAATTAATGTGAGACCTTTTCTACTGTCGGGTTGTGGGAGGAACCTTGAAGGGGGCTTCCTTTAAAAGCAAACCTTGCCAGGGTGCTCTTTCTCCTCTGATAAGACAGATTTTAAACTCATTAAATATCTATGTGGTCTTCCAAGGAAAACACAGCTCATACGGCAGCAGATATCTTGTGAAGTAAAAGATTCAGAAGTGATCCAGGCAAAGTGATCAGGTGAAACACAGAGGAAGAAATTGGTTTTCATGAGACAAGTACTGATTTAACTGTTAAAAATGTATATAATTAGAGGTTTACTTAATGTGATATTTCTGTAGATCCCATAGCATAACTTTTTCTGTGCTTCCAGACAATAACTGTGCAAGTGCAAATATGCATAAGTAAGGCAGATAGAAGGAAATAAGCAAGAAGCAGTTAACCAGGAATGTACATTTTATAAGTAAGACTACCCAAAAAAAGTAGTATTTCAAACTGAAATATTAAAAAATTACAAAACATTACAATGCTCATTGCACTTTCAAAATTTTCATAGCACCAACAGTAAGACATCACTTGAAGTCTTTGCCTGTGACTGATAAGTTTAACAAAACCAACACATATGCCATATCTTTCTGCACGTTGCCCTGATGCCTTTCTCCCATACAAAGTGCAGAAGTTCAGCAATAAAGCATGCCTTGATTTTAATATATATGTAACGTAATCACCATAATCAACATCATTTACTCCAACTAAAGATCTGTGAAGCCCATCACCACTTTTTCTGAGAGTGGCCCATGTCAGTGCCCTCAGGAATGAACAGGGCAAGCATAGAGCAGCTCTTTCTTAGTGCACCAGGATTCTTAAGTCAGAAGTGTGTCTTGATGACTGACTAATAGATACTCCACTTCTGATTTGCCTGATTCCTTTTTTCACCTACTGATTCTCCAAGATAACCTCGATGTGCTGGTGTCCACATCCTTACCCCATCAGCCTTCCACATATAAAAGCAGATACCAATGTGTGAGCATAAAGCAACCCAGATCTGCCTCTAGGAATACACAGATCAGAGCAAGAAAAGCTGGAGGAGTCTCTGGATGCACTCAGTGCCCATCAGACAAAGCAGGCTGGTAGTTGTATAAAGCACTTCTTTCTTGGAGACAGCGGCTCTCTATGAGTTTTTTGGCCATACACAGGGAAATCACAAAACACTTGGGATGCGGGGGCTGAACAGGACCACAATTAAAATCCACTGCAGTATCTAGACTTCTCAGTTCTGCACAGATGCCTGGCTTCCATAGGAAACTATACAGTGACATGGTAGCTGGAAGAAAAGAATACACAGATGACGGAGAAGCCACTAGAATTTCAGAAGCAGTGACTTAGTGCTCTGAATATGCTGAAAATATATTTACATCCTACCATTTTTACCACTTTTAAAGAAGATCTTGTGAAGTATTACATGCGATGCCCTTACTAGGCAAATTAGTAACAATTATTTTTAAAAATACCTTCAGTAGTTATATGGTAAATAAATGTAGAAATCCACTATATAAATGAGACTCAATAAGAAATTTCATTTCACAATGAGCATTTTTAATTAAAGCAGGTAACAAAGGGAAGTTGTCTCAATATGATCTGCTGAAATTTTCAGCAGGCAAGCACCTAGAGCAGTAAGCACACCAGGAGAGCTGAAAAACAGGAATAATCTTGTGCTGGAAGTATTCATTAAAAGCATGGAAATTAGAGGAGAGAAATAGCCTTAGTGGAGAGAAGCCCTGGGGGAGCCCTTCTTGCTGGGATCAGGAGCACGAGCCATACTAGTGTGTTACAGCCCATCCGTGAGTTGTCCAGATAAAGCACAGACAATGGGGTGGCACGGTCTGCTGAGGGTCCTGGGCTGCTCAGTATGGTACAGCTGAGTGGTTTATTGACCATGAAGAAACACACAACAACATTATGGCACCAGCTAATAGCTGGCAGATTTAATACAGAGAGTGTAAAATGCTACACAGGGGAAAATGCAATCCCTGCTCTGCCAGCTGTGACAGGTCCCTGAGGGGCTGCTCATTCACAGTCCCATGAAAATACTGGCACAGTGCAGAGCCTGAACAGAAAATTAGATATTAACTATGGAAAATATAATAACCAGAGGGTAAAGTATGGAAGCGCCACAGCACCACCACTGTAGTGCATGCATGTTTTGAGTAACATGTCAGCTTGGTGAGCACTGTATGTGCGCTCTGGAACTGGAGCAGGTGACCAGAGGTCAGGTGGGACAGCAGGAACTCAGAACTTGCCAGAGAAGGGCAATGAAGGTGGTGAAGGGTCTGGAGCACAAGGCCTGTGAGGAGCGGCTGGGGGAGCTGGGAGTGTTCAGCCTGGAGGAAAGGAGGCTCAGGGGTGACCTTACCACCCCCTACAAGTACCTGAAAGGAGGCTGTAGGGAGGTCTCTTCTTGGTCCCTCTTCCCGTATAGCAAGTGACAGGACAAGAAGAGATAATGTTAAGCTGTGCCAGAGGAAGTTTAGATTGGACATTAGGACAAAGGTTTTCACAGGAAGAGTGATTAGACATTGGAATAAACTATCCAGGGAGGTGGTTAAGGAAACACTGGACGTGGCACTCAATGTCATGGTTTAGTTGTTCGGTCATAGGTTGAACTGGATAATGTCGCAGGTCTTTCCCAAACCAACTGATCCTGCGATTCTGTGGGCCGGCAGCTCCAGGGGCGGCTGCGGGGAGCAGGGCCCCGGCCGCGCCTCCCCACAGCACCACGAGATGGCGCCGCGGGCCTGGGGAGCGCCGGGCGGAAGCGGCGGGGGAAGCCGCGCTCGGCCCTGCCGGAACGGAGCGAGGGAGCGCTGGAGGCGGCTGTGCTCCGCTCTCCGTGCCCGCCGGAGCCCCGCGCTGCCCGGGTGGGTGCGGGGACCGGCGGTGCCCCCGCGCAGGCTGCGGCCTCCCGCCCGGGGAGGGGACCGGGCTGAGGGCGGTGGCAGCCGGGGCGAAACGGCGGCGGGAGCGGGAAAGCGAAGGGCTCAGGAAGGAGATGTGGGAGCCCGGGCGCCTGGCGGGGCCAAGGCCGGGGATTGTGGCCCCAGGCGGTGGTTGTGGTACCGGTACGGGCGCGGGGCGTTGTCGTTTCTCTGCAGTTTATCGGCCCGGGGCCTGAGGCGGCGATGAGCGAGCTCGGCAGAGCGGCGCGCTGTGCGCTGGGGCAGCCGGGGCACAGGGCCCTGCTCCTGGCAGCCCTTGGGTGTGATTTTGTGCCCTGCTAGCACAGGCCGGAGCTGCTCAGCGCTGCTCGAGTCTTTCAGTCACTTGCCGGAGTCTGAGCACGAGATCTGTGAGACCAGAAATTAATTACGCCTTCAAAAGCTGTACTGGAGAAGTTCCATCCTGTTCCTTATTTATTACTAAATTGACCATATATATATGAAACATAAGCTAACTGGGCTACTGATAATTGTACAGCTGTTAGCTCTTTATTTCTTCCCTCTGATTTTTGGCCAAAATAGCTTTTGTGTTTATGTCCTGAAGCTCAGAGAATAAAGACCCTCTTTTGGGGAGCCACAGTGGATTACACTGCCTCGGCTTCTGATAGGGCCAAAAGATCTGTAATGCATATGCTAAAGTTTGAGAACGTTATTTTGCATTATGCTAATTTGTTTCCCTTCCATTCACAGGAATTGCTGCTGTTGTTTTAAGGACATTGATGTGAACATCGTAGTGATAGGTGGGTGTTCATAACATTCTTGTTGGGATGAGAAGCAGCTGTAACTGTATCCAAAGTGCTGGACAAGTTTTGTATTTACAGCCACTGGCAAACCAGAATGCAGGGTACAGTGTTGCGAATTTTTACCCCTTCTTTTGAAGAGAAATCACTTGCTGCCAGCTGTCCCAGCAATCACAGGCTTGTGTTTCTTTGTGACTGTAACTAGGGCACTTCAGTATTAAAGTTAACGTCACAGCAATGCACAGTGTTAATCTGAAGCACAGAATGTCAGACCACTTTTCAGACATTTCCCTCTTCTGGTTGTAATTCTGCATCAGAAGTATAAAATGAAATAATGTTCATGGGAGCATGCACGCTATTGATGTTGTTACGTTCACATTTTTTTAGCTGAGTTCAAAATACGCAGCACAAAATTATGTTTAATCCCTTAAACTGTGAAACTTACTGCCAGGGGATTTATTGGAAACACCTGTTATTCGTGGGGGTTTTGACTTTAAATGCAAAACCCGGTTTGGGGATAAAAGAAAAAAAAGTGTCTGAACTACCACTTGCTGAAATCAGAAGAAAGGTACCTGGAAAAGTAATTCCTTTATGTTAGCATCACTTTTTACTGAGTATCTCCTACTAACCATTGCCAGAAACTGGATACTGAGTTAGGGCAGCTCTGGCCTGGCTGAAGACCGTTTTCACAGCAGGGACAAAAGCAGCAGTGGGCAGAGGGGCTGGTCAGTTCTCTGTTGTTAGGGTCATTTCCAATTCAAATGTAGTTGGCTTTTTCCTGAAAGCTTTGTAAAAATGTGTTTTGTTGAAACCTGCTGAATTTATTGAAATTCCACCTTCCTTTAATAACATACTGTATTTTTACCATGATATCGTGTAATAGGTTAGTTAATCTTGTGTCAATGGATATTGTGAATTATGGAACCCTCACTGGTCCTGCACTGGGCTTGGAGTTGTCCCTGTTTCCTTCATGTGGCTACACTGTATCCAACACACCGCTAGTCCCAGTGAGATTTACTTACCGGGAGTGGGATTTACTTACCAAATTATAAACCCCAGTGCATTGAAATTGAGTCTAAGGTATGACAGACATTGTCTCAATTTCTATTGACTCCAAGGGAATTAAATGCTGTCATTGCTTTGATGGGATTTAGTTATTTTCTCTAATGCTCACTTGCCTCAAGCTGGTAATGGGGACAGACATGTTTTGATGAAAGGAAGTACATCCCTGGTTCATTATCAGTGGAGAAATATTTTAAAACCAGAACAAGAAAGTAGAAAAAGTGTCCATCATTAATGATCAGTATAAGCAAACAAATCTCTTTCCCATTTTAAATTGTACATTTGGTCATGAGTTTCATATATTCAATGGTTACATATTTCATTTTTTAAAGTATAAATTATAGAAGTAGAACTATTACATTTATTTTTCTGCTGCTTGTCATGTTTCATGTTTGATGTAGTTTGTTTTGGAAGAGTAATTCAACTGAAAATAAAGCAAACTCACTTTTTAATTTCGTTTCCTCGCTTGCAGCATTTTTGTGCTCTGCTTTATATTTGTAGTCTAATATTTCATAAATAATTTATGAAAATAATTAAAGTTTCTATGTTGGGCAAAACAGGTTTTTCATATTTGGTAAACTAATACAGTTGGATGGTTTTGCCAGGGTTTTTCTCCTCCTTCCCTTTAAGAAAGTGTAGGGACATGTTTTGTGTTAATAATAAAGTATCAGACTTTACCAATTACTGTTTTAAAAATTATTTACATTGTAATCAATCCTGATTTCTGTTTATTCTGAAACTGTTTCAAAGAAATTTTGTGTCATGTAGGAATTAGAGTGACCATGAAAATTAAACACACCTACTTTTCTGAAGTAGAAAATTAAAGAATTGGATATCATGGGTTTAGGTTTTTAGTATGAGAAAAAGACTTTATGGCAACCTTGACAGTATCCAGATGTATCTGGGAAAGATATATATGGGGAAGAGACAAAAAGCATATGTGTACATCATGAGAGTGGAGATGAAAGTTCTGAAGAAGGCAGTGATTGTAAATGAGACATTTGAAATGCACAAAGAGGGATGGCACAGCAATCTTCTATATGTGCATGGGTTTTGAGTGTTACAAGTCACTGCAGTGTTTTGCAGTGATCTCAGTGCTGGGTTTCCTTCTTCCTCCAGACTGGCAGGAGAGAATCCAACATGTTTTAGTTGCCTAATGCCTGAATCTGCAGCCTTTGCTGGCATGAGTAGTTCAATCAACTGCAGCAGGACTGCTCCTGTATGTAGAGCTTCTTGCAGACATGGGGTTATGGTGTTACCAGGGGTTTATGGCTTTGAGCTTAGCGTGGGCTTTGGACACATCCAAAAGGACAAGCATTTGCTTTTGTAGTTGCTGCATGATTTGCATTTTGCTTGACCATTCCATTCTCCTTTCATGCAGTATGGCTTGTCTTAAGTGACAAAAAGTTGCTCTTTAATGAGTATTGTTAAATATGAGCTGGAACACAACTGTACTGTATTCATATGCATTTTGAAAAACCCTGGCTTTATCCTGGTGTGAATCTACAGCAGTTTCAAGTGCTGTCTTGGCTATATTCCAGTGTTTCTGGGAATAGCATTTGACCATATCTTAAGAGTAGCAATAGGTAGTTTAGTGCTCTGTTTCTGTTATCTTTCACTGGCACCTAAAATAAAGTTCAGACTGAGGGTGAGAATGTCAGGAGAAATAATGTGAATGAAGCAGCTAACCTATTAGTGTAATAAAATAATTGTCAGATAAGAGGAGATTAAGAATATTTCTCAGTGATATGTACTGGAAAACCACCCTGGATATGTTGGTGATTAAACCCTGCCTGGTGGTTATAGAGCTCTTGTTCTCCCTTTCTACCCTCACAACCATTTTTTGCTTTTTTATTTTTTTCCTGTCCAGTTGCCCCTCTTCCACAGGCCTTTTACTCACATTTAAAAATCGTGGTTGCAACTGGAACTGACCTGTGTTTCCTTCATGAGAGGTAGGATCAGATGCTGGAGGGCAGGGGAAAAAACAGAGAAGCAAAGAGAAATAAGGGACAGTATGTGGTCAAAAGTGCACCACAGGTTAAACAGAAACCTCACTGCATGAGTGGAATCAGGATGGATTTAATCATTTTATGGCAATTGCTCATTTTATACAAGTTCCAGTGCAGACACAGCTAAAAAGTGAGAACAATTTGTTTCCTTTAAGTTTATCTTTTTGTTTGGCATTAATTTGGAGAATAATGGTTGGGGAAGCATGAAAAAAAGAGCAACAACAGAAATGTTCAGTTCCAGCATTTCAGGCTGCATTTTGTAGAAGGCTCTATTTTAACTTTCTTACTGTAGTTGAGAATTTTAAGGAATGGGATTTTTACTGCTGCTAATCAAAATCTATCAGTAAGAGACTTCAACTTGCCCCAACAGAGAAGGGATACTCAACAGCTATAGGCCATAGTACTCAAATATAACAAAAATATATTCAGTGTCTGTGACCACCTTAATACATATATTTTTATGAATTAAAAAGCTACTCTTTTCTTTTCTAGTTCACCTTGATCATCACCAGAACAAACTCCACAAGAGATGGTAAGAGGTCTTCACAGGTTTCTGTGGAATGGTTTAGTCACATTTTATATATAAAATGCATATAAATACTTTCATTGAACTGTGAGTGCAGACATGTAAAAATTAGATGTAAAAGTCACTAAATTGCTTTGAAAATAGAATTCAGATTACAACAATGAGTGATTTGTCTACTCCTGGGAAGACTCCAGAGAAATAGCAGGAGAATAACAGAGGACTCTGATCATTTGCCTTGGATTTATACCTTTTGTTTCCTTGAGGAAATCTCTTATTTCCATTTATTCCACAGCTGAAAAAGCACAGACACAGAATTAAGTGAGACTAAAAGTGTTTCTTTTCCTTTTCCACCCAAATGTAAAACATTTCTGTAATTTCTTTTTTAACAGATGTATTTTTAAAATTCAAATGTAAGGAGGTTTTCAAGGGTCGCTTTCAACAAAAAAACCTCACAAAAAGTAGTTGGACAAGCACCAGCATCACAGTTCTGTCTGTATGAACTGGCTTTTTGTCTTCCTTGCCCCAAAATTAACAACTGGAGCTAGTCAGCCAGACAAATCAACCAACTTGATTCCAGAGCTTTCAGTAGAGTCATCAAGTTCCTTTTTAGAAACATTTTATAAGAACTGAAGATAATTTTTGAGCTTTAAAAGAATATATTGTCTTTTTTGCAGATATATAGAATGTAGGAGATACCTGCTTTTGTCAAGCGTCATGGTCTTTCAAAACTGGATTTTAAAGTATATTAATATTTAAGGAAAAAATAGTCAAAATGTTTTAAAAGTAACTTGTTAATGTATCAGGTTTAATAATAGGACATTCTCATCTGTCTGCTGAAGGATGAGGAGTCAGTATCACATTCTTAAGCAAAGGGAAACAGTAAATAAAGCATTGTTCATCCTAGCTGTTAGGTAGTTGGGTGATTAAGGATGAAGAAATTCCATATGGAAGGCAGATGCTTTCCTTCTACCCACTCATCTTGGGAATGCTGCATTTTGGGAGCTCCAAATGCATGGTCTTGTAGCAGTGCAGTGTTAGACCAAGAGGAGAATAGCAGTGAAGTTTCATCTCCATGAATTCTTTCTTTTCAGGAAAGATAAGTTGACTGCACTTTTCAATCACACAGCTGAGCTACACAGCCCTTCACAAATAAGGGGCAGTTTTTGATCAGGAATACCTTAAGGAATGCAAATTTGTGGAGGTTTTCTTTATGTACTCTGTTAGCTGAAGATATTTTGTTTCTGAGAGCACTTAGGAATGACCTAAAAAAGATATAGCATTGATCTCTTTTGGAATAATAGGCTGAATTTTCCAGGAAGAAAGGCAGCATGAGAGTTGCAATTTTTATTCCAAACTCACTAGCATTTGCTTTATTGTCTTAGAACCAGAAAGTGAAAACAAGTGTAAGTAAACTAAATGAACCTCTCTGGATATTCTTAAATGGAAGGTATTTTTTAGGTTTGAGTTTTCTGTTTTTGCCTTGGGATTTCTTTTCCCCACTGAATAATTTTTTTTTTAAAGGGACCAAATGGTGCCAGGGCAGATCAAGAAAACAGACTTTAAGATTTTTGTCCTGTATGTCCTTAAAAGGAAAAAAAAAAGGAAAAAGAAACACCTTAATAAAGGACTGTAAATGTCACATTCATCTCTGAAAACATCAGCTAGTTTTGCCATACTTTTGAGTGTTTGCCAGAACATGGCTTAATTAAAATTTTCCTATTTAAAGTAGAGGCATTCTGTTTTACTCCAGATAAAGTATTTTCTATGAGGGAAAGGGAGAAAATATTTGCTATTTAGTTTACTTGTTCCAGGATCTAGTTATAGTTGTTTTTAAGATCCTCTATTCTGCTTTTTGAGAGTAGGATGAGGTGGGAGATGAAGTGGCTTGTATGAAGGGAGCTTAAGGCTACAGGGACTGTGGGGCTTTGTAGTTGCTGGTGAAATCTGAACAGCATGAAACTTCTTTAAGGAAAGATTAGCTGGAAGTAAGGAGAAGGTGTGTTACACTATGTTTCTTTCTATAGAACTGTTTTTGTCAGTGGAACCTTATTGCCTCTTTTCATGTTTTGGTTGGTGATGGATACAAAAGGGAGATTTACTGGCAGCTTGCATTTGGCTAAATACAGTCTTGTTTTTGATTGTGGCCATGGTGGAAATACGAACTTGTCTGAAATGCTGTTTGACCTTTTCTGAGAAACTTTGGCAGGCAGATGGAGGAAATACATTACTGGAGGAAATATGTTACTGTTAAAATGAATGTATTTGTTCAATGCAGAGGAATCTTAATCTCTTGTGTTTTCTGTCTGTGAAGTTGGAAATTAGGTATAGGGTGTAGTATCTAATTACACAATTCTTACAACTCATGTGAATGTCTAAGGAATTGTGGATTATATCCACATGGCGTATTTCCTAAAAAAGAATGTTTCTTACTGTAGTAGCATGAACACTTGGAAAAATACCTTCTGGACACTACAACTTCTCTGTTTCTAGTTCTTCAGTGATAGTTGATGCCAGAGGAGTCTCTTGTAGGAGTAATGAGGTGTGGTGCAAGCGCACTGTGCTCATACATGTTGTTTTTCAAATCTCTGTGTTCTATCGTAGCTAAAGGATGACTAAAGATTAAAAGGCAGCATTGTGCTTGCATTTAGTTACTCCTCTCATTTCTCTCTCTCTGTATACCTTCTTTTTGGGGGGAAGCATTAGTGCTGTGGTGTGTGGTTGATTGTTTGTGATCTTTCCCCCTCTCTGGCCGCAGGAGGACACGGAGCCGTGGTACTCACACAAGGTGTACGCCAGGTACTGGAGGCACTATGACTCAGCCATGCGCTGGATGCACAGGCACCAGAAAGCCTACAGGAAAGCCATGGAGTCCTTTTACCACCTGCCATGGCATCCCTGGCATCCTGCTGCAGCCTCTCCAAGCAGCCACTACTCAGATTGGCATGGGAATGATTTCCCACATATCCAGAACTATTCTTCCAGCTACAGACCAGATGTCAGAGTTCCGTCTCATGGGGGAGCTCAGCAGTATGCAGGTGCCTACGAGGAGAGGGAGGATGCTGATGAGGACTCCGAAATGGAAGAGGATGCTGAAATGGACTCTGAAATGGAGGAAGAATCTGAGTCTGAAGGAGAGATAGAATATGACTTGAGTAACATGGAGATCACAGAGGAGCTTCGTCAGTTTTTTGCAGAGACAGAGAGGCACCGAGAAGAGCTGCGTAAGTCCATGTTTGTTCTGTGTTTATTGGAATTATTACCAATATAACCAGATGGGACATGCCTAGGCTTGTCTGGCCCTTGCTGCCTGATCAAAGGTGGCAACTGTGGTGGTTTCACCTCAGAGACACCTTTGGCCAGCTGGATGTTGCAGCTGGGCGTTTGGGACAAGTCCAGGCATGCAGGAGCTCAGGTTTACCTCTGGTGGAGAACCTTTAAGGTGAGTGAAGGAAAAGTAGTCGGGTTCTACTGGAGAGTTTTGATCCAGAGCTTTATTCCTGGCCCACAGGCCTCTGAATCCCATAACAGCTCTAACAGAACCTCCCAAACTGCGTGGTTGTTGTTCCTTTTAACCCTGGGGAGAGGGAGAGGGAAGGGATAGGGATCCCACCAACTAGGTATGGGGGAGAAGTCTCAGGGGACAAATGACACCTGGACGGCCCAATGTCCTCCAGGGCTGAAAGGCATCTTTTGAACTCTGCCAATCACTCAGCACCCTTCTGGAATGCCAGGACTGACAGACAGCACTCGGCAGGGGGCAAGGGAGGGGGAGAGAGAGGTGACTGGCAGACCTGGGGAAGGAACAGGGATAACTGACACAAGCTATGGCATCACACCACAACATGTGTTTTGTGGTATTTGGTGGCCATAACACTGAGTACTGGGTGGCTTCAACATTTACAGGCTTTTGTAAGAATTCACAGAAATAGGCACTGCAAGTGAGGAGGTCGGCTGACCAAAACAGGCAGAACTGATGGGTGCACTTAAGTACCACTCATTAGAAATAAGTTTCAGAAAATGTTTGGAAGTTTTTGGTGAGAGAGAGAGAAAAAAAAATTATGACTGCAAAGAGGAGAATAACACTTTTGTCCAGAAGACAGTAATTAATCTTCAGTGCTGAGGAAAAAAGCTCCAGAATGTTTATGGTTAAATCTAATTAATGTGCTGTATGTCTGAGGGGGGAACCCACAGGAAATGCTTAAATACATCACTGAACCCTAGAGTAAACTTCAGTGTATTTTATAACATTGATGCAGCCATTTTGTTTGTTATTCTTTGGCTCACCTGGCAGTAAAATTTCATTACCCTTTTCTCCTTCTCCTGCATCCTCTTCATTCTGTACTATACCACAAGTTTCTCTTTGTTGAGCATCTTGATCTGGACCCAAGTCCTTTGATAAGGAATGTAAGTCTTAAGATTTTTCTCAGGCCTAGATCCTCAGAGGTATTGGTCAGCTTTGTTTCTGTGAAATCTTTAAAAGAGTAAAGGATTATTCTGTACTTTATTGATACTTTACTCATATACAGATGTTGCAGAAAAATTTATCTGTTTTAAGAAAGCAGAATAATAAAAGTACCTTTTCTGACATTATTCCAGTAGAAAATGTGTAATGAATTTTTAATAGAACTTTTTCTGCCTCTCTGAAAGAGAGAACATTCTAAAAACATATAACAAAGGCAATGATTGAAAGGGAAAGAAAAAGTATTTTAAATTATTTGATCAGCAAGTATCAGAGGGTGAGCTGATAGCTCAACTTCACACTTCTCATCAATGTGGTGCAGAGTTGATCTAGTTAGCAGAGGAAAGTGAGTTAAGGAGTTCTGTGGTAGTGCCTGATATGAATCCCTTTCTCATTGTGATTTTGCAGAATCAGCTTGGTGTTCTCTGTTGAAATGTTCCTTGGATGAGATACATGGTGCTTTAAGACACTGGGCTACTTCTGGGAATGCAGAACATTTTCTTTGGGTTTTTTTTTACCAGTATGATTAGTGGTATTTAAAGGTATGTGAGTGATTAAAGGTGTTATCCTGGAAATTGGGAAATCAGGTCTTAGAGGTGTTCTGTGTTGCAAATATCCTGTATGACCTTGGTGTAGCTATTTAGTCTCTTCCTGACCCCTCACTGGCTGTGCTTGCTAAAAATATGACTTGTACTTTATGATGAGCAGGTGAATTGGGAAGAAGTTTGTGACTCAGAATTCAGATTTTACTTTTGTTCCTTCCACCACAGCAGTACTCAGAGCCTTTTGGAATGATGTGGTCACTGCTCTGTGCTGTGTAGTGACCTAGTTCTGGATGAGTGCAACTCCATGTGATTCAGTGGCACCATTGCAGATCGTCATGCAAATTCAAGCAGGCTCTGATCTTTCACTACTGCATGCCTCAGTTTCTTTAGTAGCTTCCCCGATAAAGTGAGGATAGTGCTAAGAAAGCATCTATAATTCCTCAAAGCATGAAAGAGTAAACAAGTACTTAAATGAAATTTAAAAGTGATGTAGAAATCTAGGGTGAATGGTGCTTTCTAAATGCTAATTTTGTGAGTAATTGAAAACACAGTATGATCTTGTTTGTGGTACATCTTTTCTTGCATGGTGAGGGAGAAGGAAAATAGAAGAAATTTTTTATTCTGTTAAACTTTCTCAAAAGAAGAAACATATGCAGCAGGAGGAGGGGCAAATCATTGTTTCTCTAATGGTTTGGAAATGAGCTGGGATGGAGACCATGTTGAAGGCAGTAGTACTCTTAAGAGGTAGTTTTATTAATTTTCCTGATTGCTGTTTATGAACAGAATTAAATTTAGAGGTTCATTAAGCTGTGATCCATAATGATGCTGTATCATGTTATATCTTTCATAATGTTTAACAGTTGACATTCTGTATTGGTGCTTGAGAAGATTGAGATAATGCATCTGCAAAAGAAACCCTCAGTTACTTGAGTATTTTCTCTGTAATGACTTTTCCTTTTAATCCCAAACTGCATGTCCTTAGGAGCAGATTTATAGAGAAACTTGGGTAGGATTAACCTCAATAATGCCTGAAATTTACTCCTCCAGTTCTGAGAGAGACCTTTGTAAGGGTGAGGCAAGAGTTTTACATAGCATTTAGAGCGAATGAGATTGTTTGGGTATGCCACAGTAGAATACCAATAGAGACCTGGACGAGCAGTTAAAATAAAAGCCAGTCATTAACGGGAAGGCTGTGTCTCATATTTTCTTCCTCTGGCATCAGTAAGGGGCTCCGGATGGAATTCACAGCCTCTGACCCCTGCACCTTGATATTCACTTGGGAGAAGACACACAGCTTGGTCTTCTTCTAAAGGCAGAGTTTGCAAGAGTTAGATACACACTTATGGGCAGCTAATGAGATGGGAGTCACAAGAGAGCAGAGCATCAATGGGGCAGATAGGAACGGGAATTTGGCACTTAAGGAAGGGGATACCGATCTTTGTGAAGTATGACCTCCATTAGTTCGGTGTTTTTCTACCTTTTGGACACATGTAGTGAGTCTTGATTTTTCATGTGAGATACAGCTGGTTCCCACACCTGATCCACAGATGTCTCTTAGGCATGTAGAAGGATAATCAAATAGATTAAAAGGAATCCTACCTGATGTCACTCTTCACTTATTATGTCTGATCTAGAGCTTGCTGGACATAAATGATCACAGACATCAGAGGACAAGATCTTGCAAACTTTAACTGTGAAAGACTTAAATAGGCCTGAGGTAGGTGGGAATGAGTTGATTCAGTCTTGGAGGTCTTTTCCAACCATAATGATTCTATGATTCTGTGGCTCTGTGAAAGGCATTTGAGCCTAGATGGTGGCATACAAGCCTTAATGCTAATTGCAAAGAGAAAAGTTCCACAGTTATGAAAGATGATGTGTCAGACTAGCCAAAGAAGAAAACTTAAGTTTTATTTTATTTCTTTGTAGCTGCCACAGACTTGAACAAGCAGATTTCTAACCTCTGTAGGATTTTTTGTTTTGTTTTCTCAGTGGGCATTTGCAGTGATTGGCTGACTTGCAAAGTAAAGGCTTTGAAACTGGCAAACCTGCTGAATGATTTAACACTTCTGCAGTGATCACAGTTGACAACCAACCTCTTTTAAAGCTTTTTTTGTCTTTGAAGTCACATCAATTTCTTAGTAGTTTTTTTTGTATCATGTGTTGTAGTCAATTACATGTTCCTGGAATGCCCAGAAGTAAATATGAGTAAAGTTTGGCTGAGGCTGTATGAACTCAGGCATACTAATATGCTACCAACTTATCTCATGTTTTAGATAAATGGCATTTGGTTAAAACCCTTACAGACAGTTTTAATTCCTCTGCATTTGTTTCTTGATATGCAATCATAATTATATAGTGATTCTCTTTTTAGAGGGTTTTCTTGTCAGGCTAGTCTGTTGTTCTGGTTCTTCATGTAACTGGTGATCCAAACATTCTGTGCATCTTGGGAATGTTTATGGTTGCATTTAAGTTTTCCCTCTGGCAGCTGAAAAGCATGAAGTTGTTCTCCTGAGTTACCATACCTGTCAGACCTAGGTATGGTAGCAGATTCTTCAGGCATCCTAGATGTAAAGGATAGAATGCAGTAAGTTGCCTTTTTACATTTGCAAGAATTAAAAGGACAAAAATCAAGAAAGGAAGATTCACAGCCCTAACAGTTCTGTAAATTGTCTAATTATTACACTTTTAAATTTAGCCTTTGAAACATGTAGTTTGTCCTTATGCAATTTTTCCTAGTTTTCTTTTGCATATAAGAGAAAATCACTGCTAAAATAGAGTGAGTACAGCATTGCAAGTACATTGAGAACCATTCTGTAGTAGTTAACAGGACACAGACAGAATCCTTTATTTAAAAGCAAAGAAAAGCAAGGGAAAGTACCATCATGTCAGTTCATTACTGAAGGATAATAGTCTATCATTTGTTAATGGTCTAACTAGTTTTTTCCATCAAAGCCTCAGTTCCTATTGCCCACACATAGCCTCCAGCTTTTCCCAAAAATAATGTCTGAACTTAAATTCTTTTCATGCTAGATGGAAAATATTTTTTTAGAAATGAACGGAAATGGTGAATGAAGATGTGTTTTTCAAAACTGCAATCTGCAGACTTTTCCCCTCAGGTTTCTTTTTCTCTGAAAGATGGTAGTTGCCACTTTCTCCACTGTGAAGAGGAAGTAATGGAATTTTCCATGTTTTGTAACTTGTTTGAATCATACCAGATCCATGAAGCTTTTGGTTTTGTTTAAAGCTTGCATGTCTCTAGGAAAATGGACTTTGATTCAGGGGTTTTGCCACCATGTTTTCCTTCTTTCCTTCATTTTTGGCAATTGCTTTTCCCTGGTTTTTATCTGCCTTTTTCATCATAAGACTGTAGCTCAAATTCTTGGAACTACAGACTCCCCACTGTTTCTTTTTCTTTCTTCTTCACTACCCTAAACTGTCCAAGCAGTGTGGATGGTGAATTTATAAATATCCGCTCAACTTTCCTGCCTTTAACAGCCTTTGTTGACTAACTTTTTGACAAACCAAAAAGGCTTGTTTTTCATGAACTTCAACCACAGTCTGTAGAGGATGAGATGCTGAAGCTTCTGAGAAATTCCTGTGAAATAAGAGTGTTCTCTGCAATATGTGTGGGTGCTTGAAAGATGCTTTTGAAACATGTTGTTTTGTGAACTGAAGAAGAAATGTGAAAGTTACTCTTTTGTACCACATCTCTGATCCTGATGATTGAACCTTTTGCTGTGTAGCAGCAGAATCTTCTCAAGTGCACACACTGTGTCCAGCAGAGGCTGTTATTCAGTACTAGAAGCCAACAATTGAGAAAATGCCCCTTACTAGAGAAACAAGGAAAAGTGCCGCAATTTTCACTGCTTTAATATTGAAAACTAATCTCTACTTGGAAAATTAGAGAGTCTGAAGAGCAAGAGTTGCGCACAGTTTTAGACCTGTTTCATGACAGACAGGGTTATCTTTATACAAAGCATATCAATTTGTAAAATATTGTCAAGAAAATGTCCTTGGGTCCTATGCTAAAGAGAGAATTAGAGCTTAAGAAAATGTGTATGTTTGCTCTGTGAACCTATGGCTTGCTGCTGTTGGAAGTAATGGAAGAGAGACATTGGAAAGCTCAAGGTACTGCTGAGGAAACTGAGCTTTGTGCTCTGGAGAGTTGCAGAGGAGTTAATACATGTACCTAGATATTATATGTAAAGTCTTTCTTATGTGTATGTCCCTCAGGCTGAGTCTGTTTGACAGTGTTGGCAACCCCTGAAAGTACACAAGAGCAAGGCCAGGCTTCTTGTTTTCTGCTAAGGGATGCTGCAGGCTTCAGGTGCTAGGTGGCATCTGGGGCTTCTGTGGACCCGGCTCCCATGGGTGCAGCCTGGACAGCTGGGTGGAGCTGGGACCTGGAATGCCAGTTCCCTGGAACCTGGAATGCCAGTTCCCTATCTGCCAGTGGCTGTACTGGTCTTAGTTTATCTAAGCATGGTGTGGAGTACTGGTGTTTGAGCTACAGCAGGTTTATAGCTGGGAGTGTGGGAAAGAAGCTCATATGGTTCAGTGTGACTGTAGTGCAGATGTTGCTGTAAGAGGAATGCCAAGATGTTGAACACCTCTACTTCCTCTTAAATTTGATGGAAATGAAGAATGCTGTCTTAATATGAACATGTATATTAAACTTCAGAAACCTGTATTGAAGTTGTTATCCTTTATTTGTCTGCCTGATGTGTTTCTGTTATTGTAGTGAGACAGTGCATACACCAGGGGGCTTGTTGAGAGGTTCAGCTTATTCGTCTTTATAAGGGGCTTTGAGGACCTCAGCAGGAAGAAAGCAAAAGCCTCAAATGCTAGAATAATTAACAATCTGATCTAAATGTTCTTTTATAGACCTTTTGCTTAACAGTTAACTTAGCTGTCATCCTTGTGACCAAAATGCATCTTACTGGCATCTTGCTGAACAAACACAGAATTTGATCTACTCTTTCTCCCAGGAAGCTATTATCCCTAAGTTATTCATTACTCAGTAAGAGAAGTCTGGTAATCTTGTATTGTTGCTGCCCTGATAAATCAGTAATGCAGTAAAATTCCTTCTGATTGGTCTTGTCTTGAGGATACATGAATAAAAACAAGAGAAACAGGTCATTGCTTCTCTCAGCAGCTTTGTCCCTCACCATCGGAGATCCATTTGATACCTGGTTTTGGTAGTTACTGGTTACAGAAGGATCCCTGGTCAGTAGCTTGCTCTGATGGATCAGCCACTGGAACTTTTTCTTTGCAAAGAAAATACATGTGGTAATTCGGTTTTAGATCACGCAGAGTGTCAGCGCCTGTTTTGTGTCCATGAAGTTTCCAAGGATTGAACGTACTGCTGTGACATACTTGGGCTCTGCAAAGTTTTGGGAAAGAACTGGCAGGTGGGCTCCAGGGCTGAGACCACCTGGGCAGCAAGGAATCCTTCCCCAGTCTTATTGTAAGAGCAAATATTCCTTTCAGAATGCTGTTATGGAAGGTTGCTTCATGTGGGAACAGTTTGGTGTGGGAAGATGCAGACACTGCTTACCCTCAGAACTGGTGCTGTTAATTTTTGAAGGCAGGTTTGCCTGCTTGGTTATTCCATTTTCATCTGCAGCTGCTCTGAGTGGCTCTTCTAGTCTCCTCTTCATTCTTTGTCCTTGCAGGGAAGGCTGTTAAAGCAGCTGCAGCTGCTGTGGAAAAGAGCAGGTGAGACCATGCTGACAAACAGCTCTAGGGAAAAGTGGCATAAAAAAGCATCTCTGTGCTAATCACTCAGCTTGGGCAGTCTGTTTTCACAGTTGATGCACTCTTCCCTTTGCCCTAAAATTCCTTCCCTTTGCCCTAAAATTCCTTGATTGCTGGTTCCATCTGGGTGCCACATGCAGCATTTCTGGATCTCTAAATGATCTTAGGGAAGAGCTGTGTCTCAGTTCTCTGCTGATAAATCTGAATCCATCTGCCTTTAGTGTGACACTTTCAACCTTGTAAGTGGACAGTGACATTGTGGACTATGAAGTGTTTTCTAACACAAGCTATTTTGGCATCTACTGGGGGAGTTTTTGTTGTAGAAAGAATGTTTAAAGTTTCATGGTGTCCAGCACTGGAGTAATAGTGAAGAGCAAATGCCAGAGAGTAAGGTAGAAATGGATGTAATGATGATGTCTTCTTTCTACACTCAAGATGTACAAAATCTGCTCAGAAGCTGCAATAGAGCATGGCAGCAAAGTACCTCAAGTGTAACACATTTTAGGTCTCTCTGTTATAAAGCAGATCCCCTATACAGACAGATTTGCTTGGAGACAGGTAATTTATCCTGGCTAATTTTAGTGGGGTGTTGTTAGTACCAAGACTTCAGAGGCACCATTTGCTTTTCAGCATCTCTCGCTGTGCCTCATTTTCATCAGAAGTATCCAGATGGAGTTCACATCCTTTGTCATTAGGGAAATGTGGGTGCTGGCATGGCAGAAACTGACAGTTCAGAGACTTCCATCTGCCTGGGTCTTTTCTAAACTCATTTCCTTGGATGCTAAAAATCAAGTGAGAGCGGCAGGCAGAGTTTGTTAGGCCACCCATCTCAGACTTGGGTGGCCTGTACAGACTTCCATCACAGCCTTGGGTGTGCCAGTTGTGACTAGATCCACAAAAGCTTTCAGCGTAGGTAGAATTCAGAAACAAATATCCCATATAACAGTCTTTGTCTTCCACATGCCTGCCAGGAAGAAAAAAGCTAGTCACTTATATCCAAAGGATGATGCATCTTGAACCCTAAGGATACAAGGGAACATCGTCCTTCTTGTCTTTTCCAGTGAGCACCTATGCCACTACATGATGTCATCTGCTGTGAAGCTCATTCCAAAGAATCTAGAACACCTCCTGCTCTAGGAATTTGTGTCCATTTTCTGCTTATTTAGACCTTTAGTACAGGGGTGATAGCACTTTTCTGTTGCTCAGAGAAATAGAGAAGGTTGATAGAGCAACATATTGAGAAACATCTGTGCTGTAACCCTGTGAAGTACCCAGTACAGAGCAATCCAGCTGTTCATCAGTGTTACAATTATTACAATTGTTGCTGGCCTCCAAAGTACCCAAAACTGTTTATGTCACTATCAAAATTTCCCACAATCTTTTCAAGGACACATGTCTGAATTTGTCAGATCACTGCTCTGGTACACTGAAATCATGCAGGTAAATTTTAAAAATGAAGGCTAAATACTAAATGGATATTTTTACTGAAATAAGTAACACGGGTGTTACACCATTGAGTGTTATTGTTCACATTTAGCTGGATAAGAATCTCCTGGGTTTAATTTAATTTCTAGTTGCTGGAGTGATTGTTGCTCTTAGAGTCAGCTCTGTATTCACAGAAGTTGTAGAAAGGAATGTAGGTCTCCAAAGAGTGTGCTGGGCCTCAGGTTTTCTGTGGTTGTTCAAATGCTGAAACTAATGCTGCTGTTTTTCACTTTGTAGGAGCCTTGCAGAATACCTTGATTTCTAGAAGGTCTGCAGTTTGTGATGTAGTTCTGAGCAGAGTGTTGGCAGAATCACTCTAAAATTCATCAGTTGTCATTTCCTTGGGATTTTTGGCCACTGGTAAATGTGGAAGTGTCCAGACTGTGAAGATTGCATCATGTGCAACATGCTGATGGAGGAGGTGTTGAGGTGGTAGATTGCAGAGCAGCTGGCTGGTTTTGGAGAAGCATCTGCATTTTTCTGATCTCTCCATTTCTCACTAGGTGATGCTGGTGACATGAAGACATTTGCATTCTCTGCTTTTGCATCCTTCCCTTGGCATTAGGTACTGACCTCTGTCATGAGCAGGCTGTCAGACTGGGGCTTTTAGTCTGGTGGCGCTCCTTGTCTAAAGTCTTCATCAAGTCACTGAAATACTTAATGTAGGAATTATCCCCTTGAAGTGACAGAGAGGAGACAGAAAGCTTCCAAGTAAGAAGTACAACTTTCTGACAAGTGGGATGCCAGCTGTCTCTTTTAAAGAAGACTGCTCAGATTTATGCTCCAGCACCAAATCCTGGAACTACTTTTGAAGTCAAACATTCCCATTTTGTGGAAGGTACAATAGATTCACACCTGCAGGTTTCTTCTGGCATATGTCCCCAATGCTTTTTGTTGTGTTTTTAATACTGGACATAGCAGTTACCCTCATGAGTTCAAGTATATTTCATTTAATTTACTAGAGTGCTGAAGTGAGCAGTGAGAAATTCAGAAGGTCAGAGGTAAACTTATATTTCCAAAGTTACCCTTCAACCCTTCCTTCCAAAAACTGTGATATGTTTCACCAACTCCTTTAGTTTGACCCTTTTTCCAGATGTCTCTTTCCAAATGCTTGGTCAGACAGCACATGTAGTTTACAAGCAGCATGGAGAAAATGCGTATTTACTTGCTGAAATTAATTTTCTCTGGATCAGACCTTGTTATTTAATTCTGCATGTCTGTGGTAATACTGAATTTCGGACCTGCCAGTTAACTGAAAGGTCTGTTCATAGCCTGACTATACTTCCTCCCAGAAAATCAGCAACATGGCTGCAGGTTGTTCTCCAAAATGTTTTTCAAGTATTTTTGATAAAGTAGCTCTCTCATATCAAGCAATAAATCAAACTTGAATTGAGCACTGTAGTGTGTCTGGAGTCAAGAAAGAAATTTCAGTGTGAAGTTCAAATGTGTGAGTTTGATCTAGAAGAATGACACAGGCTACTTCCTTTCTTTTTTTCCTGAAAGTACCAAACTCGGTATTATTTAGCTGTCTAGCAGCTCAGTGCATTGTGAAACATGTTCTTCTAAGAGCATGTGTTTAATTTCTATTCAGGGCACACATAAAAAACTATTGTGAAACTCATGTTTCTTCTGTGTTCTGGTTTGCTTTTAAAGTAGCACTTTTAAATTTTAACATTTTCTTGTTCAGTCTCCTCAGACTGTGCCATAAATGTATGTGAAGACATAGTTATATATAGATTTAGGTAATCCTTCTGTTTACTCCAGCAGTGTTGTCTTTGTCTGGTGTCAGCATTGTTGCCATCAGTGACAGATTGGAGTTGTTTTGGGGGATGGGAGTGCAGAGTCAGCTGGTCTGTATTTAATCTTATTGAAGTAGACTTGATCCTTACTAGAGGCAGCTGCCAGTGCCTGATCCTGTTCTAATTTCTTAGCAGTGGTCGTTCTGCAACTTCCTATCAGTTTAATTGTGTTGGATGGCACCAGGGTACAGACACCTTGGTGCCTCTGGTGTGCTGCAGACCCCTGACTGCACAGGGGGGCTCACCCCTGAGTTTTCTCCTCTTCATCAACAAATCTCCAATTGTGAATTACATTTAGAACAATCAAATTCTAGAGCAGGCTTTCACTTGAGGTTCCATTGACTCGTTGATTGTTTCATATTCATGAGGTTTAATTGTTTCAGTGCATTTTCTGGTTGGACTAAAAATACTCCTGTTTAGGGGTTTTATTGTGGAAGGTAATAGAAGAAAATAAAGGTGATTTGATGTTTACTGGGCAGTAACCAGTGCAGCCTAGTGCTAATGTAAACATGGGCATGAAGGCTTATATTGTTTCTGTGTAGGATCCTTGGCAGTTTGTTTTGGAGACCACAGAACAATCCTTGGTTTTTAATCTTATTTCTAAAATAAAAATAGGCTTCTTTATTCTCCAGTTAGCTCTATAACTTTGTGCCAGTTGCTTAACCCAAATAACAAAATAATGAGATAATTAATTCTTTAAAGTATTAGATTAATTTTACAGATTATTTACAGTGAGGCATGTGGTTAATTAACTTGAGAGTGACACATACCATTAAGTACCAAACCTGAAAGTGGAACACCTTAGTTCTAATCTTACTTCCTTGATTTCTATTAATTTTTATTTCAAAGGTATTTTTTCTCCATTTTCTGTCTTGGTTAAGTAGTTTTGCTGTGTTTCTACAGAGCTGTCCTTTTCAAGCTGTGTAGAAAAATTGGATTACAGTGAAAGAAGGTATTGGAGTGTGTCAGATGTGCAAAATCTGTTTGCTGTCTGTTTAGACAGCCTGTTGCAACTGTGTCTGAGGGAGTGACTCTCGTACCTGAGATTATTTCCCGCTCTTAACAATAGGTTTCTGTTAGGCTGTGCTTCAGTAAACACATCTTGGTGACAAAGCCAGGCTAAGCAATTCTTCTTCCTAGACATTCACTCCTGCTCTGGTCTTTCCAGGGCACTGAACTGTACTAGAACTAAATATAATGTGTTGAAGTTTTGTTTGTTTGAGGGGGGGTTGTTTGTTTTTTGTAGGATTCTTTGTGTTGCCCCTTACACAATTGTAGCATGAGGGACCTGGGGGCTGTAACACGCAGCTAAGGGGGAAGAGCAGAAATTGCATAAGCTGGTTTTGTAGCTGAGGAAGGAATAATGTCCATGGAACCATGGTTTCAGGCTGCCACAAGCTTGCCAAGTAATCACATCTGCTCTTACTTCAAAGCCTGTAAGGGACCGTTTTCCTTTTTCTTGAGAATATTACATTGTTTGTAGATATATGTGATGAAATAGTCCATTTCTTTTAACTCATTCTTTCCTCAACTAGCAAATGGAATTTTTGTAAGTGTAGATGTTTAGCGTTTTAATATCCTCAGGATTTTTGGTAGTTATCTTTCATGATTGTCATGACTGGTGACTGAAAGCTTAACATTGCAGGCAATAACTCCCACCAAAAGTAATTTTTATTCTGAATTAGTGTTTTCCAGTCAGCTACAGCATTTGATTTTTCTGTTTAGGTGAGAATGCCTGCATAGTAAGATAGGGCCTAGCTGTCCTTGGAGATCAGACTTCTCCTAAAAATGGGAAGGGGAAAGTTATGTGGTGTCACGGGGAATTCCTTTGTCACATCTTTTGAAGCACAAAGTGTTAAATTTAAGAAGTTTTAAAAGAAGTCTTATTTTCCCCAAGCCAGCTTACAGCTAGAACAAGTTTTTCATTCTGCTGTAAAGTCATCATTCTCTTTCAGTATGTTTCCACAATTTCAGTAAGTTACTTAGTGTTCCATAGTAACCTGCCAGCAAGCAGGACCATGCTGGTTTTAGCAACCAATAATATTTTATCTTTACAGATGTGGGGGTAAGTCACAATTGTTTGTGTCTTGTAGACTCCCACTGATGGAAACTTGTTCTGCAAAACTTTGCACTTGATAAAGAGTAGTACTTGAGATTCCAGCCCTGTGGAAATCCAGAGCTCTGCAGAGCTCTGCAGAAATTAAACTCCTGAATATCCTGTGTACTAATCCCGATTTAAATCCCTTTTTTGGTGGAATTCCTTGAGGCAAAGATTTTGATTTTCCCCATGTTATGCCCAGTTCATGCAAGTATGGGTACAATAAAATGGTCTGATTCTATCGCATCAAAAAACTCTTATGTAGGTTTATGGTGAAGGTATTTATCTTTTCTAGGAAGATGAAGAAGCTGGCATTTTGCATTGAGAAACCTGTGTGGGCAGAACACTTAACACAGCAGATAGGCTCGTGGGAAGTGGCATTCAAAGAGAGAACTAGGAGTTTCTAATCAGTAGAAATGGGTAGTGGTTTTAACTTAGTGTGGGCTGCTCAAGATCAGCTCAGGTAGCATTTAAGATGAAAAGCTCACTGAGTGCACACACAGCAGTAGCAGAAAATAATTAATCATTTGAAATAAGCAGACAAGTATGTGAACACACAGTCTGAAATCATGGAAAATTAAAAGCACACCAAGACTGGAGAAAGTGCAATATTTCCTTGAAAAATAATGTGCTAACTAAGCAAGCAACTGAAAGTCAGTAATGGCATTTAACACTTGGGAGGAGCAAGCCCTTGGTCTCTTAGCACACCTACCATTGTGTGGGGCAGCACATGGCAGGCTGCTGTGTGGGCACCCACAGACCTGTGGCGAAGAATGTCTGTATAAGAAGTGTTGTCACATGGAATTATTATCACTGGCTGCAGTGAGCTGAGGGTTGGATGTATAAATACCAAGAGCTAAAAATGGTACAAGAAACCACACAATGCTGGGTATGAATCTTTCATTTAAAATCTGACATAGATAATTACCCTTCCTACTTCTATCTCCTTTTAACGTTGCAGAGTCTCTCCACGGAGACTTCTTCCTAAATAAGGGAATTTGTTTGGGTTTTGGTTTTGAAGTTGTTTCTTTTTTGGTTTGTTTTTCTTTTAATAAGAAGAGGATAAGTTCTGGACAGGATTTTTTTTATTATTACTACTTAAGCTTCTCAAAGGATATTACAAAGAAAGAAATGTAAAGTGGATCAAACTTACAAAAAGTGTGAGACATTTTCCCTTTTATAAAATTAGAGAAACAAGGCATATGAGTTTCTAAGGACCATGAGGGGAAATAGCTTATGTCTTGCTGAAAGTAAGTAAGAGGTCATTTGTGTGCATATGAAGGCCCAAGTGCAGTGAATGGCTAATACAGTAGTTAGTGTCCTCTTCTGGCAGTTCCAGAGCATGGAGGTGGTTGTCTGTATTTGTTCACTTTTCTTTTCAGCTAGTACACACCAGATTAAAAGTAATTAATAAAAAGTGGGAAAAGTGGTGAAGGGAGAAACAGTAATCCGAGCTTTCTTTCATAAGGCCTAAAATTACTAATGATGGCCCAGGAGCGTAGCTTGAGTTAGGTAGACGTGCTGGTTTTGGCTGGGGTAGAATTTATTTCCTTCACATGACTGGTTGAGGGCAGTGTTTTGAATCTACACTCAACACAGGGTTGATAATATAGAAATGTTTTTGTTATTGCTGAGCAGGGCTTACACACAGCCAAGGCCTTTTCTGCTTTTCCTGCTGCCATGTTGGTGAGAATCTTGGTGATGCATGGGAGAGTGGGAGGAGACACAGCCAGGGCAGGTGACCCCAACTGACCAAAGGGATGTTCCAGACCATCTGACATCATGCTCAGTATATAAAGGGTGGGGAAGAAGAAGGAAGGGGGGGACATTTGAAGTGATGACGTTTGTCTTCCCAAGTCACTGTTATGTGTGATGGAGCCCTGCTTTCATGTACATGGCTGAACACCTGCCTACCTTGTAAAAAAAAACCTCAGAAGAAAACCAGAGGGGAGCTGCCACCAGTGCTGCCTCAGCTCTCTGCCTGCAAGAGTGAAAGGAAAGAGCAAGAGCCACGGGCAAGAGAGAGCTCTGCCTGCACAACCCCGACTTCAAAACAGCCAGAACCTGCTGGTCCCAAGGCTCCATTTCCAGATCTAGCATCTTAAAGAGACACTTCCTGTTCTGGGCACAGATAGATACAGAATGCAACAACCTTTTGGGCAACCCAGGACACTGAGTGCATGACAGAGCTGGAGTTTTTTTCTTCATGGTTAAAGAATTCTATTTACTGTGTTTGTAAAAGGTACCCCAACTGGTTTTGGCCAGGTAACGATGACTTCCCAGCAGAGCTGAACTTGGTAGGAATAAGTTAATTTTGAAGAGAGCTTCAAGAGAGAGAAGGAGTATCTTTGAAAAGAAATGGAACTGTCCAACTGGGAAAATGTCAGCAATGCTTTTCCTTTGTGCAGGAACCATCCAGCACTGCAGCTGCCTGCCTTGTCAACATTTGCAAAATACTGTTCCTTGATTGGGGGAAGCTTGCCAGTAGTTGAAGATGAATGCTGTAAAAGAAAGCATGTTTATTTTAGTCTGTGTGAAGTAGAAGGAGGAACTACTTAGAATTGTGTAAAAATTACTTGTTTTACATTTATAACTTGGCAGCCCAATGACTTGAGAATTTGAAATGTGAAACTGATCTGAGAGTGAGCTGGGGACTTTGTTGCTGCAGACTGAGAATTAATATTTTGATAAGCCATGCTATCTGCTTCATGGATGAGTATGTGTTGCTTGCTTCAGAGAAATTCTGGTTGTCTTCATAGGCTTGTGGTTATAGACAGCTTATAATTTTGTTTGTAGTTCCATTGTCAGACTTTAGTTGTCAGCTTTTTGATGAAGAGGTAATTGCACATTTAGCTCAAGTTGTATTGCTTTGCACTGTTTTTAAACTAAACTCTGAGGTAATGGATAGAACCCAGACTGCTGGAAATTACAGCACTTCAACTTCCCAGCCCTTGCCCCACCAAAGAAAGTTTAGTGAGGATCTCAACAGGACAATACTTTCTCTGTTATCTATTCCTTATGTCTATTTTTGGAATATTGTTTTTGGAAAAGCAGTAGTTTACATGCCCATTTAGTTTCATGACTTCGTTCCTTGATAGTCTATAAAAGCAAATAATGCTGCCTACTGAGAGGGTGGTGAAGCACTGGAATAGGTTGCCCAGAGAAGCTGTGGGTGTCCCATCCCTGGCAGTGTTCAAGGCCAGACTGGATGGGACTCTGAGCAACTTGATCTGGTGGACAGTGTCCCTTCCTGTGGCAGGGGGGTTGGAATAAGATGATCTTTAAGGTCTCTTGTAGCCCAAGCCATTCTGTGATTCTGTCTATGACTGGAGTTTATTCCAGTGGTATCTCTGCACAGATAACTGATTTGAAACTGCAACGTATTCCACACAGCTGCAGTGGTATTACCAGCAACAGCTGTCATGTTCTGTGCTCAAATCCAGCCTTTGGTGCAAAAAACTGTGGGTCCTTATAGCACATTTCTGTCCTGAGCCTCTGCCTGCATTCTAGACCTGTTTACATGTCTAAAATTCTGTAATACAATCACTCTGGGACTTTTTTAACCAGTAGCTGTGGAATAGCAGAAATAAAGTTAGAAAGTTACGGACGCTATATCTGATTAGTGTAAAGTAAAACACTCCAGACATACATCAGGTAATTCTGAGAATGGAATTTAAATTGGTGTTATTATTTTGATTGTTACAATTAGTATCTACAGATTTATGAACTACTCTGTGTTGAGAAATGGAGATTGATGCACACTAAACTGTAATCCACTCATCCATCATGAAGCTTCTGCTAGAGATCCATTTAATTTCTAAACAGAAGATTTCATTATCTATCTCCAGAGGAAATTTTTTTCTTAAGGATCAGCATGTGCAGTGAGCTATCAGGCAGCATTCTACAGCAAACAAGCGAGGAAGCAGCTGTCTCTAGCATGCAGCTATGAAACTAACGAATTAAAAATTTCCAAGGGCAAAACAGATCTAGTGTCCCAAGAGAATTAACAAATATGGGTCCAATTCATTGCCTTGCCAGTTTTGCTGTGTAATCTACAGTGGGAGACATTGGTTTGCCAGCATGGTCTTGTTTGGTTTTATCTGTCTAAAGCTATTCAGTGTAGTGTGCATGAAGTTTGTGCTTACAAGCGTGCTGTGCAGTTGTGGGCAGTGTGGTGTCCCAGGAAGTTGGTTTCAGTGGGGTGCAGGGTATAGCCTGGGTGCTATACAGTGCTGAGCTCTCTGTAGACAATGTTAGTTTCTTTAATTCAGACCTTCTGGTTAAAATGGCCCAACACCAAATAAATCTGACTATTCCAAAACCACATATGGACTCTAATGTATATTTCCTTGTGAATTCTGGCAGTGCAGCCTAATGCAGGGGTGTGCCCTTAAAGCAAAATCACAGAAGTGGCTTTCTGGAATAGATGGCCAATAAGTCCTCAAGCCATTCTATTGACCAATACAAATGGTGTTTCAAATGACAGGACAAAAGCTTTTGTGTCTGTCAGACAAACAGATCCCAAAATTGAAGTTTCTGATCATATTGTTTAAAATATCTGTTTTCTGTGAATGTTGTTCAGGGGATAATTCCTTTAGGAAGGCTGACAGTCAGTTGGCTGCTCGGTACAGTACTTTCCAGTATAAAAATAAACTGCAGATGTTTGACACACAAATGTCAGGATATTTAACTTTGGGTTAGGGTTTGCAGATGTCATGTGTGTTGTGGAAGCTAAATCTCTGTGTTAGGGTGAAAAAGAGAAGAAGTACATGGCACCAAATGCTGAGAAGCATGTCTTGTGTGTGACCAATGCATCCTGACCTGTGGACACACTGTCCTTTTTGATGTGTAAAAAAACCCTACTGCTGTCATTAGTGGTGAATTGCGCCTGTTACACGGTTTTGAGGATGGTCATTTTCTATTGAGAGTTCAGCTGCTGGGTGATTTTCTCTCTCTCGTAGAAATGTTCCCATAAGAGGGGAGTTGTGTAGCACTTTGATGTTTTAACTGCACAAAGTATTGTTTCTTTCATCAGAGCAGTACCCAGGAAGCAGAAGTAAATTTGGACATGCACAACCAAGTTCTTGCTTCCAGTCAGGCTTACCACTGCATTCTTGTTGACAGATTGGTCCAAATGTTTCACCTCTTGAATTGTTTTAAATCCTCTTTAAAAGACCTGATGTGTGCTTTATGTTGGTGGTGTTTTGTTTATTTTCAAAGCAATAGAGTAAGGCTGCCAGCTTTGAATTTAGCAAGTCTTGAGAAATGGCTGAGTTTGGACAGTTTATCTAAGCACGATGCTTACAGCTGTGTTTCATTGAATGCACTTAATGGCTGACATGACAGACCCATTTGTTCATTTTCACAGAGTAGTAACTGATTACATTTTTCTTGGCTATCATTCAGCTAAAGTTGCATTGTCCTGTGCATTGTTTCCTTTCTCAGCTGCTAAGTCATTATTTTGGAAACAACTCTCCTTTTTGTTTGATGTTTTTGGTATGGGGAGTGGTTTCAGATTTTTTGGTTGGGTTGTTTCTGTTTTCTTGGGAGGGAGAGGGGGATTGTGTTTGGGGTTTTTGTTGTTTTGTTGTTTGAGTTGTTTCCAGGGCCATATGTGTTTTGGGCAGAAATGGAGCAATGATGATTTTTGCTTAGTAGTACTAATACAGAGGTTTCCTACACTTTTAGGATTCAGTTCCAGGATCTTCTTCATTTCTCCCCATTTAGTCCAACCTGGCTTTATCATGATATTTAGTAAGAATTTCTTTAAACAAAATGAGTGCAGCTGCACCCTAGAACATGTGGATTTTTTTCCTTTTAGACCCAGCTAAAATATGAATATATAATATTTTTAAAAGTTAAAATAAAACATGATTGGTTGACAGCCCAGTAATTTACATCTCTTATGGTTTATTTGTCTAGGGAGGCAGCAGCAGCTGGAAGCTGAGGACCCCTACGTGGAGGCTGATCAGGACCTGCACTGGAGGGTGGAGCGCTCTGTGGAGCCGCCCACAGAAAGACCTGGGGAGAGGCGCATGGCAGAAATGAAGATGCTGTATGGTGCTGAAGCTGCCAAAATCCAGGCAATGGAGGCTGCCATGCAGCTTATCTTTGATAGGAACTGTGACAAAAAGCAGCCCAAATACTGGCCCATAATTCCCCTTAAGCTGTGAGTACCTGCACTGTGCTCTGACGTGGCAGATTAATCACACCAGAAATAAGTAAGAGATAAATCACACCAGGTGCCTCAGGTTGGGCTGCTGAAAGAACAAACTGCAAGTTTTGGTTTTGGGCTTTGAGGGAGAGTCTGGCAAGGACAGTATGTCTTTCTTTGGCCTTTTTTTCTTTTACAGTGTCTGTCAGTGATGTTCACAGTCCATTCAACGCACATACAGTTGTCAAGTAGTAACAGGAGGGACAGGAATATCAAACCTGTCTAAGAGTCAGTCATTTGATACCCACTTGCTTTGACCATACATGCAAGAAACATAACAACATCCATACCCAGTGAGCTGGGAAAACTTAAAGCAATGCAGAGAAGAGAAAGACTTTACAAATTGTCTGCTCTTCCTGTTTAGGAATTTGAGTGATCCCATTTTCTAGTCTTACTTAACATAGTAGTATTAAGATCTTGTTTCACACAGCATAGCTTGAAGTGTTATGTCTGCTAATCTTGGATTTTTTTGAGAATTAGGAGCCCACTGGCCAAGATACAATTTATCAAATTACCAGAGCCCAGACATTGGAATTCTTTTTCAAAGGTTTATAATAAAGCAGGAAGTTTTCCTTCCAGACTGATACTTGTCTGGCAGGAGTTTGACTCTAAAGCAACATTATATAGAAAAATATTTTAATGATGGGGTGGGAGGATCGGGCAGAAGCCTGATGTGATCCTGTCTGTTAGAGATGTGTTTAGCAGAAGAGAAACTTAAGAGGACACAATGCTATTGGAGCCAGTGCCTACTGTGATTTTTGCTATTCTAATAAAAAGCAGCAATGGGCTTGAAGGCTTGAAGCTTTAAAGAAAGCTTATTAGAGTGATAGACTATATCTGACCAATGTACACAGAGCTGTGGAAGCCAGGTAGCCTTGTGGGCTGTATGTCTGTTTTAGGTGCAGGTTTCCAATGACCAAGTGCTTAGGACATGCACAAAATTTAAACATAAGCAAGTAGATGTGTTTTCATCCATCGGCACAGGGATGTTCCTCTGTGTGTGCTCATCCATCTGCACTAGCTGTTTTGGTTCTGCTTCTGTCACTCTCTACTTTGGGCCAGTTGTGCTTGCCACACACTGAGTGAGGCACAGTGGTGGTTTGTGTAAATGAGGCTGAACTGGCCCCTCAAAACCTGTGGCTCCTTAGAAAATGGTACCCTGAACACTTAAAAGGACTCTCTGTGAAGCTCTGCTGGTGAATATCATTGTGTATTGAAGGCAGTAGTTTGTGACATTGCTGCATTTCCATGCCAGGGCAAAGGAATCATCTGCTGGTTTCATAGTGACACACTCATCTGCCTTCCTGGCAACAGAGGAAGGTTACAAGTAAAATTTTAACTTCAGTTCCTGCTGACTGAGTGTCCAGAGCTTCTCTGTTCAGGCTGACTGAGTGTCCAGTTTCTCTGTAGCATGTGTAGTTTGTACTACACTCAGCAGTTGTTGTGCCCTCTGCAGCAGCCAGCTGCAACAAAACAAGTCTGCAGTGCCGTTTGGAATATCTTTGCTTTCAGTAATAGTTACTGTTTTTTCAAAGCAGAATTTCCATGTCAGTTCCACATCTTTCACAGATGAAGTTAAACTGAATACTGGAAAGAAAAAGCCTCCAGTTTCCAAGACTTACTTCTGGTGTGATTAATCTGAAAAACTTCAGTGAGACAGGAGAGAAAAAAGGATTATTAACAGTTCTGCATTTGTTGTCACTCTTGTTTTTGGTGGATTTTGTCAAAAATTCAGTGTTTTGTTTGGGCTTCCTTCCTTTGACCAAATAAATTTTCTTCTTAACGCCTTGTATATTACTTTTATTTTTTTATATAAACAAACTTCCATACTTAGAACACTTCAATTCTTAGATGGTAAAGCTTTCTTTTAGCTGCTGTATTGTTTAAGGAAGATTGAACTTAGAGCAGGAGTGGTTTTAACATATGGAGAAGCACGAGGAGTGTTGACAGGACTTTCACAGCAATGTCAAGCAATACCACACATGCATGGTGTGGTGCAAAATGAATGGGAGGGTTGCTGTATCCACTGGGGGAAAACCCTGTCACAGATTAACATGCATAAATTTCTCTGTTCCTGTTTGAAGTGTTTCTAGTGTGGTGATGGTGTTTTCCCTGTGCAGTTCAGTTCAGAAAAAAAAAGGAAGAATGGGTGAGGTAGGAATGGGCTGTTCTTACTTTTCAATACAAGTTCCAGTTCTTGCTGTGGTTGATTCTTTATTGAACTGGTTCTGCTAGCAGAAGCAGAAATTCTGGTCTCAAAAAGTATTTGTGGAGACCTCATATAAGACAAACATTGAATTCCTTTCCTACTTCACATAAAATGTAAAATAACTCAATAAAAAGAAATATATAAAGGAAATTACCTTGCCTTTGGTTCTTTTAAGTATTTTTAAGAGGGTTTAATATGCTTAAATATGCTATGAGGTTAGAAGGAGAGAGAACTGGATTAATTGTTCCTTAGGAGCTATGTACTAACTCCTGAAATACCCTAGTGCAGATTTAAAAGTTGCTGCCAAATAATCTCATTGCAGGGGATGGGCCAGCAAAATGGGACATCTGGCCAACTACCCCTAAATGTCCCATTTTGCTGGAAATTTAGCAGGACTTGAAAATTCTGTGTTGCAGTTCTTTTACTCTATCTTCCATATCATTTTGCATTTCTGATAAATACCTCACATAAAAGCATGCGATCATGGAGGAAATGCAGCAGCAACTAAAAAATGCCACTTCAGTTGTCTGTACCATTCACCTTTCTTTCACACGTGTTATGCTGCAGTCCTCAGTCATGTGAACATCTGCACCTTTTTTGCCCAAAGACACAATGTTCATTGACTAGAATGCAGCTGTGGTGCTGCAAACTTGATTCTTCCTTCTCCAGAAGGTTGCACCTCCACTTTCAATTATGCCAGCTGTTGGTATAGTTCTGCCCAAAGGGAATTCTTCACTTGCTGGTGGTACTGTTTCTCATGAGCTTTTCCCAGCTCCAGTAGAAGGAATTATACCCTGAAGTCAGATTGTCGCCCAATCAGTCTTGATTTCAAAAACGGGTTTCCTCATTTGTTACAAACAAATCAGCCTTACTTTCAGGAGAAGAGTGTGTGATTGGTTGAAGATGCTTTTAAGATAGGAGAAAAATGTAATAGGTCTTTTCTACTAAAAGCCTTCTTAAAAGGAATGAGAAAAAAAAAAAACTTTCAGAATTGGTGTGATATAAATGTAACAGAGAAATGAAGCAATGACCTGTTTCCTACTGAAAGAAAAATTGCTTACTTTTATGGTGACGTTGTCAAGGGCTCTTGTTCTTTTTTTTTTCCACATACAGCAGCTGACAGTTCAGTGTGCCTGTGTGTACAGAGAAGAGATTCAGCCCTTTTGATGAGCATAATTTTCTCAGTCAACGTTACAGGTAAGTATTCATCCTTTTTGACAGGGGTCTCATTAATGGCTGGCTGCAAGCATCTCACACTTGGAAAAAGTGTTAATAAAAAGCAACCTAAATTTCTGTAACAGCCTTTATGAAGGATAAACATGACATAAGTAACACATACAGATTTGGTCACTTGTGTCTTTCTCTTAGTAAAAGCTTCTCATTCATTACGTGAAATATGCTATTAATATTGGTGTCTTCATCTCTTGTTGCACTAATAGCAGTCTAGCTCTTGGTGTAGAAATGCACCAAAACACAGGAGAAAAGCAAAACACAGATTCAGCTGCTTGAATTTTGAGTTTTAAGTGTGATTTTTGGCATGCTGGGCTGAACATTTTGGCTGACGGAATTAGAGAGGGGCCAAGATTATTGCCCAAAACGTAAAATACAGTCTGTCAAATTGAAACATCCCAACTCTGTTTTCCTTCTGGTTTCTTAAAAGTATAAGCTCCTGGAAAATGTATTATTTGATAAATAATACATTCATGCTGTGACAAAAATCCTTTTTCATGTTTGTGTGCTAATCAGTTAGCTGTGCAACCTGTCTGACCTGTTGTCTCCTGTGTTCCTGCATGGATTGTCCAAAGGACACTAATTCTTATGGGCTCTTTTTTAGGTAGGATACCAGCCTGTAAGGGAGTCTCAGATGCTTCTGAAGGGTGGTTATACCAGAGGGTATTCAGAGCTTCACACCTCTTCCTGTATTCTCACATAGCTGGAATTGCTGAGCTGGCCCACAGTGACAGTGCAGAGGAGCTCAGGGTGGATGGGTGACAGACCATGATGTTGCCATTTGGGTGCTGTGTTGGAGACCTGGCTGTCATGGCAGAAGAATTGCTTGGACGCAGTCCATTCTTTGGAATTGGCTGTACAGGCATCAGCCTCAACTATTAATATTGACAGGCCAGGAATGCTCTGTCTTGCTTGGCCAAAAGTGGAGAAAGACTTGCTTCTCTTGAGCTTGCAGGGAGTAATGGAGATTCTCTGTGTGTGGATTTTATTACACAGTCACAGAAAAAGTTTTTCCCCTTCAGTCATTAATCCTTTTCTTCTAAGAAGGCAAGCAAGCAGAGTAAATGCAAACATACATAGTTTTTGAAAAGAAAATACTTTTCAGCCTAATGTGCCAATACCACTGCTGGTTCCCTAAACTACATTGAGATCTTTTGCCTGCAAAGCCTTTTGAAAAACCAAAATGCACATAACTGCTATCCCCATGGCTGTTGTTTTCAGCCATCCCAAAGACATAATTTGTGGGGAGGAAGGAATGAGAAAAGAAGAAAGGATTGGTGGGGATTTCTTCTAAATAGAGTTACAAGTGGTACTCCTTAACTTTAAGAGTTTGTTTTAAATAAAAGCAACAATTTCTTGACTCAGTAAGAAGTGAGGCAAAAGTCCATGAGGAGCTATTAAAAATAAATTACACCACTGTCTTTGTATGTCCATAATCTGGACCTTAATGATAGCTGGGGAGGGTTTTATTCATGTCCCCTAGACAGCTGCCATCAGTTGTTGGCACGGGAAGATAACCAGATTTCTGATCTGTTTATAGGGATGTTTAGAATGTTTTCACATGCATCTACTGAAGATGAAGATTAAAATCCCAGTCCTGAGGTTCAGCTTTCAGCTGACTCATGCATTTTCTAGTCACAGCAACCCCTCCTGTTTGGTGACTCAGTTCCACCAAAGTTTACTGTTATTGAGGTCAAAAGGAGTCAAGTTGGAAGACACCTAGTGCTAAGCTGTTTAATGTAATCCCATTTACTTGTTATTTGGCCCGAGATTCAGTAAACTGTTTTGGTCTAGGCTTGTACAAGCAGCCAGCATGAAAAAGTCTCTGCATTGTATTTCAACAATTATTTTGATACTCATATAGCTGTGTTACTCCCATCATTTGCATTGGACAGGAAAAGATCTCAGTCATCATGTCTGGTTTCTGCTGCCTCCAGCAACACCATCATCTCATACATTTCAGAAACTAATTAGGAAATTCCATTTCCTGTCACCTCCACATCTGCTTGTTAAGGCTGCAAGGCCTGCTTCTCTCTTGAAAAGTGTAATAAAATACCAGGAAATTTAAGTTGTCCTTGTCAGAGAGTTGCAAAAAATGTAAATGTGGTTACAGATTATGTATATTGGGCTTTTTTTAGAATTAAGATCCCATAATATCTTCTATGTGGACTGAAGGCAGGGACTTCACAGAAATAAATGCTTGAAGTATGTTTTTACTTAAGCAGTAACTCATCAAAGGCCACGCTTCTGGTCTGTAGCATATTCCATGAAGTCGCTGAGTAATAGCTGAAGGCTCCCCTTCTGCTATCCTTTCCTGAAAAGTGGTGAGGTTGAGATAAAACTTCAGCCAGTTATGCTGCAATGCACTTGAAACACAAGTTCTATCAGTTTCTCCTAACAGAATAATTCTTACATGACTGCAGAATATAAATCTGAAATGCACTTTAAGCCAATAGCAGTCAAATGAATAATAGACTATGTAATGGGAAGGTAGTAATATTCACTACTTTTTATCAATTTTTCTCTACATGTGTTGATGAATTTAGGATTTCCAGTAATGCCAGACCACACTGCAGTAGAGACAAGAAAATATTTGTTGAGCAAAACATGACATTTTCATTGATACTGCTCTGCAACAGAGTTGTCAGCAGTGTCACAGCCGCTTTGCTGTCCTGTTTTAATGTCACTGCCTAGGTGTTAGGGGCATACTGGAAGTCCTTCCTCTTCAGAAAAGCCCCATAGCTGAGCACGCTCATGGCAGCTGTTTTTGTCATTTTATCCTGGCCCTGTGGTCCTTGTCACCTTTTCCTGGTGCCTGCTGGACTCAGATGTGCCAGCTGTACTGTTTTGCTCTGAAAGGATGCTGAGTGTGGGATATGTGTGATGACATGATGGTCCCATGGCAACAGGCTGTGATATTATCAGTGCCAGATGGTGAATTCTTTCAGGGACACATCAGAAAGAACAGCTGTGTTGTGCTATAGAAAATCCTTACTCCAGAACTGCTCTTCTCTATCACCACAGAAAATAGAGAAAATGGCAGACAAAATTTTCCTTCCTTTGCTTTTTGTGTTGAGCAGATCCCTCTTCAGGTCACCTACAGCTCCAGTGTGAGAGCATAAACATGTATCTCCGGAGTGCAAAAGTGCTTTATAGAGAACTTCTTAACAAGATTAGTTATTTGCCCTTTGTGAGTGTGTTTTACTATGCAGACCTGCTTTAGAAAGATGTCCTGTACTTTCTCTATCAACAGCAGTTAAATCTTGTTTAAAAACAGAAAAAGAGCTGCCTTACTGTCTCTTCCCTTCAGTAGCTCTTTTAGTCTAGCTGTGTTACTTGCATTTTCAGGTCTAACAAAATGAAATCTGTTTCTCTGGCATGGTTAGAACTGAAGCTTTTTGTGGCAAATACATTGATAATAATTAGCAGCACTAGTGATTTGTGTTAATTTTGGGAACTGTCATTCCAGGCACAGACTGCAGTGCAATAGTCCCCATCAGCATGACAGAATTGTTCACCTAATTTTGTCCAAAATTATTATAATAATTGTAAGAAAATGTGTCCAAAAATTGTGTTGCATTTCCTGATTTTCCAATGGTTTTTTTGATTTCCTGGTTTCCAGGATTAAAATTTGAGGCTTTTTGAAATATATTTCTTAGCCGAGCAACCTTTAAAATGTTGAGTGGCTTAGCAGCTGCACTTTCAAGGCCTGAAATACCATCTGAATGTATATTGAATGTAGGAAAAACACCTACACTGCCTCTCCCACCACTGCCACCCCCATGGAGCTACCTGGAATTAAATGAATATGCACTGAGATGCATTTTTCTGGCCACATCCATGACACTTTATATCTCCAAGAATCCAACTGAGCAGTTTTCTGGGCTTCTCATTTCCTCAGTTCTTTTCAGCACACCTCTCTTCTTGCTCCCTCATGTTCTTTTTCAGAAAGACTCCTTCCTGACTGTGTCCCTCCACCCCAGCACACACTGTTCTGCAGGCTGATGATGCTCTCTCAGCCCCTGCACTCCTGTCTGCCTCGCACAGGGCGGGCAAAACCTGTTGCCTGGACACTCCGTTGCCAGCAGAGCACTGAGAGGAGGACTAATGGAGATGGCCAGATTTTCTGGTCAGTGCCTCTGGCACCATAAATGCTGAAAGCAGAAAGTACCAAGACCCTTCCCACAGCATTGCCCCTGGCCTGTCAGTGGGTGAGGGAAGATTTTTCTCTTCTCTTTTCCTACCTAAAAGAAAATCTCCTCACTGTTGTGCAAATGGTGGGAATTGTGTCACTGCCAGTTTGTTTCTCTCCACTGCAGCCAATCACCCAAAACCTATCTAAAGTTGCAGTGCAATGAACCACCACAATCCTGTTGAACACCAGGGAAAGCTTTTGTAAGACTTTCCCCTAGTGGGAGAAACAATTGCTGGATACAGTGCCTGGTCTGCACAATCCATCTGTTAAATTTATGTGTCTCAACAGTACATCTCAGTCAACTGCACCTCCAAGGGCAAGGAGTAACTGTAACTTGGGAGCTCAGCCATTTGGAAGATGAACCAGACAACTGTGATCTATTACCACCCAGCAGATGAGGACGTTGCTAAGGCAGTTTCTCAATGTAAGAATGATTTTATCTCTTTTTTCTCTCTTTTCAGCCCTCTTGGCCAGCTGGCATCCCATTTTTTCCTTTTCCAGCAGGCATTGGTTCAGTTTGGCGTGATCCTTCAGAGTGGGAGCAGTAGCCTATTTAGAGCTTCAAACACATAAAGACTGACTGGCTGGAACCCCAGAGAACAACCTAGCAAGGGGCTGATGAGGGCACTTAGCCAGACCATCTCTGAAACACTATTGTTAAAAGAACCTGATGTGCATGTTAAGT
Organism: Emberiza elegans; assembly: GCA_024865655.1. Taxonomy (NCBI): domain Eukaryota; kingdom Metazoa; phylum Chordata; class Aves; order Passeriformes; family Fringillidae; genus Emberiza; species Emberiza elegans. Next base: position 68,562,260 of record JALJVW010003023.1, on the reverse strand, counting down.
AAACATCAAATATGCAAAACCCAGTACATGTAACTTGCAGATAATAGCATAACGTAATGGGCCCTATCTCCAAATAAATAATAGCACCCTCATAACCACAGGCAGTTTCAATATTTTCTGTTTACTTTCAATGTCCTCTGGATGGGTCATACCTATAACACAAAGGACTCCCACAGGCTCCAGCAGGAGCTGGATTTAGTATTAAACCCAGAGTAAAATGAGGGAAAGAAATTTCTCTTGCACACAAACAGGCAAAAGCTCTAGAATAAATGTGATCCAGGAAGTTATTATATAAAGGCATTGATAATTTCATTTGCATATAAAATAATAACAACAAGAACGGAAGCTAAATTATCCCATATATACAGAAACCCTGGGTGTTCAGGATTGGCTATTCATTATTCTCTTGTCATATAAAGCAATTCAGTCTGCAGCTGCATTTCTCTTACATATCCAATTCAATCAAGAGAACCGAGACATCATTAGCAAACCCACTGATTTATCCACCAGTAAAGTGCTGATACAGGGCTCTGTTCCTGCTGCTAATAAATTTTCTGCATAGCAGTGTTGGCTCTCTCTAGGGATCTCCCATTATTCTAATGACTACAGCTTTCAAACTTAACCACTGGAATTTTTCAACCTGAAAGTCTATAAGAGTAGGGTTCAAAACCTGTGGGAGTCATAGGAAAGAAAGGACATGAGTCAAACCATCCAGTTGCCTCAGAGATGTGTCTAGATGAAACTGCAGATAGAGCAGCACCTGGTGCCTTAGAAAATTGCTGTAGTAGGACCTTTTTTTTCCCCTTTCTGAAAGACATTGTCCTCTATTTTGCTCATCACTTCCTCTCCCTATTTCCCTCAGTGGGCTTGCCCACAGAGCTTTGCCTTCCTCTCTGTACCTTTCCCTGGCTCCTGCTTGGTTTGTTGCCTTAATTGCCAGCCTGCCAGGCTCATTTACCTCTGCCTCAATTTCTGTTCTCCTACAAAACTGAAGGAAATGCTCTGATAACCCCTGGTGGATGTTGTCTCTGGTTCCTCCTGCACATGGTCTGCCACCAGGGCTCTGGGCAGTCCCCTCCGAGCTCATCACAGCATCACCTTGTTGATATTTCATATGCGTGAGCCCTTACACACTCCTTCAAGGCCTGGGCACGCACTTCCGCTTCCTTTCCAAGGTGGACTTCAAACAGTGTCACTTCTAACAGCCCAGGGGGTGTTTGAAGTCATGTTGTCTTTGGGGATAATTTTACAAGTGGAGTTTCTGTAGCTTCTCTAACGGCCTTGGATCACTTTGTCTGCCAGGTTCTTGTGATGTTTGGTTTGCCTGTGGCCCTCTCAGCTTTTAAACACAAAGAAGCTATTTCCTTGGAATATTGGATGGCAGAATTAATGTTCTAGGCTATCTGGCAGTTACAAAACACTCATGTTCAGCCTGAACTTTATTAAATAAAAAGAAGTACAAAAAGTAAGAATCCAGATTCACCTATGACAGTATAATGTGCTTAATATAGTCTTAATAAAAAGTTTTATTACATTCCTCACTTGGAATATTATTTTTCTATTTGCTGAACATGATATCCAGGAGAACAAGAATCAAATTACAAGAATCTTAAAAAAGTGTTTTTTATTTTAAAAATACGGCACTCCTATTTATCTTATGTATGCTATAAATAAAGGATAAAATTATTATCAATTTAAGATACTTGACACTTTAATTTACTTTTTTATCTCTCCTAATTGAAGAAAGGATCCCTATGGGTGACTAGTGTGTTCTGCTTTTATGTTTTAATCATGTACTTGTGCATCTGCAAAAAATTAGGAGGAGAATGCTCTTGTTTAGAATAGGTGTTTGGATTTTTTTAGGAAAAAATCACCAGGTTTATTAGTTTAGGGAGTGAGAATTTACATTAATCTTCCAAACTCAACATTTAATATCAAAATGTCATCTCGTTATTTTTCAAGTTCCTCAGTTTCATTTATCAGGTTGGGCTTTCTGGGAGGGCTCTCACTCATCTGAACAAAATGGCTTGAGCTTTTTTACTCCCAAGTGTCACATTTCTGGCAGGTCTAGTGAGTTTGGCTTTCTGTGAAGTCAGAAGGAGGTCAGAATCATTTCCATGATGTCAGCAGATCTGAAGCTACACCTTCCTCCCAAAACCACATTTCACAGAGCTGATGGAGGATGTTGTGTTTAGAGCTGCTTCTGTTACCTCCCAGTGAAAAACCTGCAGGGCTGTGCCAGCTGCTGTAGCTCCCCCAGCACAGGACACCCATCCTCTGCAGGCTGTTGGTACTGTGGGCACAGCAAGGGTGTTACATTATTGCTGGCTAATCCAGTCTTTCCCATCTTTCCTCCAACACATCACATTTTTGCCACAAACCACAGCTCTGGGTAAAGCCACTTGCCAGAATTGGACTGTGCAAAGCAGGAAGAGCAGTACAGAAGCAATAAAACATACTGTGTGTGGGGAGGGAAAATCCCAACACAAAACCCAAACCAGCATTTTGGAATGTGTGTTAGTAAAAAAACTAAAGCTGAGTAGCCCTTTAGGAGAGAATTTAACTCAGCTTTGTGATACAGTTTAAGGCACCATTCACTTTTACAGAGCAGCATTAAAACCTTCTGTAATCAGTTACGAGCTTGTACCTATTGACAGAAGTAAAAAATGAGAACTAAAGTGAAATCAGCTGGCTGTTTCTCAGTCTCCACTGCCCAACTAAAGCCGGAAAAGTGTTAAAATGACTCCTGCAATTTTCCTCTCCAGTTTTTTGAGTTTGATTTTTCAGTTTGCAAAAAAGGCACCTGAGAATGTTCTTAAATGTGCCTGCCATCAAAGGAGTTTTCTACTTTGGAAAAAGAGAGAGAGCCTTGTCTCAAAGCGTACTTTGCCAGGAATTCTGTCCTGATTAGGCTGCCTTGGAGCGCTTTCTTGGGAAGTTGCCATGCTGAAGTTGTTGGATGGCAGCCATGTGTTCAACACTCTCAAAATAAAGTCTTTTCCCTTAATTTGCAGTGCAACAGAAAACTGAGGTTAAACCTATTGATGCCACTGGAGGGTGGAGCTAACATACATATGTATGCAATTATTTTCAGAATATTGCAATGAGTGCATATATGCTCACACAGAGGTTGCTCTGAAGTTGAATACTAATGTTCCTTGGGTATGTATTTTGCCCCCCTCTCATTTCTTCATTTGCAAATTATTCCACATTCAAATCTCCCCAGTGGTACTAATGAAAATGTTGGATAATCCATGCATTTGAGTCAGCTCCCCCTAAAGACCCTAGGCTGGCCTCTCCAGCCCACATGATCATACCTCACAATAGGAACTCACCAAAACACTTCAGTGTTTATATCCAAGACTTCTAGACTGAACTCATCATCTCTGATCAATCTCAAGTGAATTTTTCAGCCCAAATGTTTTAGAATGAGGTATGTGGAAGAATGCCTTCATAGGATTATTGTATCATGATTCACATAGCAGGAGGTAAGTCTTTCCTCTCTGTCACTAGGAGAAAGGGTTGTCAGCATTTCTACATTTCACAGATCCATTCAGGAGATTAAATGAGATGGGCTGCACATGAAAAAAATGTTTTTCCACTTGTGGTTTTTTTGTATAACACTCATCTGTTTTCAGATTGTTGATGCACTCATTCACTCTCAAGCTTTCTGCTCTATCTAATGCTTTACTGAAACCACTCTTGCTCTCTCAGACCACATTTCATTTCCTACATGGTTCCCTACCAGGGGTGGGTTATATATGTGCATGCAGACAGAGAAAGACACAGAAGCAATTGTTGTATCCAGAATAAAAACAGCTTATACCATGATATAGGGTGTCCTCCAGACCTGGATCTCTCAGGGACACTCACAGAATATCCTTGCACGTAATTGAAAAATTCTGTGCTTAGGGTAAGGTCCTTTATGTAGGCCTAAGTAAAAGTAGAGATCCTAATCAATATATTAATCCTTTGTTTCCAATGATATCTCCTCATTTTTTTGTGCCTCTAAAATCCCAAAGCAACATTGTTAATTCCACAATGAGTTCCACAAGGGATGTATGAAATAGAGATGAGTCTATCTTTTAACACTGAAGATGTATTTAGTACTCCATAATTAACACCAAAATGGTAATCACTAATTTTCAGATAAAATTAACTGTGGTGCACTGGGAAAAAATATGCATTTTGTTGAATATATAATTATATATTTTTCAAAGCAATCACTGCTTATATTTCCATATTGAGAAACAGAAATGTGACCTACTTGGTAATAAGAAGCAGTTTTCATTTTGAATACTATTTATTTATTATACTATCATACCTGAATGTTAAATTCCGGGAGGGGTAGCTACATGTTGGCTAAACTGCATCAAATTACTTCTCATTTTTTATCTTTCCCTTTCTCTCTTTTCCCCTGGACTAAACAGTGCCAATGATCTGAACCATTTTGTTCAGTGTTTTGCTGGATGAGCTTTGCAAACAGCTCTCTGCAGTGAGCACTAAAAAGTGGTTTTGGGAGCAGCAGTTGGAGTCTACAGTGGATCAGCTTCACCTAACAGGTACAAAAGACAGAGGAGAGCATGAGTCATTCCCCTTGATCTACCTCGAGTTGCTGAGAGGTGACCACACAGGTCACCTCTTCTTTACATACATATATAAAGTGCACAAAGTGTACAAAGGGATCCAGCTGTCACCTTATTTCTCTTTAACATCCACGGCCTCTGTGAACAGAAGATCACATGGGAGAGAAAAACCACAGTATGCCTCAACTGTACATGGAATCACAGAAGCTCAATACAGAGAGGATGGCTGAACCCCCCTTGAGAAAGGCCTCAGAGAACACTCACTGCAACTAAAACCAGTTTTTATCACTTCTGATTTCCATAAAGCTAAAATACATTCATGTTAACATTCAAAAGGATTTTGAATATTTTAAAAATCAGGGTCCCTGATTTTACTAGGTTTTGGAAATTTGCAGGATTTTTGCAAAAGCAAAGTAGCACCCCATACACTCACTCTAATCCTCTGGAAAGTGGCCATGACTGCTGCCCACTGACACTGCCTGTGTGGTAGTCAGAGGAAGGAACATCATGATTAACCATTAGCTTCACTGTTGGCAGAGGGAGCCATGGGATAGGGCCTCACATACAGCTGGTGTGGGAGCTGAGAACCCACTGAAATACACAACCCATTAGCACATATTTTTTATTAAACCACTATCTTTAATGCACCAGAATGTTTAGTCAAAGCTGAAACATTAAGTGGAAACACACTGCCTTTGATTCTGTTTTTAATTGGGAAGGTTTCCTACCTAGGGCAATCTGTCTAGTTAGACAGCCTGAGGAAAGAGTGGGAGTGGGAAACAGAGACAAACAGGTAGCGGCAGCTATCACACCACTCCATCCACAAAAAAGGGATTTGTTTTAGAGCTAGGATGTTCTGCAGTGGAGAAAGAAACAGATGGAGTCTGGTGAACTAAAACAACAAAAAAAGAACTCTGTGCAATGAGTCTTCCCTTAATCTAGAAATCTGTTTCACCACTAATTGCTGGAAATGGTCAAATACAGTAAAATTGATATTTCATACTGATGCCATGCCTTCAGTTACAACTAGTGAGACCCCATATTCCATCTTGCCTCTTCTTGACTAATCTTGAGACTGATGTTAAATCTCCTTCTGACCATCAAATGGCCTTTTTAAAACATCTCCAGAGAGGAATTTACTGCTCCAGAATCAGTTAGGAGGTAATCCAAGTATATTGCTACAGAGGGTGAAGTGTCTCTTGAAACACTTGGTATCATGATGTTAGTATTAGGGTAACTGTGCATATAGAAAAATGTTTGCAGGTTGTCACCTAAACTATGGAAAAGGTTTTAAGCACCCAACATAGACAATGACATTAATCAATGCAGAATTCTAACCTTCTCTTTCTCTTTTGTGGATCAAATCTGCAGCAGTCATTTTATAATCCCATTATAAGAGATTGTTTGGATCAGTCTGGCTTCCAGCATCATTTTCAGCAGGCCTGTATCCCTTCCTTACAGCTAACAGCTATAGCACCCAAGAGACATTCAAACAGGGAGACTTGCTGAAATGCTGCACGCTTCAGCCTTGGTCCTCTACATTGCGTGCTAGATACAAGAGCAAGAGCATGGACCAGAATCCAGTCATAAGCCTTTACCAAACAGGGAAATACCTGTTTCTCCAGACATCTTGGTTTTGAAATTAAATCCATTAGTTTCTATTCCTAACAGAAATTTCAAGTATTCCTGTCTTCTTGACCTCAATTGAATATTACAATGTAGTTTTGCTTAAGGAACCAACTTCTCTCTCCACTTTTCAGAAACTTGGTACCTCTGTGAGTGGAAATCATCACTGACTGTGGAGCCATAACCAATATTTGGACAGCTGTTCTTTGCTTTACACTTTGGAGAAAAAAATTACCAACATTTCTGAGAATGGCAGAAAGTGAGTCCCTCCTCTCCCTGCAAATGTGTTGATATGGACAACTTCTGCACTTCCTTAGGAATATCTGCCTCATACTTCGGAGTAAGTGTGTAAACCCAGCCTGGCCAGCACTGACCAACTTCCCTTGAAGAACTCATCCTGTGGATTTCAGTGATGTAGAGTTACTCTTAAGTGCAAGTACAGTCAGAACTAAGGGGCATTTTTCAGCTGATTCTATTACAAATCAAGCAGTATGCTGTACCAACTTCAAAGAATATAAATTTCAACTAATTTTTATTTTAAAAAAGGAAACTTACAACTTCACCACCACATAGTGCTGCACACAGTGGGATGCTCTTACCATTTGCCTCTTGTTCCCACCATATTTCAGTACTATTTAGTGCCACTCTAGTTAAGGGGTCATGTGCTATTTCCATAATTAATCTAATTTTTCAAAGGTGCATAGCTCATCTACTTTAATTCCCAGTGGGGTCTGGAAGCAGCTTGCTAGTGATCAGCTTAGCTATGATTTTTTTTATCTTTATAAAATGGCTTACTCCATCAATCCACTTATTGCCTGTTAGAGGAGAGGCATTTACTCCTTGATCCCATGGTGCTTGCATGGTGTTGAGCTCACAGACCTTACTGGAAAAACATATATGTTCATTAATCAATGCAAAAGCCTCAGATCATTTTGGCCCAGGAGACTGATTTTTTTTGTTAATGGAAAAGAAACCACACATTAACATTGCAACTTTAATAATGAGTACACACACTATTTTGGGAGCAGGGGCCTGAATTTCCGAAGTATGAACTAATTTCCCTAAAAGTTAGTGTTCACTCTTTTACTTTTGAATATTATTAATATGTTCTTAAGCAATCGATCTCAATTTGAAGTGAAAATATTGTTACATAATTGAATAGATTGATGTGCTAATGATCATAGAAGGAAATTAAATATATCCTTACACTGCACATAAATAACAGAAGATTAGCGTATTATTATTGTGGCAAAGACAAGGGAAATGCATGCCAAGTACCCAGTTAGTGTAAATCAGCACAATCTGATTGATATTAGTCACTGTAGATGCACTTCCTCTGTCTAAAGCACGGGCCTTTGCAACTGAAGCAATCAAATTGCTCTAATGGTAAAAGTCCAATTCAGGAAAACAACTAAACTGAAAAAGCTGACTTTGCCACTCTCTTCCATTCCTGTCTTCAGTGTCTGTGAAGTATCACTCCTGCGTGATACTCACTGTTGTTTTACCTCCAACATCTCTAGGTATGGGGAAGGGGCTACTGGTAATCTCCTAAGGGAGAAGCCACCCATATGCCCCCGAACTACCTGGTCTGTTACTTCCAGGGTCCCGTTCACCGAATTTTCCCAAAGCCAAGACACATTCCTCTCGGTGCTTAAAGAGTGACAGAGTCGCTGCGCGCACCGTCCTGCGCGGCTGTGCGGCTGGAACGCGGCTCAGGCGGCAGCTCCCGCAGTGCTGCGTGACGCTGGGAGCGGCGTGAGACGCTTCGGAAGGGGCTGTGGAGATAAGGATCACATTGCTGAGCGCGGGTACGGACAGTAATGAATGAAATGATGTTGTGCTTGAGCACACAGTGCCCTTGCCATTGTCACAGAGAAACATTAGGGGGCAGGTGCCTCTGAAGGTCAAGGGTGCCTGCAGCTCAGATTCCCAAGGTTTCCCAGGCGAGAGGGTCAGGGGTCCTGCCTGCCCGCGGCGGCTCGTCCCTGGCAGCCCCCGGGGAGGGGAGATGTCACGCTGGAGGAGGACGGGGATGTCACGCTGGAGGAGGACGGGGATGTCACGCTGGAGGAAGACGGGGATATCACACTGGAGGAGGACGGGGATGTCGCACTGGAGGAGGACGGGGATGTCACACAGGAGGAGGACGGGGATATCACACTGGAGGAGGACGGGGATGTCACACCGGAGGAGGACGGGGAATGTCACACTGGAGGAGGACGGGGGCGGAACCGAGCGCGACCCCCGGGCGGCGGCCGCTGGGGGGCGCTGTGCCCGCTGCCCCGCGCGGCCGGGCCGGGCCGGGCCCCTGGGGCGGTGCAGGCGGGGCCGCCCCGCCCCTCCCGCCCCTCAGCCCCTCAGCCCCTCCCGCCCCTCGCTCCCGCCGCTCCCGCCGCAGGCGAGCCCAGCCGAGCCCGCCACTGCGAGAGCTGCGGCCGCTGCCCTCCGCCTGCCCGCTCACCCGGTACAGCCCAGCCCAGCCCAGCCCGGCACGGCACAGCCCGGCACAGCACAGCCAGCCCCTGCCCTGCGCCCCCCGCACCGCCCCGACCACGCGAGCCGGCCATGGGTAAGCGAGCGCGGCTGCGGCAGAGCCCGCGCCCCGGGGCCGCAGGGGAGCCGCGGCTGCGGGAGGGTGGGCGCGGGGGCAGGTGCGGGGCAGCCCCGGCGGGGGCGGCAGCGGCAGCGGAGCCGCCTGTTGAGCGCCCCGGCAGCGCGGGGAGGGGGAGCGGCCGCCCCTCCGCCCGCCTCGCTCGGCGCCGCTGCCGCAGAAACTCCGCGCAGGGAGCGGGAGCGGGGACGGGCGCAGGGACACCCTGTCCGGCGGAACAACGGGACCTTGCTCGCCAGCTGCAGAGCGCTCCCTTCCTCTCAAAGTAAATCATTGATGTGGATGATCATGATGATAACAATGCAGAATGCGGGATCTGTAGTTTCGGAGGCGGTTGTACGCGGCCGGCCCGGAGCTTCTGCATCCCGTGGTCCATCCCTCAGAAGCCGAGGAAGAGGCGCACTCGGCGGGGCAGGGGCGGTCGGAGCGTGCCCGGGGCCCTCCGCGGGTCTCGGTGCCGCCGCCCGGCGCTGGGGACTGGCTCGGTGTCCCCCGGCTGCCCCTCGGCATAGGGCGGAGCGGGAGGCGCAGCCCCTCTTCGCCAGAGCCCCGTCCCCGGAGGTGCGGGTCAGCTTTTGCCGGGCTGCGAAGTTTGGTCGGGAGAGGGGGAATGGCCTCGGGACACAGGCGGGAGAGTGGAGTGGGCAGTGCCGAGCACTCCTGTGTGCCGGGCGTGATGCAGTTAGGTGTGAGCGCTGGGGAATCCTGCGGACCATTGGGATAACGTGGTGCGCTGTTCCCTCGGCTGCGGTGGGTGGAAAGTGGCAACTTTTGTTCCCAAACTTACGGGGAGGGTAGCGCTGCGTGAGTGCGTTAACAGGAGCAGAAATGGGGCCCTAGGGATGGAAAGGTCCGTGGTGCACATGGGTCCGTGGGCAGTCAGCGCTCACCTTCAGCACTCCCATCCTTTCAGCGTGGGACTTCAGTATATGGGCTGATTCCCGCGAGGTCTCTTTCAACCAACAATACATCCAAATTAATTTAGCAGTAGTGAAAGTTAGGAGGTTTGGGAAAAGGAAAGATAGAAAAAACAGCTCTATCTTTGGTCTGGTTTGCCACTGGCATATTATTGCTTAGAGGTTGCAGCTGCTAAAGCAGAGCTATCAGTGCGTGCCCGAGTGTTAATATGCACATACTGATGCTGGCACTCTCTCTGGTTTTAATTAAGAAGAAAAAAATTAATTACTCAGCCGAAGCTAAAGGAAGCTGACGGAATTCCTATGGCTGTTACTTTGTTAAATTAATTCGCATCACCTAATTCCCTAATTTCTAAATGCTTATTAACTGATTTGTTCCCTAGCTTAGTGAAGATCAGACTCCTCTAGCATTAATGTCTTTTTACTAAGCTTTTTAGAAGTTTTCTACACCCCTTTCAGTGCATGGTAAAGTACTGATTCCTGTAGCCTCAGCAGCTCTGATGTTTAAAACAAACCAACCAGCTGTATTAGCTGTATTCTTTTCCTGTGTGAACTTTTGATATTAAATGAAACTGCAAAGTGGGCAGTCTCTCCTCTTGTTTATATCTTACTATCTTCTTCCTAACTTACGCTTTTACTGGCATGGGTTGATGTCCAATAAATCTTGGAATAGGGAAGGAAGAGGGATAGAAACAAAGGAATGTTTTTACTGTCTTATTAAGGGAAGAGTATTGATTTCCATGTAAAATTGTTCTTAAATGTCTTTGCTCCTAAGTGTATGAAATTGCTTTTCCTTCAGTGAATTAAAAACTGTTAGCAGTTTGAAATCAAAATGCTGTTTTAAATCTTTGTGAGTGATTCACCTTAAGGAGAAGCCCATCTTTATTTCAGTCGTAACAATCTTAAAAACCCACTAAAGTTAATCTTGCACATTGTGGATCTGCAACAGTGTGTGAAGTATATCGTTTATGTCCATATAGAAGGTGTTGTCCTGAATGTAACAGTTGGAAAAAGGGGAGTAAAGACAAGAAAACTTCTCTTGAACATTTTGCTCATAATGATGATAATAACAACACACAATTCCAAGGTCTGCCGAGTTCTTTGCTTAGAAGCATTGTTGGATGACCAAGCTGTGCCTGAGTTAATGGCAGTTTGGTTAGTCAGGAGAGGGGACTTGGAGCAGAAATTTCATATGAAGTACTTCAAAAAGAAGTCACAAAAAGAAGCCTTTGTCAGCTGGTGATCCAGTCCCCCATGAATACAATGTTTTGTTTCTGTCATTGCATAACTGTTGCCTTGGCATTAGGTAGACTGAGGCTGATGTGATTGTCTCACCAGGCCTTGTGTGGAGGCCCAGTGCTGTTGCTGAGCTTCCTGACCTGATGGCAGGGATGTGTTGGACTGCTTCTCATTAAGACAGTTCGAGTTTTCCTTGCTCACACAAAACTTTTGTGTAGGACTGGCTTACCCAGGCTGGTTTTTGTTTTCCTTTTTGGAGGCTGAGAGCCCTCTGCAGTCATTACTGTTTTTTGGGCTTTTGGCTCCCTCAACACTTCTGAAACTTGGGCATCCTCTTCCCAGCAGTGGATAGGGTTTGCACTGGCTGGATGGAGGGTCCTCAGTAATGACCAGAGCATTGCTTTGTGCATCTCCTGTGACAAGTCCCACCCATGGGCCTCGTGGCACACGCTCTCTAAAACACAGTGTTTCACTTAGAAGTGGAGAGGGGGGCTGTTATTTTACAAAATGAACCAAAAAATGCAGAAAGTTTTGGTTCCTAAGAGTTTGAAAAGCACGATACAACGCCATTTCTTGGGAACTGTGTGTTTTCGTAATTTTACGCTTTTTCTTCTTTGTACTCTCCAAACCGTTGCTTTTTACTTAAAAGAAAAAAAAGTGGTTGGAGCAGTGTGGGTACATATATTATATTTGGGTTGGTTGGTTTTTTGAAAAGAGATATTGAGAAGAGCACTGTTTGCAAACAGAGGATGAAGTTTTGCCTGTCTTTATGTGGATTCTAATCCCATTTCTCTGAAGTCCCAGTGCAGGAACTGCTGCCTTGTGGAGCCTAAAGGCCTGGGAATTCCCAGAGGTGTCACACTGGGGCCGTCTGTCCTTCACACCTTCTCCAGCCCATCCAGCTCCATCAGCAGTACTTGCTTCTGTGTCCCTGCAGTTCCTCCCTGAATCTCAGAGCAGACCATCCCTTTCTTGTAGGCATTATCTTCAGGAGTTCCAGCTTAGGGGCTGTTGCCACCCAGAGAAATGGTCTTTGCTTTTATACTAAATGTGTCTGAAGTAGGTTCAAATATTCTCCAAACCAGGCTTTTTTCTTATAAACAACTGGGGGCAAGTCCTGAAAGAAAATCAGTCATTCTTTCTTTCTATTCAGCTATACATTTCATTCAGTTAGGAGCTGAAATCTTTAGTGTCTGACATTAACAGTAAAATCTGATTAGCTTTGGTCATTAAGGGTGGCTGGATTTCAATTGCCAAATGGTGTAGTCCATATTTTCTTAAATCATACACCTATTAGACATATTTAGCCTTATTCTTATTAAAAGAAAAGAAACTAATATGCTGGTTTCTCATAAAACCTGTGAAATTCAAGATTTTATACTGCTGGCCTTCCTCTATTTCCACAGCACCTGTTTGTGCTGTTAAAAGGTACTTAATTTGCCTTCTCACTATAATCCCTCTTGTCTGAGAAGGAGGTGGAGGAGAAAATGTTGTGTATCTTAAACAATCTGTGTTTTCACTATATTTACAGGTTCTTCCTCATCCTCTCTTTTTAAGTGTGTGGTTCTGTAATATAGGATATCCTCCATCCTGTGTGTTAATTCTGTGTCTGATAGATCTTGAATTGTTATATTTCAGAAAAACATACTGGATGATGAATTGCATCCCTAGGAGGTCTGAACTGCCAGTGCCTGATTGCCTGTCTTTTCAGAGTGTTTATGGAATTTTTAAAACCAGCTGAAGTCTCCAGGTATCTTCTAATCATAGCATATTTTGGTTTGAGCTTTAAAGATCAATTAATCCAACCCCTCTGCTATGTGCAGGGACATCTTTTCACTTGCTCAAAGCCCTGCCTAGCCTGATCTTGAACACTTCCAGGGAAGGAGCATCCAGGGACTGGGCATCCACAACTTGTCTGAACAATATTTAGTAGTATCTCAAGTCCTTACTAAAAAAAAAAAGTCCAGTGTCCATTTCAGGATTGGGTGAAAAAACCCTTGAAACCAAACCCACTGAAGCCCATTTCCTGGTATCTCTTTTTTCCCCCTTATACAGCAGTGTCACGTTATCTGAGTGGTGCACGTTTTCATTAGCGAGGATTTTCTTTTCTTTGAGCTACACAGTTGTCGAACACAGATGCAAAATAATTCCTCTTATTGTATTTCTGCTGATAGTTTTTGGTTAGAAATGTGTTCTTGTCTTTTCAGAAGTGGGAGAGCATTGTATCCGGTGAAATTTCCCTGAAGCAGAGCATTTGCTGAGGGAACTGCTGTGCGTTGCTGCGTTACCTCGCTCCCCACAATGGCTGCTCTTCCCACTGGTGGATTTCTCCTCTGTTTGCCCTCCCCCACGGGCACCCCAGCTGTGTGTGCCCTTTGCTTTCCCCAGACATGCACACAGCCGGTCCCCATGAGTGCCTGCCCCACAGCACCTTGCCCCTGTGTGCCGTTCCCACTGTGGCGCCGAGTACTTGCACGGAGCCATGGGAGCTGCCTTCCTTGAGCTCACCTGTGAAAAATTCAATCTCTCTGTGGCCCCACAGTGTTAATGTTATGGAAGAGGATGGAGCACATGGCATCTCGCTGGGGTTCCAGTCTGGTGAGGTGTGTCGTGAGACATTTGGGACGTCATTTTCCAGGGTTTGCCTAAGCACACTTGTGGCTGCATTGGTTTGATAGAAATCAAAGTTCTTTCTGTTTTTCTGGCTGGTTCCTTAAAATCCATTTGTGTACAAGTGCCTCTGGGTCTGCATTGGTGTGAGCAAATGTAAGGAAAGATGGTTTAGTTTTCATGTGGAGCATCAAAGATGGTTGTATTAAAGTGATGGGTCCCAGCTGAGCCTGCAAGCTTCTCTCTGTAGAGGTGCAGAATCCTGTGCAGGAAGGATTACTGGGTCAATACCCACAGTGGTTCAAAGGGCAAAACAGAGCCCATCACATCCGTCTCATAAGTTGGCTTCTTCCAGGTCATGTGCAATGTAGCCTGTGGCCCAAAGGAAGCAAACTTGGCTTGACAGTACCCAGAGAGGAATCTATGTCTCCTGATCCTTTCCCAGCCTTTATTCTGCAGGCAGGTGTGAACTTGAGATAGGTCTGGTGCAGGGATAGCTGTGCCAGTCAAAATCTGTCACCCCTCCCTTGTAAAGACAGTGGGCATCAGTGGAGATGGCACCATTCAGTGTAACAAATGGGTAGCATCCTGTGTACCACTTAATTCTTAGCTGTTTGTTGCTTTCTGTTGCTGCTCTGTCTTGGTGCTTTGGCAGTCTTGCTCTCCATAATTATTTGTCTCTTGGTTTTAGGCTCAAAAGCTTGCATGGGGAGTTGTGGCTTGGGAAACATTTACAAGCAACACAAAGAGCTATGAGAATTCAACATCTTTTGTTCTCCCTGGTTTTGGAGCTCTTTGATGAGCAGCAAATTTCAAAATGTGAATGGAGCTTATGTTTCATTAACAAAAGGATGTGCCAGCCACAGAGCTATCAATAGATACAAACCTCAGTGACTTTTTCTGCATCACTTTTGGGCATATTTGTTTTATGCTTTGATAGTTGTGTGCATGTCACACTTGGAAATTTTATCCTAGAACTATGTACAGAAAAGGACTTTCAGAAATGTGTTAGTACTTTAATGTTTGGGATTTTTGGGTTTTTTGTTTGGTTGGTTTTGGTGTTTGGTTTTTTTTTTTTTTTTTTTTTTTTGCCTGGGGGAGATGTTGAAAAGGACTGTGGTTCAAATATAGCTGGGACCTGGTTCATGAGCAAGACTGATTTTTTTTTTTCTTTAACTGATTTGAAGTAGCCAATGTAAGATACAGCCTTCATAATTTTGTGTGGGGTTTTTAAAGATCTGTTAAGTGCATAGAGCAATTGTTGTGTATTGCAGCCTAAAGCTCTTGTCTTTGAATACACTCATTCAATGCCAGTGGAAATACAAGAATGGTCCTGGTGTAAACCATACATAAATCAGAGTTGGATTGCACTGAAGGCAAACAGGGCAAAAGTTTTGCAGGAGTAAGGAAGCAGCTGGCTTGCCTTGCAGGTGCTGGTTTGTGGATAAACAGAAAGGACACCTTGTGTTAACAATGCAGCTGGTCAGGAGATCCAAACCCAGAGTAAATGATGGGAGTTCAGCTAGAGGAGATATATGTTTTTAGTAGTGCACTGGTTTTCTCAATATTGGAAACAAACACTTGGGTTTATTGGTTGTTTTGCTGAGCTGAGGCAGTGGAGCCTGCTCCGATGGCTAACTGGGGAGGAATCTGACTGCCCCATGCTGCCAGCAAGGCACAGCTGACTGGGACTCTCCAAAGTCTGGGTTTACCCTTTAGTCTTTGTTTTTGCCAGCTCACGTGCTAACAAATTCATTGAGGCTTCTCATCCTAATGCTGGGTGTGTATCAGTGGAGCTGCTGGGTGCAGGTGAGCATTGTTTGCCTGCAGTCACCTGCTGATGCCCTTTGGGAGCCCACTTGGCCGTGTGGCTGCTGTTGGGTCTTAGCTGTCACTTTAAGAGTGATTTCACACATGTTTTTTAATTCTGTGGGTTTATATGTGTTTTCTGATTGGACACAAATGTTTCATGGCATAAGACAGTGCTTTCATCAACTTAAGACTTCTTTTTAAGATTTCTTAAGTTCAAGGTTCTGCAAAATTCTGTAAGGATTTTCTGGAATGGAGTCCTTGGCACATACCATGCCAACAAACACTATGCAAGTCTGAACTAGTGCAGAACACTGGCTGGATCTTCAATACTTTTTTGTAAATTCTTTACTAAAGTAGTTTTAATTTTCTTGTTCTCTGTGTTTTCTGTATCTTATATTTTTACTTTGTTTTATTTTTTTTGAAGGAATAACTTTTGGAAGGTTTTAAGTGATTGCTACTTGTGTCTAAACTTATGCTTTTGTTACAGAAACTGTGTTGACATAAATGTCGTGCACTTTCCCAAACAAAAGCGTAAAATGAGTTTTTGTATTTGTTAAGCACACAGCTGAAAATAAGTCTGCCACATGGAACTTCCCTTGTGGGAAATTAAATGTTTTTCTTGAGTTGTTTAGGCATGCATTTTTAAAAAAATAGTCATGAGGAAATGGAGATGTCTAGTGGGAGTATTTTGGAGTTCTTTTGGTGCAAGCACAGGGATCTGCTCCAGCACATCTGTCAAGAACCCACAACTTGTAAGGTGTGAAAACAAGAACACTTAATGCAACATCTGCTCATGGTCTGTGATGGGCACAGGTACAAAAGTCTTGAAATCTCTGAGATATTTGTCATGCCATGTCAAGGGATGTAACAGAATCCAGTCCATACAATTGTCTGTAACTGCCTGCTCTCCAGCCAGGGAAGTTATTAGGTACTAAAGCTGATAACAGTTACATTGAGCCAAAGTTTTGCATAAGCCAATGAGAGGAATGCAGTGCAGAGGGGGCTTTGCTATGTGTGGCTGATGTAGCCCTTGTTAGTAATTATTTCCCTTATGCAATGTATACCTTCACTTCATAGACATTTCCCCCATACTGTGCTGAAATTGAAGGGGTGTTTTCTTATGCTTGGTAGTTGTCTGATGAAAATTCCCCAATTCAGATTAGCCTGGAGACTTAAAGAAATAATGATGTGGAATAAAAAATATCCAGTAAAGTAATATTTGCTGGGTTTAGCCTGCAATTTTTTGTTTTTCCCTTTAAATTATTTTTAAACAGTTTGAAAATACCCGTTTTCTCCTCAAACTATCTAGGAGAAGCGTACAATAGATACTTAATCTTTAACCTTCTCCTGAAATTCTTTGACATTTTTCATGTTATCTTGTTATTTGCCACTGATATGCTTGCAACACCAAGCTTGAGAAATTGCTGTGATCTACCACATATTAAATTCCTCTTATTCCTCAGTGAAGACCTCAGAAAAACAAAACAAAAAAAAAAGAAAAAGGAAGGAGTAAAAAAACTCTTGAAAATGCTGATTTAAAGTAGCTGTGGCAGACTGAAGGTAGGTATTTGAGGAGTGGGTGAAACTGAAACAAAACACAAGTGAGGTAGCAGCATGAGTCAAGACTTAATTGATTTCATCCTTAAACAGTCTGCAGATTTCATTAAAATGATTTTATTTTCTTGTAAAACTTAATTTGTGGATTTTTTTATGTTTCCTATGGCTGTCATCATAAAATCTGCTGAATGTTTTCCCATAACCATCAGCTTTCCAGCTTGTCCAGTTTAGGCTCTTTCCATTATCCTCACAGAGAGGAAATGCTGGATATCATGGTCAAACCTTGTTCCTTCCCTCCCTCTAGGCTGTTTTAGGTTTTGTGGGCAGGGATGTGTGTGGGTAGATAGTTCCTTGATCCCCTTATTCCTGTTGGCATTTGATCCTCCACTGAAGACTTTCCATGAAGTGACATCCAGAAGCGCTTGCTGGTTTTTCACACATGGTAGGTGAGCACAGCTGTGACTATGAGTTGTGCTTCCAAGTAAGTGATGTACCTCTTTGAGAGACAGAAAACAGGAGAGACTTTAAAAGAAACAGCTTTAAAATAAACAGAAAGTCAAGAGTCACTTTTTTAAAGCAAAATGAAGTGCTTTACTGGGGGGAGGATGGAATCATAGATTTCTATTTCCACAGTAACAAAAAGGCATGGTACATGTGAAATATTAAGTGTTGCTGCCAGGGCTAATGGAAATGTCCCAGCTGCTGTTAAAACCTGGCATATAACTGTATTAATTACTGCACACTGAGTCTTCCATTCCTATAAGAACATGCAAAAAAAAAAGGTTCAGGAAAATGCCAGGGTAGTTACTGTCTGCACTAGTTACTTGTCCCCCTTACAAAAATGCATTACTTGATAAAAATGCTTTGTTTCATGTTTGATTAGTTGATCTTAGATAGCATTGGTATTTTTTGGCTGTAGAGATACCTGCAAAATTGGTCAGTGTGATGGCTGTAGGATATCTGTCTACTTTCTGAAGATTACCTACCCTCTTAGAAAGAATTATGTTCCAAGTGGTTAGAAAATTAGAAATGTTCCTTATTTGCCACAGAGTTGTTAGGGTTTAGCTGAGAGATGAGAATGGAAAAGAACCCAAAAGAAAAGAACCCAAAGAAACCCTACCAGTTACTTAGAAGTGTAGCATCCTTGTTCATTAGTTATTCCTCTGGCCTGCTAACAGGGCTATCTGTGCAGGACTCCTGAGAAGAGACTGATGGGGA
This sequence comes from Emberiza elegans, assembly GCA_024865655.1. NCBI lineage: Eukaryota > Metazoa > Chordata > Aves > Passeriformes > Fringillidae > Emberiza > Emberiza elegans. Next base: position 68,544,084 of record JALJVW010003023.1, on the reverse strand, counting down.
TGTCCTGGTTTTGGCCAGGACAGATATTTTCTTTGCAGTAGCCATGTGGGGGCAGAGCCTGGAGCCGTGTGGGTACATCTGGGTTGCTATTCTATATCACCCACATCACTGCCAGGGATGGAAGGAAGGGACTGCAGCTCCTGGGAGGAACGTGGTCATGGCTTGTGGGGTGGGGAAGCGTGGCATGTGGAGGGTGCCACTGTTTTTCACTGTCCCAGGCTTGGTGAGCATTTTTGCCTGTTGTACACTTCTTTTATTAGTGTTGTTACTGTTACTGTTTATTTTCTTATCTCGTTGCTGTTTCTAGTAACTTGTTCTTATCTCAACCCATAATCTCTGCCTTTTGTTTCCCACCAGAGTTGGGGAGGAGGGGAGTGGTTCATTTTCTTTCTAGTGGGAGTACTATATTGAGGAGTGTCCTTCCTAAACCAGGACAGTGGACTTCATAAGATGACACAGAAGGGGAAAAGCAGTTCTCCAGCCACAATGTGAGTTCCCAAAGCACTCCTTCCTCTTTCCCATCGTATAAGGCAGGTTTATAAATTCAGAAAATGCCATCATGCTTGTTTAAGTTCTTGTCTAATGTAATCCTTTTAAAAATACTTGCTCCTTAAAACTCTTGTTTTTTAGGGAAGAGACTGGTAAGATTAGTAGGAGGGAAGCATGCCTTTTTCCTTCCATATGTGTTGGTGAGCGTGACTGCTGTGCCCACTTCCCACATGGTCAGTAGTCTGTCTTCTTCTGCATGTGTGAAACATCCCTTATGTTGGCTCCTGTACCTTGTAAATAAAGTGTTTTCTATTGCCTTACTCAGAAAATATGTCAAGCTTTTTGTTACATATGCTTCATTGCTCCGACACTTGAGCTTTGCATTTGCATGTGGTTCTTAGATCTCTATGGAGAGAGATTTATTCTCCCTATCCAAGTTTAAACATAGGAGAAAAATCACAGAATTGTAGGATGGTTGGGATTGGAAGGTGCCTTAACGATTATCCAGTTCCAGTTCTCCTGCCGTGGGCAGGGAGATCTTCCACTAGACCAGAGCTCCATCCAGCCTGGCATTGAACACTCCAGGGATGGAGCATCCACAACTTCCTTGGGAGACCTGGTTACAGTGTTTCACCACCCACACAGTAAAGAATTTCATCCCTGTATCTAATCTAAACCTGCCCTCTTTTCAGTTTAAAGCATTACCCCTTGTCCTGTCTCTACACTCCTTGGTAAAGGGTCCCTCCATGTCTTTTCTGTAGGCTTCCTTCAGGTACTGGAAGGTGCTACAAGATCTCCCAAAAGATCCTCTTCTCCAAGCTGAACAACCCCAGCTCTCTCAGCCTGTCTGCATAGGATGCTCCAGCCCTCTGATCATCTTTGTAACCTCCTCTGGACCTGCTCCAAAGGGTCAATGTCCATCCTGCTTTGAGGATGCTGCAGCCCAGAGCTGGGTGCAGTGCTCCAGCTGGGGTATCACACTGCCAGAGGAGAGGGGCAAACTTGCCTCCCTCAACCTGCTGGCCATGCTGTTTTTGATTCAGCCCAGAGTACAGCTGGCTTTCTGGGCTGCAAGTGCACACTGCTTGTTCTAAGTCAGTTTCTCATCAGGTCATTCTTGGCAGAGCTGCTTTCAGTCCACTCATCACCTGGCCTGTTGCATGGTTGAGATTGCTCTGACTCAGGTGCAGGACCTTACACTTAGCCTTGTTAAGCTGCCTTTATTTGCTATTTTAACACTATTTTCTTGTGTCAGGCTCAATCACTGACATCACAGCAGTATCCCAGAGTTCAATTTATCCTGAGCCGTTGCATGTAGTTACAGAGACATTCAGTATAGCCAGAGACACTTAGTGCACTCAGGTGACTTCCACGTCACGAGTGGGCTTGTAGCAGTGACCTGTGCTCTTCTGTGGCAGACACAGATGGAACTGTGACACTTGAAGCCATCAGGCTTGGCAGCTGTTGTGTGCCCTGCCTTGTCCTGAAGGGGACAGCTGGGAAGGGCAGCCTGCATCTCAGACCTTCCACAGCACTTGGGATGTACCGTGTTAGTGCTTCCTGCTAGGAGATACTGGCAATTAATTTAAAATCCTTCCCCTAGGTCATCATGACTTTGAGGAGCTTTTGCACTTACTCAGAAACTGCCTTTCTTCTTGAGTGTGACCTGCCAAGGCAGCTGTGTTTCTCTTAAGCACTGAAGTTAATGATACAAAACATGAAGCTTGAGAGGAGGAGATCAGGATTCCAGCACTTCTTAGCTGTGTACTCACTGTCATTGTCCCTTCTGTGGGAGACCAGAATGATCAGGAGATTTTGTGGCTGCAAGACAAAGTGTAGGCTGTGGCTTGGACATCTGTGATGCTTGCTGCAGTGGCTTTTGAGGAGGGTCCTCATATGGCCTTTTCTGGGCTTACTGTGAAGGAAGACAAACTTTCTTTTTTCTTCTTGTGTCTTTGTTGTTTGTTCTTTTATTTGTTTTATTAATGAAGTACAAAGGGAAATACGCTCTTTAGGTAACATTGCATAAGAGGGTCCTCCTTATTTTGTGGAGGCTGCTGACACACTCTTTGGTTACATCAAGCCCTGTGGAGTAGGTGTAATCAGAGGGTAATGACAATGCCCTTGGATGTGCTATGGCACAAGTTGCAGAGTGTGGAAATCTGGCAGTGTTCTGCCCAGCTGTGTAGCTTCTGTCCTCTCAGGGTTATGTAGTAACCTAAACTTAACCTCTGTTCACATAATCCTAGATTGGCCATTAACTCAATCACACATGCAGACTCTTTCATTTCCAGTTTTGCTTGGGAACACCAACTCTTCAGTCTCTTTTCATGAAACTGTGTGTGGACTTACCTGCATGGTAGGAGTTTGCTCAAGAATACCTTCCCAAATGTTAGCCCCAGCAGCTGTTTTCCCTGCAGACATGGGGAAGAGGCAGGGCAGCAGTTTCCAGCAAGCATCAGCACCATCTTTAGTTTCCCTCATAGCTATGGTGACCCTGGATGTGAGAGCAGGAATGTATGCACTGGAGATGATTTAAGGAAATGTGCAGCACTGCATGCTAATTGATTCGGGTCATGGTACTCACAGGATAAGTGCAGCAGCTTCCTGCCTCCCAAGTGGTTCCTGTGCTTCTGATGTGAACCTCTTTGGCTCATGCCAAGAAAAAAAAAACTGTGTAGTAATTAAAATTAACCTGACCTGCTTTAGAGGAGCCTGGTTTGAATTAGGGCATGATTATTAACTCTAGCAGTATTTGGCTTTGCTAAATCTTTCCCTTTGCTTGCACATCATTCATTTCCTGCCATTCCATCAGCTCAGTAACTGGGGTAGTATCTGTTTAAATGAGACCCCTCATCTCATATAAAGGAGGAGGAGGAGGAGACCAAGGCTTGGCTAGCACAAAGCACAAGCCTTGCTGGGACTCCCTCAGGGCACAGGGCTTGGTGGGTGACAGGGTCTCAGTGCTGTCCCATCTGCAGAAAGCCAGCACTATGGGAGTAGAAAATGGGGAGTGAGAAGATAACTTTGTGTGCATAACTGACCTGAAAGCTGTTCTTCTCATGGGTGTCTAAAATAGTTAACATAATTGGGCTGCCTGGAGTTTACTGCATTAAATCCAAGTCCTCTGAGCTTTAAGGGTATTGTCTTTTATATCTGTGCGTGGGAAATTCAAGAAAAGCAAGAGTGCAACAGAGTTTTAATCTCAAACCGTGGAAGCTTCATCCATTTAAAGGCTCAAAGTCCCTTGCTTGTGATTTTTGTTCCCATGAGCTAGATGGTATGCCTATTTTTTCTTTATATGTAGATGACACCATTTTAATGTCTCTTCAAGTGCCCTTTGTTGGCTGGGTAGTAGGTGAACAGGAGTTTTCATTTAAAAAATGCAGTAAAGCCTTTTTGAAAAGGAGCATTTTGCATTTGGTTGTCTTTCCATCAGGTCACAGCTACAGAGTGCTAGTTTCAAGGTCTCTGATATGATAGCTGTGCTACCTGTTTTCCAAGGCATTTTCCAGACAGGAGCCATTGGGAACGGCTGAAGTGTTTTCCCAAATTGTTCCCTCGTGTAGTGCCTGGATGCCCTGATGCTCCTGCCTTGTTCTGGTGTGCCATACAGTGGTAAGGTCCTCCATGACTGATCTCTAGTGATAGAGTGAATATTCTTTTTTCACCATTTGTTTGTTTTTACAGTGTTTAAAAAAGTTGATGTTGGCAGAAAACCAAAAACCAGTAGGATTATTTTGTCATCCAAACAAGTAGGATATTTGAATTAGAAAGGTCTTTCTCTCAAAAAACTGAAATATTTTTTGGGAAAAAAGTGTTTAATATGCACATTGTGTTATGCTGCCCTTTTTTCCCTCTGAAAGAATTGTCTCTGAAGTGAAATGAAATTGATCCTTAGTGTGAAGGCTTGTATTGGACATTCCTTCAGCTTGGGAGCAATTGGAAAGGAAAGCAAATGTGTGACTTGTACAGAGAGGCTGTGTTTTTGGCTCTGGCTTTCCCTGATTCTTCCTTTGAAGTTCTAATTCATCTTTAGAAAACATGAGAAATTAGAGGTCACTAAACATAATTTTCTGTGCTCCTACAAAATCATTAACCACCGACAATACCTAAACACAGCAGTCCCTTCTCCCTTTTTGAAGAATCACATTTTTGCAAGACACCATTAACCCCCACTAGCTGTAAGGTGTCCCATGTTCTCTAGAGAGCATCTCTTTGATGTCTCCTTGCTTTCTGTGCAAGGATCAGTGTCCTTCAGAGAGCTGCAGATGCCTAGCTCTTTAACACTGCAAAATCTTTGCTCTTGGATCCTGCTCCTATCCAGCCATTGTCTGTTGTAGTCCTTGAATGCTGAAAAAAAAAATCACAAGACTTGCTATTATTTTGGAGGCTTTTGTTTGCTGTTTGTTTTCTGAGCATTTAGTGGCTGGTACTTACTTCAAATTTTCCTTCTTCCATGGTAATGAATGGAATTTTTTTTTTTTGTATTTGGTAATAGAAGATGAAGGCATTCATGTATGCTTCAGAACTGGGACTTGACCTGGGCACCTGATCTTGATAAAGTTGCTGATGGCATTGCAAGAGGCAATTCAAGTGTAGCTAGCATGTTTCTTCTTGTGAAACTCTGGTACCTTTGCTATTGCTTTGGAAAAAAAAGGCTCAATGTCTTCTACTCTACCTGCCCCTGATTTTTATGCTCTTCTCCTTTGTACAGGGATTACTTTCAGATCTGTGGGAAAGCACAAAGCCTGGGCAAACACTGAGCCTCCATAGCCTATGAAAAACCTATGTTTTAAGGAAGTATATCTGAAAGGAAGTTGTACAAACAAAACAGGGATCTCTTCTTTTGGTAGGTGGTGCCTGTTTGCTGTCTGGAGGAGAAGTACTGTGGTATACCACAGCGACAGTGCATTTTAAATGCTGAAAATACTCTGAAATGGGTTTTTTCCCCCATCTCTTCCACCTAGTCAGACAAGATCTTGCTATTTATTTTCTTTATTTGAGTGATGTTACATGTTTGTCTGATACTTCAGTGCATTCCCTGTTGGGTCATTAAAGAGGCTCCATCAGTTGTTACATCTTTGTTACAAATGTGTAGTTTAATACCAATAAATTTGAGTGTGGGAATGGGGATTTTCATAGTATGCCATTAAGGAAGTGTTTCAAGACTGATGTAAGGGTCATATTCTTTGCTCTGCAAGCTCTGCATTTTTCAGGCAAACTTTGCCGTAACAGAGCAGTTAGGAAGCAGTGGTTAGTGGGTCAGACAGGCCCAGGGGGCTAAATTGGGGTTTGCTCAGCCAAATGTTAGTGCTTTCTAATCAACGCTGAATTTTGCGTGCAACATTCTCTTCCTTCCCCAAAGCCATAACAAAAAAAAAAAAAAAAAAAAAAAAAGGTGTTCAACTGGGTCATGCACAACATCTGTCCTTTGCTAAAGCAGTTAGGGAGGTACCCCAGTGAGGGAAGAGAAGCTGCCTATAGTTGCTGTTAGAGCATCTTTTCGCCACTGTGGCTTTGGTTGTCTGGTACTAGCAGCTGTCAATGAAAATCTGTGTGCACTCCTCAAACCCCAATTTAGAGGGAGAATTTCCTTTCAGATTTTATGCTGCATTATTGCAACAATTGCAAAATTCCAATAAAACTGTGTCATGAAAATTGGAAGTGCAATTAATTTACAGCACTGTGAAATAATTGCATAGATTTCTTTTCGCCCTGTTCAGCTTCCTTAGGTGTTAGGCTGCTTCACACTAAGGAATTGTTTTGTCAAATCTCTTTGCTGCCACCTGTTCAGTCTCCAGTAAATGTAATTAATGTGATGGTTGGAATGACAGAGGCTTTGGCCTCTCTTGTCTAGAGGGTTTATGTATTCTCCACCACAGACTATGTGTTAATTGGGCTATCCTGATAAGTTTCAATTTGCTTTGGTACAGACCTTTTTTGACAAAAGGCTCCATGGAGGCCAATTTAACTTTTTTGAAAGTTCATTGCAGTTAAAAAGCCTCAGTGAACATATAGTGCAGGCATCTTTGATTTGAAGTTTTTAAGTTCAGCTGAACTTCTTCCAATTAATGGTAGTTTATTGAATTCATCACCCAAAGCAGGCTGAGTCTGTGCTGTATTTTAAGCTAAGAATCACGATTAATGCATACTTACTGGTGGCTGCTGCAAAGGAACATAAGAGCAAAAACTGGTATTTTTCTTTTTTAAAGTTCTGAAGTAATTCACTCTTCCATGAGGATTTGCTTTGAAGGGACTCAAGGATGATTGTAGTCCAGCTCCTGGCCCTTCACAAGACAGCCCCAAGAGTCACACCATGTGGGTGACACTGTTGTCCAATCATTTCTTGAACTCTCTCAGGCTTGGAGCTGTGACCACTTCCCTGGGGAACCTGTTCCGTGCCCAAGCACCCTCTGGGTGAAAAACCTTTTTCTAATATCCTGTGTAAACTTTCCCTGACACAACTTCATGTTGTTCCCTTGGGTGCTATCACCAGTCACCAGACACAAGAGAGATCACAGCCTGCCCCTGTGCTTTCCTTCATGAGGAAGCTGTAGACTGCTGTTGCTTTACTGTTGCAAAGAACAGGAGAGTTAACTTGCTTTTGCCTTGTTTTGGGTGAAGAGCTTAAAAATAAAAGCAGTAATTATTTTTAGGGGGTGGTTTTCTACAAAATATTGTGGCAGTGGATGACTTTCCTCTAAAAGGTCCAAAGCCAAGTAGTTTTAAAGGTAATAAAGACTGAATTGGATAACTCCTCTCTGGAAAGCCTGGACTAGTTGTCTTCTCATAATGCTCAGTGTTTGCCTCTCCCATTATTTGGCAAGCTGCAGAGAGGCAATGGGTGCAAGTGGAAGTATAAAATGCATATTGATAAAACCCCAAAAAACCAAAAACCCAACTAGAACACAGAACCAAATGCACATTTATTTAAATAACTGATTCTCAGAGGAGAGGTTTGTTTCGGGGTTCAATCTGTTAGTGTCACATCCTGATTAGTATGAAAATTTGTCCCAGTTCAACAATGCACTGATAGACAGGTCTCCTCAGATGCACCAACAAGCAGCCTTGTGAGCCTGAGAGGCAATACTTGGGGTACTTGGCAGCAGAACATACAGGGAGTCTGCTGGCTCTGGGTCTCTGTGTGCATGCTCGTGTTAAAAGACATGTTGGAAAATACCCGTGCACAGCAGGCAGGATTTAGCTGATTTGGGACTTTGCAGTATTGATTTATTGCTATTGCAAATGCTTGCTTGCTTTAATGGACAGGAAAAGTCATATTTTGTGTTAGACTTAGAGGCAGAAAAAAAAATTGTTTGGAACAGTGTATAAAGCATGACTTGGAATAATTTTTATTTGGCTGAAACATTGTATTAAAGACCAAATTAAAGTTGAAAATACCCGTGCACAGCAGGCAGGATTTAGCTACAGATTTGGGGGTCTCTGTGTGCATGCTCGTAAAAGACATGTTGGAAAATACCCGTGCACAGCAGGCAGGATTTAGCTGATTTGGGACTTTGCAAGGATTTATTGCTAAAATGCTTGCTTGCTTTAATGGACAGGAAAAGTCATATTTTGTGTTAGACTTAGAGGCAGAAAAAAAAATTGTTTGGAACAGTGTATAAAGCATGACTTGGAATAATTTTTATTTGGCTGAAACATTGTATTAAAGACCAAATTAAAGAACTCCTTAGCTTCATTTTTCAGGTAAGTAATTACAGGAATATTCACTGGTATGTGATAATCCAGGAAACAACTTCTGATTATAATGAAATCTACCAAATATGATTTATGCTATGAGCACAATCTTGGAGATGTGATTGAAGATCCCCACCATGGAAATGAAGTACAGTGCAATTTGGATACAAATTATTAAGCTTATGCAGAGAAATTATTAAATGATTTGTGAAAGCATGATTACTGGCCCCTAACAGATGTTTCAGGCTAGGAATGGGGCAATGTGCATACAAACTTTGACTTGGAATCCTTTTTTTTTTTTCCAGAACCACACAAATTTTTTCAACTCTGTTTTTACCACTGGCTTCTATCTAGCAATCAATTCTAATAAGAAAAAAACTTGGTCTGTGGTGGAAATTGTAGTATAATTGCAAATGTTTTGCTGCTTCACAGTTGCAAAATACATTAATAAAAACCAGGGCTTCTGAAGTCACATATGTGTTGGGAAGTGCTGTATTGATTACAAATTACAAGGACTGCAGCAGAGCAGGCTTTTCTGAGTTGTATTTTTCAATCTTTGGTAAAAACACAGAAACACCCCCAGATGTGAGTTAATTTTTTGGTAATGAAGTGCTAGCAATTACTTCTACTACAACCTTTCTGGGTAATAATTCTTCTATAGACAACTCCCCTTGTATGTGCATCTAATGGTATCAATTAATGCTGTAATGCACTATTTCAAAACTGCATTATATATTGTGATTAAACTTTCATCTCTGAAATGCTGAAACTCCTTTGGATACAACCATACTTAAACCTACATGTAGCAGCTAGGTGGCAGAAACTGTGCCTTTTTAAAACAAAGTGGTACTATAAATGCAACAGTGTTGCTTTGTAGTGACTGTTCAGTTTCTTTAAAAGAAAAAATTTTGTGATACCTTTGTATTGGCAGAAATGTGTCCTTTGAGAAGACAACAGTAAACAACTTTCTTCAGTTTTATTGATGGTATCTTTTCTCTAAGTGGTCAGAAATACATTCTTCTGTTGCCTACTTGCCATCTGCGTGGTTATAGAAGAAAAACAGCTGTGAGATGTCACCTTGTGCTTTTATAACTGTGGCATTCTCAGTGTCTGCTGCATCATTTACCTGTCATACCTTGCACACCTATAGACATACAGCAATTAAACATGTGAGTGTGCCCCTGTAGAACAGAAGCCTAGGGTGTTAACTATTTAAAAGCAGGGACTGTTTCATGGGTTTGTTTATCAATGATGGCCCAGTCTGCTGGGTTTTTCCTCTGTGTAAAACACTGGCCCAGCAATATGTGGAGGTGCTGTCTAATCTGAGAGTTACCTGTGCTGTGGCAACAGCAAATACTATTTTAGCATGCACCATCTTATCAAAGTTACACAAGTTAATTTGTTTTAAGAGTCCAGTAGACTTAACTGAAGAACGACTAAGTTATTTTGTGTGACAGGTTGGGAAATAAGTGCCCTGTTACAAAATACTCTATTTTGTAGAAAGAAAATGCTTGAGGATGCAGAACTTCTGACCTCTCTAAATGAAGACTTCATGTGCAGCAGCTCTCTTAACTCTTGGCTTTCCAAAAAGCTTGATTTCTTAACAGCCAGGTTGGTTAGAATTTGCAACACATGAACTGCAAGGTGGGGTTGTGATGCTTAACCTTCATTAAATGGGACACTAAATAGGATTGTATAACTTTACTAGACTCAGAAGACAACATGCAAGTTTTCCTCATAGCTGAAATTGTCAAGAGCAGGGTGTCCTAAAGGGCAGTGAGAGGGATTTAGGGTATCTTATGTGTATAGAACATGGAGGAACACAAGTCTAACATGGCAGTTGAATAATTTATAGGGTTATTGTAAAGCCCTTTCAGTCACTTTTGCTTTTTAATGTCAGTGTTGTACATTAACATTGTTGAGAGAGGATTATGTTTTTGAGTAAAGAAAGTGTTGTCTGATTAAAATGTTCTTGAGAGTCTTCCCAAGAGCTTTTCTTTATAAGAACCAGCATATTGACTTAGCAAAATGCTAAGCTGTTCATTAAGGCAATATGCTGTAGCTGCCAGACTCAAGTGATTTACATGAATTTGAAGTCATAGCTGTACCTGTTTCTTGGGTTTATGGCTGTGAGCAAGTGTTTATGTATTCAAGGTGCTTTATGGGCAATTATTGTCTTCAGAATGCTACAGTGCCTAAATGGAAGGTGATGCTGAAGAAGTTTCTCTGTGGAAACATGTGACTCACAGTTGTAGATTTTATTCATACTTGTTCTTAGCATTATCAGCTAGTGTGTGTGTTTGCACTCTCCAAAAGAGTGATGTCTGAAAAGGCTCATAAATCACATCCCTTTGGTTTCTTCTGTTGCAACCATGAAGTGGAAGACTGGAAGGCAAAATGAGCTGCAGATGAAAAGAGGCATTGCCTTGCTTTTAAGAAACCAATGGCAGATTTTTCCTGCAGTTTAGTTTCCTTCCAACATTCTCATGGCACTGTCCTCTCTTTCTATGTGTGCTTGTGTAAATATGAAAGGCTTATAGTTTATCATTTTAGAGGAGACAGACAAAATGACAAAACAACCCCCAAAAACTAAGCAAGAAAAAACCGTGGAGAAGTCCACTGCCACTTCAGAATTTTGACTTGAAGCTCTTTTGGGGTTCTTCCACCTCTGGAGCTTCATAAATATGAAGCATGTCCCAGCTGCCAACCAGCCTGTAATTGGTTTCTGTTTTCACATGGGAAGGCTGAGTTCCATGCTCATCCAGACAACAGAGGAACCTCAGCCTCTGCTACGTGACTGAGAAGAGGTGACAGACAGGGTTTAGGGTTTTGAAAAGAGTAGCTGCATTTCCTGGAGTTCATATGCTTGGCTGCTCTTGAATGGAGAAGCTCTTGTACTCCTGGTCTTGAGTCATGCAGTCCCTTCCTCTTTGTTTACCCATCTTTAAAGTTTGAGTTTTCCCTTGTGCTCTGCTAGTAAAGTTGGTGTACTCTGTCAGTGGCCATCCAAAGGAAGGGAGAGAGCCCACAGCTGGAGCAGGGAGGAGGTACATCTGCTGTGGGGCCCTGGTCCCTGCTCCACTGGTGTCTGAGTGACCTGGGTTAAAGAGGAGAGGGAGCGGCTGGTGAGCAGGGGGATTACACTTAGGGATGGGAAAGGCTGCACATGGAAAAGTGGAAAGTCATGGGAAAAGAGGCACTCCTTGCACATGAGGTTAATAAAGAAAAAAAAAATTGTCTAAACGGGAAGTGAGTTAAAATTTGTGCTTGGGACCCTGTCAGTTAAATCTTGATTTATCTCTTCACGCAACTTCTGTATGTAGTTCAATATATTATTACTGCCATAGATGTCAGTGTATGCATTTTATTTTGGATACGTAATGCTAGTAATGCAATGTGGCATAAATCATCTGGAATTTAAACTCATGTTGTGCCCATTTCACAATTTAGTACTTCTTTCCACTGTTAAATTGAGTTATGGTTTAACATCTGTTGGGACAAATTGGGCTACATGGCAAATTGTGAGAGGGAAAGTGTGTGTGACTATTACTCATTACAATTTTAAGTGTAGTTAATTTCTCTTTGTCTTTCTCCCTCCCTCATTTCATAAACTAATCTCAGTCTTGGCTTTAGAGCCACTGATTTAAATGTATGAGCAGTTTCTTACCTGAGCAGCCTCTTCTCTAGCCTTATGGAAGGATTCCTCATTAATTTAATATGGAATTCGCAGTCTGGTTTAAAAGAATTTGGGAAGCTGAGTCAATGCTTTACATTTCTCAAGGACACAGGTCATCATGGTATTTTCAGGCCAGAATCTGATATCTCTTCTTCTTCAACAGTTTTCACTGCAAAAAGGTCCAAATCCAAAGGTTGAATGTAGCAGATTTAATAAAAGCAGCAGAATTTTACTCTTTTTGGCTTTTACCATGTCCACTGTGAACTTGAATAATGTTTTTTCATCATGTTTGTGAGATAATCCCTTTTTTTTTCTGCTTGATTTATTTCTAACAACTCTGAAGGCCAATGAATATGGTATTTTCTGGAATGGAGTGTGTGTTTGGAGGCTGGGGGGAGTGTCAAGCTGTTTTTTGTCCTTTTGTTTTGAACTCCTCTTCCACAGAAGACGCGGTGTCCTACAGACAGATAGAACAATGCTATATTCCGCTTTAGCCTCGAATCACAAGCAGGGGCTTTGGAATTAAAGCTGGCGAATTGCCTGGATATGTCCAGTTTTTAACAAGCACTGCTTTGTGCATTAGCACCCTACGCTTCCTCCCTCCCTCCCTCCCCCCAGTGCTGCCACTGAAGAGAGGAGGAGAAACAAAAAAAAAAAACAAAAAACCTCCAAACAGAATAAAAGCATCTGTTAGAGTGAAAATGGGGAAGAAAGAAGGGATGAAAAGGGCAGAAAAAGTGTATGCCAGAACAGCTGTCAAATTTGTCAAAAGAGCTGGAGAGCTGGATATTTTAAGTTAGTCACACTCCTGAGTATCTGATTACCTATGTATAATTTAATTTTTTTTTAACATTAGGAACAGTGTAGATGCAATACAACTTTTTGTACAGAATGCAGCTCACTTTTCATCAGGATGTTTGAATGCTCATTTACCAGGACTTTGTACTCCAGCATGAGCATGTGAAAATTTGACACTCAGGTGTTCCTTCAGGGAAGGGCACTGAAGCTGATGAAGGCTCTAGAGAGTCAGTCATATGAGGAGTGATTGAGGGGGCTGGGGCGTTCAGCCTGGAGAAAAGGAGGCTCAGGGGAGACCTTGCTGCTCTCCACAACCACCTGAAAGGAGGCTGTAGCCAGGGGAGGGTTGGCCTCTTCTCCCAGGTAACCAGGATGAGAGGTCATAGCCTCAGGCTGTGCCAGTGGAGGTTCAAGTTGGACATCAGGAGGAATTTCTGCGTGGAAAGATTTGTTAGGTGTTGGAATGGATTGCCCAGGGAGTGGTGGAGTCGCTATCTCTGGAGGTGTTTAAGGAAAGATGGACATGGCACCCAGTGCCATGATCTGGTTTGCAAGGTGATGTTCATAGGTTGAACTCTGTGATCTCAGAGGTCTTTTTCAACCTAATTGAAAAATTAGGTTGATCCTGTGATTCTGCGATTCTTTTTTTTGAGTATGCAATCAAACATGAGTTGTGGTGAGGAATACAGGTTATTATTGAGCATAGTAGCTAAGTCAGGGTTTGACAGACTTTGAGGTACATTTTAAAACAGCGTTTTATGAAATATAATTGTTTGTGTTGCCTTTCTTCTTAATTTCCTGAAGAATAAATAAATGGAAGTGCCAAGCTCACAGGATTATGCTTCTTGAAAGAGATCTGTGAAAGTATTTATCTGATGGCCTTGAAAGACAGTTACCCATGAAGAAAAGTACTATCCTACTGTTGGTAAGCTTATTGACAAAATGGTAGGTGAAGAGCCCCTTCTGACCCCCTGGTACCCTGTTTTATTTTGGTCAAGCAGTGTGATTGATTGCAAATCACCATTGAGGTACAATTTTTACTCACATGAAAAAATGTTGGTCTGGTACATTTAATGCAATGTGTCATTTCAGCCTACCTCAAAGAAAATTTCATATTTAAATGAGGATATGTTCCTAAAATCAATTGGCTTGCAGTAGCTGCATCCAGTACTGCACTCCAAAGAGGAAGGAATTGTGAACAAGTGTGCAAATAAGCCAACCCTTTAATGAGAGAGGGGATAACGAGGAGGTGGCCCTCTGTGCTCCCCAGCTGGGCTAAGCTCATGGGAGCTGGAGTCAGCAGACAAAGCTGAAAACTGAGAGCTGTGAAGCTGAACAGAATTCTTGCAATTCTTTTGAACTGCAGGCAAAATTATTTGACAGTGAAAATTGTACCAGAGGAATGTATAAGCTCAAATATTTTCAGTGTAGAGAGCAAAGGGAAATCTATAGTCAAGTAAATGACCATAACAGATGGCGGGTGTTTTCTGCATTTGCATTTTATTTTTGACCCAGGAATGAGGCTCTGGAGCAAATCTCATTTATCCTTGTGCACTGTGCTTTGGTTCAAATCTCAGAGCAGTCCTGGAGTCCATGACCTGGTTTCCTTTTGGATGAAAATGGCCTGAAATTTGCCCTCCGGGCGGGCACTTGGGAAGTTCCCACCATTGAGGGTTGCTCAGTTCATGGGATCAGGTTAGAGTTGGTTTGAAGTCACTCCTCTCTCCTGAAAATGCGTGGGCACTGAGACCTCAGCAGTGCCAGTTCCCCCCCCTGCAGGTCTGCTGCTGTTGCTTTGCAAGTTTACTTTTCTGTTGAATCTCCAGTGGCTACTTAAAACATGTTGACTAAGCTATAGATAGCTTTTATGGTAACTTTGCACGTGGTTTTGTCATGCATACAATATGCAGGTCTATTTTCAGAAGATGCATCATCTAAGTTTTTTAATTTATTAAAAGATGGAGGATAAATAATAAATCAGTTTAAAGTCATACTTGGTTTGAATGAAGAGCCCGTCATTTTAATGCACTCCAACACCTATTTATCAGTTAACTAAAACAACTGTATACCAAATCTGCCAGCACGTGTGGAGCTAGTAAGCAGAAATAGTTGCATCTGATCACTCTTGACCACGTGCATGCTGTATTTTAAACCTGCATGTGATCTGCCACATGCTGCCAGTGATCCACACTCATTTTGGCACAAATCTTTGTGAGAAGGTGCACATCTGAGGGAAGCTGGAGAGTGGGGAGCCCTTCTGAGGAGCTGGGAGGTCTGGAGAGCTCACACATGTCCCTCTCTCTGCAGTGAGGGTGGGCTCTAGGGGCCAGGGCAGCCATGGGCTCACCTGGCTGCCTTCAGCAGCATCCTGAGCAGTCCTGCAGGGTTGGTGAGGACAGAGCACTTGTACTTGGGCTGTCTGGTGTGGCCTGGCAGTGTGCTGCTTTGGCAGGGGGTGTGCAGGGCCAGCTCTGGGAAGCACCTCCTGGCCCCTTGGGTTAAGGTGGTGGCTATGGTTGGGTTTTTTTCCTAAATCTGAATTACTCTCTCTAAACAACTGGACTAGCAAATAAATAAAATGAGCAGGAAAATGAGAGTTTAAAAACAAAAAGTCATTTTAGTAGTTTCTAATTGTGGGTACTTAGCTAGGGACTGCTGCTAATCTGATTTGTCTTTCTTTGAAACTTAACCAAAAGCATAAGCTCCTTGAGTATATGCTGCACACAATAATCATGTAGGTGATAAATCTGTGTAAACCTCAGCTTAGGTTTTCAAAGTTTCAGAGGTAGTTTGCATAGCAGCATTTTGTTTATGAGGAAAGCTTAAGAAAGTATTTTATTTCGTTTTTTATTTGCTTTTATGGCACATCTCTTTCCACCCACCATAGCTCCCCAGCTGTGCTTGAACAGCTGATCAGGGTTCAGAGTAGTATCTGTGCCAAGGAAATGGTGCATGTGAAAAAATCAGGAGGTAAAAGTTATGTCACAAGGGAGTCAAGTTAGTGTGACTCATTTCACTCTGGCCTTTAGATCTGATGCTTTTTTTGAGTTTAATTAGTTTCTATAGTTCTCCTTTTAAAGTGTGTTTTGGTTTGGCAGAGACCATAACAGATGGCGGGTGTTTTCTGCATTTGCATTTTATTTTTGACCCAGGAATGAGGCTCTGGAGCAAATCTCATTTATCCTTGTGCACTGTGCTTTGGTTCAAATCTCAGAGCAGTCCTGGAGTCCATGACCTGGTTTCCTTTTGGATGAAAATGGCCTGAAATTTGCCCTCCGGGCGGGCACTTGGGAAGTTCCCACCATTGAGGGTTGCTCAGTTCATGGGATCAGGTTAGAGTTGGTTTGAAGTCACTCCTCTCTCCTGAAAATGCGTGGGCACTGAGACCTCAGCAGTGCCAGTTCCCCCTGCAGGTCTGCTGCTGTTGCTTTGCAAGTTTACTTTTCTGTTGAATCTCCAGTGGCTACTTAAAACATGTTGACTAAGCTATAGATAGCTTTTATGGTAACTTTGCACGTGGTTTTGTCATGCATACAATATGCAGGTCTATTTTCAGAAGATGCATCATCTAAGTTTTTTAATTTATTAAAAGATGGAGGATAAATAATAAATCAGTTTAAAGTCATACTTGGTTTGAATGAAGAGCCCGTCATTTTAATGCACTCCAACACCTATTTTATCAGTTAACTAAAACAACTGTATACCAAATCTGCCAGCACGTGTGGAGCTAGTAAGCAGAAATAGTTGCATCTGATCACTCTTGACCACGTGCATGCTGTATTTTAAACCTGCATGTGATCTGCCACATGCTGCCAGTGATCCACACTCATTTTGGCACAAATCTTTGTGAGAAGGTGCACATCTGAGGGAAGCTGGAGAGTGGGGAGCCCTTCTGAGGAGCTGGGAGGTCTGGAGAGCTCACACATGTCCCTCTCTGCAGTGAGGGTGGGCTCTAGGGGCCAGGGCAGCCATGGGCTCACCTGGCTGCCTTCAGCAGCATCCTGAGCAGTCCTGCAGGGTTGGTGAGGACAGAGCACTTGTACTTGGGCTGTCTGGTGTGGCCTGGCAGTGTGCTGCTTTGGCAGGGGGTGTGCAGGGCCAGCTCTGGGAAGCACCTCCTGGCCCCTTGGGTTAAGGTGGTGGCTATGGTTGGGTTTTTTTCCTAAATCTGAATTACTCTCTCTAAACAACTGGACTAGCAAATAAATAAAATGAGCAGGAAAATGAGAGTTTAAAAACAAAAAGTCATTTTAGTAGTTTCTAATTGTGGGTACTTAGCTAGGGACTGCTGCTAATCTGATTTGTCTTTCTTTGAAACTTAACCAAAAGCATAAGCTCCTTGAGTATATGCTGCACACAATAATCATGTAGGTGATAAATCTGTGTAAACCTCAGCTTAGGTTTTCAAAGTTTCAGAGGTAGTTTTGCATAGCAGCATTTTGTTTATGAGGAAAGCTTAAGAAAGTATTTTATTTCGTTTTTTATTTGCTTTTATGGCACATCTCTTTCCACCCACCATAGCTCCCCAGCTGTGCTTGAACAGCTGATCAGGGTTCAGAGTAGTATCTGTGCCAAGGAAATGGTGCATGTGAAAAAATCAGGAGGTAAAAGTTATGTCACAAGGGAGTCAAGTTAGTGTGACTCATTTCACTCTGGCCTTTAGATCTGATGCTTTTTTTGAGTTTAATTAGTTTCTATAGTTCTCCTTTTAAAGTGTGTTTTGGTTTGGCAGAGCAGACTTGATGAAGAAGTAAAACAATCAAGTGATGCTGAAATGGTGGTGCTGACTCGGCTGTAGCACAGCTTCTGAGATTCTAGAGAGTTTATTGAGGTAGAAGGGCCACCAAGTTGATCAGAGGGATGGAAGAAAGGCTGTGAAGAAAGGCTGACAGAACTGGGTTTGTTCGTCCTGGTACCAAGTAGGCTTTGGGGTGAGTCAGTTGTGGCCTTCCAGAACCTGAAGTGAGCCTACAAGAAAGATGGAGAGAGTCTTTACAAGAGCATGTAGTGACAGGACAAGGAGAAATGGCTTCAAACTGAGAGTAGGTTTTGATAAGGTATTAGAAAAAAAATCTTTACCATGTGGGTAGTGAGGCACTGGAACAGGTTTCCCAGAGAAGCTGTGGATGCCCCATCCCTGGAAGTGTTCAAGGAGCTGGAGCTCTGAGCAGCATTGTCCAGTGGAAGGTGTCCCTGTCCACAGCAGTGGGGCTGGAACTAATTTATCTTTAAGGTCCTTTCCAACCCAAACCATTCTATGATTCTATGATATTTTAGTCAAAATGGAGACACACCATGGCTCATTGTAGCCCAGCAGTGGAAACCCTCCTCTCTTGCTGGGCCTGGTGGAGCTGTGGCTCTTGTGCAGGAGGTGCAGGTCTGCATGGGGCAGGGCTGTGCACACCAGCAGGTGCAGCCAGAGGTGGCTGTGGCTTCGGTACTGTGGCTCATTAGGATTGGTTCTGTGGAGTGAAACCACTGTTCAGAAGGTCCCAGTGTCCCTGCTGAACATTTTACTGGAGGGTGGAGGGTCATGTCAGGCTAGCTCTGGCTGGGGGGCTTTGTGTGCTCTGAAGCTACACCACAATGTGGGACAAGAGGAGTGGCAAGGGGGATGACTGGGAGATGTATCAGAAGTGCATTTATCTCTTAATCTAAATAGTAATTGTTAGGGTTTTTTGCTCCCCAGCTGTTCAGTCTCTGTGTGTTATTATAAGAGGTCAGTGCTGATTTTGCCTGTTGAATTTAGCATTGGTGTTCCCTGGCTATTGAAAGGATCAGTGTCCATAGCTTTTTGTTTGGTTTTGGCTGAAGCATATCACTTAGTTATGATTCACATGATATTGTCTGTCACTACTAAACTGCAGCATTGCCCTTGTCAAAACTTGGCTCCAGCTGTTCACCAGAGTGGTGTGAATGGTGTTTGAGTGTGCACATCTGGTCATTTTGGAACAGGTTTCGTACATTCTTTTCTGGTTTAGAGTTCAATTTGCAGCTGTAAAGCAGACAGACACAGCACTAAATTACTCAGTTTCAGATAAATGCTTTCTTTGTGACTGCTTTGTGAAAAAGATTTATGGCAATATTCTGTATCCTGATGTGTTTCTTCCCCTTCTTCTGCCACTTGCCCAAAGTCTGACATCCTACAACTTGTGTGTTAGTCTTAGCATCTGCTTACCAAGTATATAATTATTACCTAAGCTGAAGATACAGATTGTGTAATTAAAGGAATAAGCTGAAGTAGAAATTTAAACTGCATACCTTTTGGCAGCTGTAGAAATTGAGAAAAATTTAAAAATTGAACTTTAGCCCATGAGTATCAGCAATTTCTCTGTCCTGCACTTGAGGAGCATTTTTGTAATACTCTTAAAATAAAGCTAGGAAAAGGGACTTTCACTGTCTGGGAGAGTCAGACATTGATTCACAAAATGCAAAATTAGATTTTTTTTTTCTTTTTTTAGATTTTCACTTGGATGTGTTTCAATTAGTAAGGCCATTTTTCAGAGGGGAGCATGTGCAAAGATAATTACTACTCTGGTGTTAGTCTCAGTGATGCTGAGATTCAGCAGAGTTCTATTTTAAAGACTTAAAATAATAAACTGAAAGTATTTTTTTCCCTTGTAGGCTTAGATTTTGGTATTTCTTTCGAAGTAATACGTGATGGAGGAGAAATGGAGGGTGCCTTTTGGCCACAATTGCATCTTTAGCTCAGCTTTTCACCTTGTCACTGGTAGTGTCTTGGCCTCTTGCATCTTCTCTGAGTGAAGATGTTAAGGGTCTACCTGTTTTACCTTTTGCAGTTTCTAGGAGGATCAGTCTACTTAGTTTTTCATTAATAATGATCAATCCATATTAATTTGGTTATAAATCATTGTAAGAGAGAAGTATAATTTATTCATTAAATCTGAGCAAAGAACTTGAACACTTACAGTTATCTGTGCTATGGAGGTGTAAACTTTCTGGGTTTTTTAAGGTACAGTGTCTTTTACAGAGGGTTGTTGGACTCTGTTTCCTTCTTCAGTTCCCAGTTGACTGGTTGAGAGTGTTTTTTGTCCCACCTCCTCCCAGCAATTTCTGTCTGCATTGCTGCTAGAACCAGCTGCTGTGAGCTGTTACCACTTTGCTAAAGCAGTTCTTGGATAGAATGCTCAAGAAAGTGATGTTTCCAGGACCAGTCAAAACAGGTGCTAAGTGCTAGACAGAGAGACCATGGGAAGTGTGAGTGGCGATAACTTGCTGGTTGTCACCTGACCTGAATTATTGTACATTGTTGCTTCTTTTTGCTTGGGATGCAGAGAAGACCTTGATGCAATTATCTGTAGTCTTATCTTAAAACCCTCTCCATTTTATTCTGCTTTGTAAAATGACTTTGGAAAACCTCATCCAGTTCCAGCAAAGGGCAAACCACTTAACCTGCTTGTTGGTTGAACCTTGGGAAGATGGGTAGGTGAGGTGGAAACACATGAGGTGGAAACAGAGGTGTTTGCTTTGTACCCTCATGAGCCAAACTGATCAGGCACTTGATGATGGAAGCTGCATATTCCTCTCTGGACACATATTACACTGCTCTGTAATCTCTTGACAACCTTTCTACTTGTACAGGCTGAAAAACAGCATGAGTGCATTGACTATGATATCTTTAGCATTATACACTCCTGTGTGTTTTCTTTGCCAATTTAATTTAGCTAAGTTAGCACACTGCTAACTTTAAATCATTAAAATGCACTTACTAAGTAAATCACTCAGTATTTTACTCTTAAACTATAAATGGCTGCTACCAAATGATTTTCATTTGGTGTAGGTCAGTTTGAAGCCTCATACTTTTTGCAGACTCCTGATAGGGAGGTGGTTCATGTGAGGAGAAGCACTTCCTGAGAAATTTCTTCCTTTTTTTTCCCCTTTTTATTTTTTTTTTTTTTAGCTGAAAGAATTCTACACCAGTGGGGAAGGGCATAATTTGTTTATAGGGAGGGAGGCAGAAGGCTGTTTCTCAGATGGTTTTATGCAGCTGAGTCGGGGCTTGGACAGTTAAATTGTATTTATTTGTAACAGATTAATACTCTTGTAAAATCAGTCAGAACACAGTGTTTGGGTTTTCCCTCTTCTAAGCCTTTGAAACTGCTTAGGGCACATATGTGCACTGGCACACATATATGTGCATATAAATATAACAAATCTCTTCTACATGGTCAGAGTACTTATCCGATATTGTAATCCTTCTCTGTTACCATGACATGCAGATTTGCTGGAATATTTTATGTGAATTGCTGTTGTACTTGCTAGGTGTCTGTTGCAGCTCATAATAAAAAAGAAATAAACTCTTCATGTCCAGTAAGTTTGGTTTTTATCCAAAGGCTGTCTTGAAGGCTCTTGGTTGTTTTTCAGTGCAATTAGATTGGTTTTTTTTCTCTGTTATGGTAGAAGACTTTTGACAAGTGTGGGGGCTCTTAGCAAGAGGTCAATGAGACTGAAGTCATTGACAAACCTCTCTGTTGCAGGAAAAGAAGAGCACACCCTTTGGGGTGCTTTGTTATGATCGCTGCTTGTTCAGAGATGGATTCGCTGGTGCTGCTCTGTTCTCTCAGTGTGAAAACCACTAAAATGTTCAAAGCAGATTAATAATGACTTTTGCTCCTTGATCTGTCACTTCTTTGCAACTGCTTTATTGAGAGATCAGAGAGGGAAATCCAGCAGAAATCCAGTGAAATATTTAGGGGACCGGAGCATATGAGAAAGGAGTCAGAGGGAAGGAGGAAGGCTGGTGTTGAGGGGCTGGTCTAATCCCCGAATCAGAATGGACGTGTGTGAGAAAGTAGAGGTAAATACTTACATACATATATATATATATATATATATATATATATATATATATATATATATATACACAAAGGACAGGGGGCAATTATCACTTGTAGCGATAAAAGCATTTTTTTTATTGGACACAAGAAGAAAAACCTGTAGTGAGAGTGGTTAAGTGCTGGAAGTCACTCAGGTTATGGAAGCTTTGATCTTGGATATTTTCAAAACACAACTGGTCAAGGCCTGGCAACCTAGTCGAACTTCAAAACTGCCCCTTTTGTAAGCAAGAGATGGGATTTATTCACTTCCCGAGGCCCCTTCCAAACGACTCTGGCTTAATTTGCACAGTTTGTAACACCCCCATTTCTCCTGCATCCCCTCCAGGGAAATACAGACACACAACTGTGGGAGAGAAATCCCTGGCACAAAAAAAGACTTTGTAGGTTTATTATCAGTTACTTGAGAAGGTCCTTTCAGACAACTGGTCTTTCAAACTGCTGCCAAACTTCAGAGAGAAACTTAATTCTGTGATTTGTCACCACACTTTAGGTGAAAACGATGCAAGTCAAATTTTAAATAGATACTAAATAGATGCAAAGTATCAGTAAATATATGTTCCTGTAACTCTTAATAGCTTTATGTGACCTTGTAGTCATATATAACTTATCATGCATAACTTTTTACAATGTCCTGCGTTGAAGACTGCAATGAGATCAACTTTCAGCTCTCAGTTAATACACATTTGGAATCTCATCCAAACTTATCATACAGACTTAGAGCCTTTTAGTAATTTTGGTGATGGCCAACGCTTTCAAATACTTCATTACTGGAAAATTTAGTCTGAGTTCTTGTTGTTTAAGCATTATGTAACAAGTCAGACCATTTTATGAGTATTCCTTCACATGATCACTGCATAATGCTGAAACTAGGCAACCATAGATGGATGATGGAAATGGCATCAGTCAACACAAGATGATTTTCCATTTTCACTTTGAAGTAGCAAACATTTATTTTAAAGGGTTGATGAAATTTTTATCATTTCTCTATACATTAGCTAGTCAAAGTAATTACCTGTGACCACCTCTGCTCAAGGATCAGGTCACTATTTTAAGAAGCCAGAATAAGTAGTATAGCCAGTGTTAGGTATTGAAAAATTATTTGTTTGAAAAACTGTTGTGTTTAGGCTAAAGTTTTTTTACATTTTCTGCCACTTGGAATAATCAGTGACTCTTGTGTTTTAAATCGACAGAAAAAGAAAACAAAAATAAACAGGATGCCTCCTACAGTGCTGATTGGTAGCTGGGAGCTTGTTCTCCCTGCTCAATCACATAAAGGATCTACATCAAAGTTGTCAGTGCCACCAGTCTCTCATTAGGCACATTAGCTCCTTAATAGGGTGAGAAACCAGGAAGCTGTGGTGCACTTCGATCCTCTGTGTCACCATGGAACTGCCCAACTCCTCAGCTACTTCCATGTGTGAATTGTGTGATGTAACTGATCTCATAGACACAGAACATATTTGAAATTATTATTCCTTGTTGCTGGAATAAAAGATGTGTGTATTTTTGAAGTCTTTCCATAGGCACTCGTTGAAGTGTTTTCTGACATCCAGAAGAGCACTTGTGAGTGTTTTGAACCATCCAGACTGGGTTCTCACTTCTTGTGAAGGTGTGTCTAAAATATAGCTGTTGGGTTTAGACAACTGTTGTTGAAATTTGCCACGGTTATGTGGTTAAGGTTATTGTATTACAGGTTCAGAACTGGACTTTTCCTGAATGGAAAAATTGTTTTTAAGAAACTGATGACCAAACAGAACAAATATGTATGTTGAATAGTTACATTTATGGAGTGCAGCCAATACCAATATGTGGAAAGAATTGCATAAGTCTTAGGAGATACTGGAAAGATTTGGTCACTAATGAACTATAAAGGATTTTCAGAAATTCCTGGTCTTTTTAAAATATTTTATTGCCTTCTGTGACAACTTTAAGGACAGAGATGCCAAAAAATCTGTGGACAAAAGCTGTTATACATTATCCAGAGCATTACAGTATCATTTCTTTTAACTTCATAGTTAAACAAAGAAAAGTAATTCCTACAAAATTTCATTTTAAAGGATTAGCATATATGAGCATAAAACAGGAAAAAAGGATCTTAGTTGTACTATTCTTGAGTCAATAAAAACCCTAGCATGATCGACCTTATTTTACTGACCTGATGAAAAATTATTGTTATGCTTTCAAAATGCAGTTCCTTACAGCTAAACAACAAAATGCCAAAGGAATTACCCTTTTCTGTCATGTACCATCCAGTAAAAGGTATCTGGGTAACTGAAATTGGTGGAGAAAGCCTTTATTCCCAGGGACTCTTTGGATCAAAAAGGAAATTGCAATGTCGCAGTTCCTAAACCCTGTCAAATGCCTTGGAATGGGTCTTTGCTTCACGGTGGTAGTTCAAGTCATGAGATTGCGCAGGAGTGAATCGCTGAGGCTAAGAGCTTCTCCTCCTCTATTCAGACCTTTGAAAATGTCTTAAATTGCCATTCACCTTTAGTGAATGCGTTTCCTTTAAGTGCTTATCTCCTGTCAACTCTCTAATAGATACACGGCTGTTGGTGAAAGCATTTGTAAAACAAAACAATGTGAATTAAATCTGGTCATCATGTCACCATGAGAAAACACACTGATATCTATCATCCCCTCGGTTCTCCCCCAGCTCCTTGCAGTCTCTGTACAATTCCAGCACACATTTGTGTCGCTCCTTCTGGAAAACCTCCAGGGGCTGACACTGGGGCAGCTCTAGGTGACCTGTTCCGGTCCTTATACCTCCGCTGGGCATTTATATTTGTTTTTTCTTTTATTCCTCTTCCCTCAATCACTACCTCCTCATAGTTTCCTAATAATCAGTCTAAATTTCTTTTTATCATCACTTCAGGCCAACTGTACTGTTTGTCCTGAGGGAATAGGGAGGATGTTACACTCTGATCCCCTTTGCAGAAACCTTTCAGACATCAAAATCTTCTGTCATGCTTCTTTCTTTTCTTTTTAGACTATCAATCTAGTGACAGAGAGAGGTCTATCAGAGTTTAAAAAGTGAAGATATCTGTGAGCTCACGGGTGTGTTCAGGAACCAATATGTAACATAAGCAGTTGGGAAAAAGCACATGTACACTTTCCTTCTGTTGACCACTCTTACCTTGATTTACATGGCCTTTATCTATGATGGTCAGTTAGTGACCCATAATGCTCAATAACACGTTACTCAACAGAGAAGAATGACTTAGAAAAGCTGGGAGCAGTAGTTTCTTACAGTTGCTTGTTTATTCTTGCCTGTCCAGTCCAAGCACTGCCTGTAGGTGGATTGGGAAGGTGGGCCTGCTTTGCAATGCTGGGGTTTGTGACTGTGCACCCAGCCCAGACCTGAGCAGCTCCTCATGCCTGGGTCAGTCTCCACAACACGTGCAATGAAATGCTTCTGCTGGAACCAGACTGGGGGATTTTAATCTGGCCTTGCTTGAAAGCTGCTGTTGCATTTTTATGGAGTGCAAAAGGCAAAGAGAGGTAAGCATCCCCATCCAGGATCCAGAAACAGTGCCAGAGAACCTGGCCTGAGTATTTCTGCCTTTATGGTTTCTTTAAAAAGTATATTAATGAGGTGGACAGTGCAGACTGCCTACAGAAATTCTTGATGTTGCCTGAAAATCTTCCTGCTCAGGAAATAGAAATGGCTTTTAAATGAAAGCTTCTTTTGGATTAAGCAAAAGCTTAATCCAATTCAGAGTGGAGTTTATGTTGGTGTGTATAAGCTCTGAAATAAGTCTTGGCTTGAGCTGCATTTGTTAGTCCAGTGACAAATTATAACTCTTAAATTGAAAGAATCTTGTTTGGGGATACAGATGTGGCCTCTTGCATGTTTTCTGCATACTTTCATCAGACAGTAGTTTTCTAAGGAGGCAGTGGGTATAAGGATGGGGCCTTTGTATATATAGGAGTTTGAGGTGATGATTTAACTGGGGAGAAAACAGAGGGAAAACAGCTGGCCTCTATTAGTTTCTCCTATCAGAAATGGGATTTGACATCAGTAGATGAGGCTTGATTGTGAACTGCAAGAGGATGTAGGGATGACAGCTTAACCCCAGCCTCTTAGTGAAAATCTCAGTGGGATTTCTGTTTGCTGAATGCCCCAGCACTTTACACGATTCCCAGGAAATACTGTCATATTATTTACTGTTTTTTTACTTGGGCTCTTCTGAGTATAATAATGAACTTCAGAGTGAAGAGAGGAGTTAAAACGAAACTGAATAATACATTAAGAGATTCTGAAGGCTGCCAGTGATGAAGCTTGCTTTGATGCCTTGTTCAAACACTGGTCAAGACATAACTGAAACCCTGATCCTGTCTCCAGTCCCTTTTTCCCTTGGTGTGGGTGAACCCACACACCTGCCTCTGTGGCTGAAAGCCTGCTCAGTTGGGTTTGTGGTGGCCTCTACTGGTGTTCCTCTGCAAAGGAAAAAAAGTCACAAGCCCAGCTGTTCTAGTTTGTCCTTTGAAAACATAATAGTCCAGAAAATCTCTCCTTGTTAAGTGAAGTTATGGAGAGGGAAGATGAGAAAAGCTTTTCTAGTTCATCTGCTGTTGTGCCCCTTTGAATCAAGACCTTTCACCAAGAGTGCAGCTCTCAAAGCTGAGTGTTCTGCTGACCATCACGGGTTTGTTGCCCCCAAGAACAGATGTGGCCTGGGAGAAACTCCTCTTGGGCCTCCAAGCAGCTCCTGCCAGCTTTGGTGCTGGGGTGCAGCTGCAGGCCAGCTGGGCTCAGGCAGCTGGGGGAGTCAGGGTGCTCTGCCCTGGGTGCTCCTCAGTGAGCCTTACTTGCTTTGGATCACTCAGGCTTAACCTGCTCCTGCCACTCCAAAACAATTTGTTTCCACTGGTCATTAAAGCTACTTAGAAGCCTTCCAGCTGTCGTGGATGAAATAAAATTAATAAAATCAAGAGAGGCCTTGAGCATGTGTCAGTGAGAGGATGCTTTGAATTGATGTGAGTACAGGGCTTTTCCCTGCTCCTGCTAGGCCAGAGAAAGCATGGCAGTGGGTTTGCACACCAAGGGAAGTGTGGTGGGAGAACCTGGAGGTGGGACAAGAAACATCACTGGGAGGAGTTGTCTAGGTTGTGTCTCCATCCTTCTCAGCTGGAGAGCAAGGCATTGCTGTGAGCAGCAAAAGGCCTTCTTGCTTCAGGTTTAAATGACTCTTCACATGCTTCTGAACATCACACCAGCACCTGTTTGTGACCTTTTGCCAGTAAATTGTCAGCGAGGGAGAGGGGATTTATGGGTGGTTTGTCCATCAGGTGTGTTTAGTTTTTTCCAGGAACTAGAAAAGTTTCCAAGCTCTTGGATGTTCTGGTTCCTCCTGGCAGTTGTAGTCCAGGAGACGTGTAGGCTCCTTTCTTTGTTTGTTTGGTTTTTTCCCCTTGGATGCCCAAAAGTTGACTTTCAAGCTGTTAGAGCAGGGGGTCAGAGCTTCTCAAATCTGTCTGTGAACTGAGCTGCTATGCTTATCTAGCTCATGAGGATGGCAGTCTGGTGCAGAAAGTCAGGCTGTTGGAAAGCTGTGACCCAAAAGCACGTGGTTTGGTTTCGAATATTGTGCTTTGAGTTTATCAATTTTACCTCTTGGTCAATAGTTAGAGGTTACACATTTAGGCTTTTAATCAGAAATAAAATCCAGGCTAGAAAATTTGGGTTTGTATTTTGTTTTAGGCAACTTATAACTCATGTTTAATGGTTGAAAAGCTGAAGCCCTGTTAAAAGCACTAAATTTCATGAAACTTGAAATAAAATCATGAGATGGCAGTGTTGCTTCTAGCAGCTGATCTCTTTGGCAGTGCTTCATTTTCTAGGTCTCTGTGCAAATGCTTTTTGCTTGCTAAAAGCCTTGTATTGACAAATTACAGCCAAGGCTAAATGCATGATTATTTCCACTATCTAACCTGTTTATCACTTTTGTGTTGCTTCTGGATTTGTCAGTTGAATTTCTCACAGGCACAAATTAGTGCACTTGTTTTCCTGGCAACGCATAGATTTTGAATATGGTTAAATGTATTTAAATTAATCTGACATCTGGGGATGTGGGTAGTGAGAACAGGTTTCCATGTTACCAGCTAACTTTAGCCTTGTAGCTGAGGAGACTCTCTCTGTAGCTGCGTGGGGTGGCAGGAGGCAGCTCTGGCAGTGCTGGCTGTCAAGAGTGCCTGAAGGGACTGGCCACTTGACTGATGTGCTTCAATTTAATCCAACCCATTTCGACCACAAGGGCATTGTTGGCCTAAGTGCAACCATGGAGCTTTCCCGTTCAAGTTCAAGTGATCCTTAAACTCCTTCTGGCTGCTTCTGTCCTTAGCTTTTAGCCTATTTAGGCATGCTTTGAAGGAGGCATTGCCAGTGGGTGTGAGGGTAGCCTTGATCCAGCAGGCAGTGCTTTATCAGTTTGTGTTTAAGTGTTTGAGATTTAAGTGGGTAAGACCCTGCCTCCTTGTGCTCGCCAGGTACGTCAAGACTCAGCTAACATTTGCCACCAGAAGAGGTTTCTGTGAAGTCAGTGCCACATGCTGCTTGCTTACCACGGTCTGCTGGCACTGGAATAACACTGCAGTGCTTCCATATTGAGCTTGGAAAAGGTCTCAGCTTGCTTATGCAGCCCTTTAAACAGGATCCAGTCCTTAGCACGATTCTTCGCTGTGCGTCTAAGAGTATCTATGCCCTTTAGGCACTTGGGAGTTTCTTCCCCGGGTCTTTTCTTCTTGCCCCAAAGCTTTCCTGCAGTTTGTATCCTCAATGGGTGACTTTTTTTTTCCTTTCAGCTGGAATAATGGCTGCCCTTGCTGCAGTTGAATAACATTGATGTCCTTTGAGCACGGGGAGGCAGAATCATTTCTTGGCTAGACAGCAAACCAAACTGGCACAGGGATAAGCTTTTAAACAGCTTGCATGCTGTGTGGGCAGCCTTCTCCAGGGAATTCAAGGAAGGGAACTTCAATATATGGAATTCTTTGCACGTAAATCAACGCAAATATGTCCTAGAGAAGAAGAATTGGCTGTGGCTGAGCAGAGTGGTGGCAGCTGCTTCAGAGATACGGCAAACTCAGGTTGGCTGAGCTTGGCTGTGTGATATCCTGGTGGTGGCCTCTTGGTCCTTTACAGTGCTGTGAGACTGTGGAGGCAATGAAACGTGGCCTAACAGTGTGAACTCAGGAGGAGCAAGTACAAAAATGGAGGGTTGAAACAGAGCAATGAAATGTAAAAATATTCCTTCCTGGAAAGGGCCTTTAGTGCCATTTAGAAAGGAAAAGAGATGTGCCTGCGTTCTTCTGCCAGGATCCCTAGTGCATGTTGGCTTGGCTTCAGTAATTTTTGATAGAATTCAACCTCAAGCACTTCCAAATGAGCAAACAGGAGTTGAATTAACTTAAAGGACTCTTCTCCCTTTGAAAGACAGAGATAACAAAAGAAAAATTCATTACAGATATAAATGAATTGCAGATACTTGACTGTGTCTTGTTTTGGGGCTTTTTTGTGTCACTGAGACTTGTGTGCAGCTGTGCAAGGTCTGTAAGAGGGTTAATTTTGGAAGGCTGTAATTTACAGGTAAGAAAAGATTCAGGATTTCAGAGAAAATTTTAGCGACGTTCCAAGTACCCACTAACAGCTTTAATATAGCAATTCCAAACCCTCAGGGAGTATAAGGGGACAGAGATGTAAAAAATGGCCAGATTTACTTTCTAACATATGCTTTTGTCACTGAGTCAGAATACCAGGTTATTGCTCTGACACAGCTGGGCATCATTACTTATGTTTTTAAGCAACATGAAATTCCTCTTCCCCTGTTCCCACAAACATCATGCTATAGATATTTTTTCTGTATATACATATGGACATGTTTATTTCCTAGGGGATGGATGGACTCTCATAGTGCTTATTTTCCCATGCTGTTATTTCAAGACTAGTTGATGGTTGCAAAAGATAATTCCCCAAAGAGGAAGATACCAGATCTAGCTTCTTTCAAAGCTTCTCTTGGGCCCAATGCTCATAGTTAAAGGGGAGGTTTCTTGCTGTGTACTGTGGGGTTAAGAAACCTGAAGGGAACAGCAGAATATTTTGTTGCTGTACATAAAAGAAAATAATTTTTCCTCCAAGTTGCTCCACCTCATTTTTTCAGTTAGGTGTTTGCATCAGGCTGTGCGGATACAATCTGTACTTTAGGCTGGATATAATCTCCATGAAAACTTTGAGTTGTTACAACTTACCTTCAATGATGAGTTTGTTAAAACTTTGTCACTTTGTTCTCAGAAATGTCAAGTGAGGAGTTTCATCTTGATTTTCTTAAGTGGATTAGCCCTGGCATAGCTGCAATGCTACTCAGTCTTCAAGGTGCCTTCAAGGTTGCAGTGTCATAATGGCTTTAGCAATATTGCTCTCCAAATGTGCCTGTTAGCAATTTTCAGCATTAATGATAAACAAAATGAAGTGAATTCATGTAGAAAAACAACAGATAGTGTAATCTATCACATTAGATAACTAGCTGATACGTAACTTTTTGTGCTTTAAGTGTTGTGGAATTCTGAGGTTTTTTTTTAGCAAATCTCCTGTTTCAGAAACTTGCAGCTGGTTTACAGTCAATGTGTTTGCTTCAGTTAGTTTTGGAACTGAAATTCTAGTTCGAGGTTTAAGGAGCCAAGACACAGCAATATTAAAGTGGGATCCCCTAATAACTTCAGGTATTTATGAGCAAGCTGGGGAAGGGAGGGTGTGAAATTCTGTGCTAAGGATGAATGACTGGGAGCCTGACTTCGGTTCACCTCATGGGTTGGTGTCGTGTTGAACTTAGTGTCAGTCCCTTCAGAGCTGAGGAAGGATAACACTTGTTTCAGTGGTGAAAAGGAGCTTTGAACGGATGTTGTTTTGATGTGCAGTTTCCACAAGCAGATCAGTACAATGTCTGTCAGGCTGTTTCAGGTAACAGTTGACAGTGTCGCAGAGCATAGATTAAAGAAGGCTTATGCCTGATTTTGAAAATTGTTAAAATTGTTAAAATTGCTGCTGTTCTCATGCAGATGTTGGCTGTTGCAAGGGTGCTTTGGGATTACAGCGTTATGACTCAGAGGTGCCATCCTATCTCCTCCAGTGCTGTTTATCCATCTGTGCTGACAGTTTTCTCCTGACTTTGTGCAGGGAGAAAGGGAAAGCGACAAGTCTAGATCTGATGATTGGCTGTGTAATTCTCCTACTTCAAAGGCTATTGCTTGTTCTTGTCACCTTCTGCACTATTTATGTTGTATATAAATCATCTGATCCATGTTGTGCTCCTAATAATTCTCAAGCTGTTTGCCTGAGTTGCTCATCACTGTCTTTGCTGCTATGGAAACAAATTGTTCCCAGTTTCCTAGGAAGAATATTTACTTTTTCTGTGATTCGGTTACGATGCATCAAAAATTGAGAGTCTGGGCATTGTTCTCTATAACCAGGTGCTTTTGGAAGAGTTTTTGGATGATGGGTGACACTGCCTAACATTTGGTGTTTGTTCTGTTTGGAAAATCAAGTGAAAGAGGCTGGGGAAGGGTATTCAATCATATTTGTTGCATTCTGTTAAGGGAAGCACTGCCCAAAAGTCTTGCAGCAACACGTCATTTTAGAAAATGAATGACTGCCATTGTCTTTTGCTTGTCCTTTGTATCTCCATGACAGTATGACTAGTGTGTTCCCATTGGCTTTCTCTATGCCAGCATTGGGCAGGCATTACTTATTTCACAGAATCACAGAATATTCTGAGTTGAAAGAGACCCACAAAGATCATTGAGTCCAGCTCTTAAGTGAATGAATAGCCCAACAGGTAGCAAATCCACATCCCTGGCATTATTAGCACCATTTTCTCACCAACGAGTTCTTTGCCTCATTGTGAACAGGAAGTGATGAATGCAAAAAACAATCCTTTCCTAATTGTGGTATCCTGAGCGTGCACTAGTGGGATTTATGGTGGCACAAAGCCAACTTTTGCCTGCTCTTAGCTGACTTGCTGCTGGATTGTTACTTAGTATGCTCCCAAAAGCACTAAAGTCATTAAATTGATTATCCTTTTTTATGTATGTGAACTATACAATTTTTTATGCATGCAAACCTTTTTTATGCACAGTGAAGGGTCTGGAGGAAAAGCTGTATGAGGGATGGCTAAGGTCACTTGGTCTGATCAGCCTGGAGAAGAGGAGCTTCAGGGAAGTCTACACAGGGGGAAGCAGAGGGCACCATTCTCTTCTTTCTGGTGACCAGTGACAGGATACAAGGGAATGACACGAAGCTGTGTCAGGGGAGGTTTAGGTTGGATATTAGAAAAATGTTTTTCATTCAGAGAGTGGCTGAGCACTGGGATGGATTCCCCCAGAAAGCAGTCACAGCACCAAGCCTGACAGAGCACACAAATTGCTTGTACAGTGCTCTCAGGCATCACATCGGAATCTCATGGTGTGATTCTTGGGGCTGTCTTGTGCAGTGCTAAGAGCTGGATTGTGATGATCCATGTAGGTCCCTTCTAACTTAATACATTGTTTCACAGAATATTCTCTGATATGAGTTGGATTGCTACTCAGACAATTCTGTTGATTTTCCTTGTGCTTTTTTTTTTGCACAGACTTTCTGGTTCTTCATAATAGTGCCATATGTATGTGGAAAGAGCTCCCTGTCTGGAAAGGTGATATTTAACTAAATATCCCTTTCCTATCAGGCCATGACCTCAAACTTTTAAAGTCTCAGATTTTGATAAAATGTGCCCTGGTTTCACTATTGCTTTGTCCTTTTAGTCAAGGGGTATTCCCTCCCATCCATTTGGTTTGGGTTTTTTGGGTTTTTTTGTGTTCAGCTCCACTTATCTGTATGGCAGAGGATTCAGTCTGTGATGACAGCAGTCTGCTTTCTTTGCCTCGCTCAGCAAGAGCCTTCACCCTAATTGAGCATTGTAGGTGCTAATGCAGTAAAATCTTTGCTGATTGTGACAGCTGACAGCATATGGCTGCTTCTCAGCAGAACAAGAATGCCCTCACACAGCAGAGCTGCAGGGTGGGCAGATCGGTTGCATTTTTGCATTTCACCAGCTGGAGCAAACTTGCATCAAAATGGCTGTGGATTCCCCTTCTTGGTACCTTCAGTCGATTTTCATCCTGCTGTGATTGGGTATCTGTGTTCTGGGCTCTACCTGTCAGCAAAACTGTGTAGCAGTGTTTGATTTCAGATTTGGTGGGACTCACTGCTAGCAAACTGAAGAAAAGGGAGCAGAGGAATTGAGGATCATTTTGATTTACTAGGCTCACAAATCAGGTCCTTGAGTGACAGCTGAAATAGAGGAGAATGAACTGCATCACTCCCAAATGTGTCTTCCCCTTTGGACCTTTGAGGGTACATTGTTTTAAGCATATCTAAATTATTTTTCTTCCTTAAATTTGGCAGGAAATGCTTCAGAAAGAAGCTGCCTTTTTTTTTTGACATTGATGGTTTTAATGTAAAAAAAAAAAAAAGATTTCTAATGAAAAAAGAAAAATTGCAAGCAAATCATTAAATTACATACTGGCTAATGATCTGTGCCTGTCTCATAGCATCCTGAAGGTAAACCTTGATATTGGACATGGAGATGAAGATGAGCTCTTTGTGGTCTTTGTGATTTACAGCCAATGAAACTTGACAATGGAACAGGAGAAGAGAGAGCTATCAGAAATACCCTTTTGTCTACCAGAGTAAGAAAGGGAGAGTGATCAGTGCCCTGCCATCCTGTTTTGGATTCGGCTGTGTGGCATGTGCTGCCATCCTGTTTTGAGGCGGATCAGGTGCAGGGCTCAGCAGACGCTCCAGAGCGCGAAGGGTTGGGGGCGGGCGGGTGAAACACTGACTGACTTGTGTTGGCAGATGGGAATTGAGGGATTCATTAGTCATGCTGTAGTCTCTTGTTTTGCAGTTTGTCATGATGAAATGAGAAAAAAGAGTTGCGTTTGGATAGCTGCAGAGGGCTTCTAAGTACTGCAGGTTGAAGGCTGCTGTGCTAGAACAATGTTTTTCTCTACAGTGTTTGATCATTGAGACAGTTGTCTTGCAGATCAGAGGAGACATACATGATGGGATTAGCATTACCAGCTCCTCTTGATTGCAGAAAGTGCTGGATCTTATTTGGGAATAAGCAGAGAATAGTCCAAAGAGACTCTATTCTAAATGCTTTTTCTGTAAGTAGGACCACCTCTTTCAGCTGCTGCATAATCATGCACTACTGCGGTTCTCATCTGACTGATTTAAGGTCTGTTCCAGTAAAAACCAGTCAACTGGAAAATAAGCAATTTATTTTTTTCCAAAGGATCTTACTAAATGGTACCTATTTGATACCCAAATGCGTATTCTACATCTGTCTTTGCTTGTTCTCTCCCCAGGAGGCTGTAATGTGCTTACTTATGAGACACTTTGCCTTGCTGTTCTACAGTGATTCACTTTTTTGTGTGGAAATTGGGTCTAGACCTGTGCTGTCTGTCAAAGAAGTATAGGATATGAGATATGTTGTCCTGGTCACATCATTTTAATTTTAGATCACAGGAGGGAGGAGGAAGACAAGCAAGTCTTTCCAACCACCTACATCTTCAGGGTTGAAATCACAAGTGTCTAAAAGGGTGTTAGTAGAAATGATTAGCTATGAAATCATCCATGTAGGTTAATAGACGGGTAAATATACAATGAAGTGAAAAATGCCATAGAATTAATAGCTGAAGAGACATGAGCATTTGTAACCTCGCTAATGTCTGTGGCAAAATGAAGTACTCTGGAATAAATTAGAATAACAATGAGAGGAGTAAGCTTATGAAAAGTTTGAAGTATATTCCATCAGAATTGGGCAGCATTTCTCAACCAGTCACATCTCAGAGGTACACTTCTGCCTGAGAAAACAGTCAAGCCTTGTGAAACAATCCATCCAAGAGGAAACCCAATTAATGGGCCTCTTTGCAGTGCTTGCTTGGTACAGAAAAATGCAAAATTCCTCCACAAAATGAGATCAGTTTAAAGAGGCTAAATACTGGCAGTCCCTGGGTAACAGACTTCAAAGCTCGGTTTCACCCCTTCTCTTACTGAAGTATAAACAAATAGAAGGGTTTTAAATAAGTGTTCCTCAGTGTAGTAAATGCAGTTCCACAAAAGTCTTTCACCAAATCTTCCTCTTAAGACATTAAATGTTGTGCTTTCCCCATGCTCTCTTCCATCCTTGTTGCTCTGCAAGCACTGGAAATTTTTCTTGGTAGCTGTTAGCAACTACTCTTAGGTGCTTGTCACAAATACCCATTTAGCTCTTACAGGAAGGGACATAACCTGCCCTTGTTTTAGACAATTCAGGTAAGTATGATATTTGGAGAGGATCCCAGCCTTGGACATTTTTCTTGAATTAAGGGAACTGGTAATTTTTTTTCCATTTCCTTGTTAGCTGCGAGTATCCAGTACTAGAAGCTGATGGCTGAGCTTTCCAGGAATGGTGCCTTTGGGGGTGCTAAAATGCAAACCAAGAGACCACATTTGCTTATCTCTTAAGGGGCTGCTTCTGCACAAACGTGACCAGGGTCCTTTCAATGCTAAGGAGAATTAACCTGTCAAAAACTGAAGCCCCCATCTTTGAATAGCTTCTGGATATATGTGCAGTGCGGGAGCAGCTTTTTTACACGTGTGTGGGGGGGAAGAATTGAAGCATTCGGTATATCCAAAATGTTCTAACCATACTGTCAGTGTTGCTTAGCAGCAGAGGGTTTAAAATAGCGTTATTACTCAACAGTGTGAGCCACATTTGCACATGGTAATGTTCTGTGTCCTGTATTGACTTGCTGCATTATAAAAGTGCTAAGTTAATGTAAGGAAAGTGAAGATAGCTCACCTCCTCCTCTCCTAACTTGAGGAACAAATGGCTGAACAGTGACATGTCTTCCTTATGGTTTTAACAAGCAGATGTCCAGCAAAGGGATGCCAAGGTGTTTTGGTCCCCAAGTGTGTGCATGTGTGTGCATGCAGACCTCATTTGTGTGCAAAGGCCTCACACCCTGCTTGCCTCTGAGCAGGTGCAGCTCTTGACCCAGCACCTTGTGCTGGTGCCAGCTCAGGCTGTGTGGTTGGTGCAGCATCAGCTGGCTTGGGGGGCCTGGCAAGGAACAGCAGGGACAACAGCAGGTGTGAACAATGCTCAGAGGTCTCCCAGCCTAATTTCTCAGTCCCTGCTAGTGCACATTCCCACCACTCATCTGCTTCCTGGGTGGTTTGGTCTTCTGAAATGATGATGACAGTACCTGAGGTGGAGGTATCACTCACCCAGTGTCTGTGAGAGTAAGTCAAAGGACTTGCAGGACTGCAGCTGTACTCTCTGTCATCTCCAGAAGAGTGGAATACTGTAGTGATGAAGGCAATAGGTCATGGTGGCATAAGTAAATGTCTGACTCGGGTATCAAGGAGTTCAAGAGTTTTGGCCTCTACAGGATTAAACTAAGGGTGAATGGTGGTTAAGTTGTATGGTAGCTACTGAAAAATACTATAGATTGATTTAATAATTTTATGTAATATTATAGATTACTATAAATAATATTATATAAACAGCTCAGTGTATTACATATTTTACCTGCTTTGAAGATTTTCAACTATTGCTTTAGAGCCATAGCAATACTCCCTTAGCCTTGCTAATGATTTTCTTAACAAACATGACTACATATTATTGTGTCAAAATAGGGCCGTATTTTAAAGCCCTGAAGTGAATTAAAATAGCAACTGGATCTGTCTTTAGTGTTTTGTATGCTGTACTATGGAAATTAAATGTTCACCAGATGCAGATATTTAAATGCTGACCTTAAAATAAGGCAAATATGTTTCTTAAGCAGATCTCTCTGTTTTTTTCAGTATTTAAAACCGTGGCCTATTTCTTCAGTGAAGACTCATAAACAACCCATCTTAAATGGCACAGTTAGAACATCATTTAAATTTACAGCCTTTTTATTTATGCTTTGCCTGAAGTGTGGACCATGTTATGACAGGCATGCTCTCACACACATGATATGAACAGTGGAGGAGTATACGGCCATTAAGTGTTAATCTAAGATTGGGAGTTGTGCATGTAAAATACTTCATTCAACCATTTGCAGTTTACAGGGCAATGTTTCAAAAAGAAATGTGGTAGCGCTTGTGACAAACAGCACAGTAGAAACTATGATGATTCATGTTCATTTAAACTGCTGGTGGTTTAAAGTTTCTGAGGAAGAGAGCTGAGCTCAGTCAACTGTTTTGGGTTGGGGATAGCAATGGATTTAATACTTCCAGGACTTACCTGCCCCTGCTTTACCACTGTAGAGACTAAAGACACAAGGACAGTGAAAAATTGGGGTTTTTTTCCAATTGCTTGGAAAGATGATGATTTTCAGTTGTTAAAAGAAAACAAAACAGACATCCCATCTTAATCAGAAAAAGATGTGCCGCAGGCTGATGCATTTTTTTCCCTGGAATGGTTATGAAAGACACGAAGGTCATATGAGACACCTCAAATTTCCCTGCACACATGCTTTGTACTTCAGAAAGCAGTGAGTCTCTGGAGATGTCAGTTGCTAAGAAAAATATCCTTGTGTTTCCAATCAGGCAAGCAGGGCTTGTAAAACCATCTCTGCAACCTCCTGTAACTTTGTTTCACAGTTCCTCCCAGTGGAGGTGCATTCACAGGAACCCAACTTGCAAATTCTTCAGGTGCACAGGAGATGGTGCAAATATTTCAGCATTACTGGCTTTCCACACTGGGGCCATATGTTACCCAGCTGATGTCATATGCAGACTGGGGATGTCACTGTCCTTTGTTGCCCAGTTTGCCTCTGAGCTGGCAAAGCCATTTAGAGAGTGTGATTCCAGGGCAGTGCTTAAGGATACACTACAAAGAGGAGAGAGCTTTTTCAACTGGGATCCCTGTCAGTGAATTGCTCTGAACAGATTCTTGGCTAGAGGAGAGGAAAACTGGGGGATTGGAAAGTGCTCAGTACAGCTCAGTGGTGCATAGGTAATATTTACTTCTGGTTAGTCCCTGAACAAATGATTTCTCTATACAGTCTACTGGTACATACATATGTGCTATGACCAGCTTTGAAATGTTTATCCTGTATTTCAGAAGTAACTTGTTGTTTTAATTTCTAGAAACAGTGCTCACCTATGACTTTTTTCTGGATGGTTTCCAATGAACCAAAAATGTATTTAGTTGGAGGAAAGCAGCTGAATGCAAATTAGCTGTCCATATGCTCAATATTGTGCTTTATTTGACTGGCTGCCCTTACTGACACACAGAGATGAGCAGGATTTATTTTGTTTGTTGTAGATCAAAATCTTGCTAGAATGTGAAGTTTTTCACAGGTTTGTAAAATGAGCTTCTAGTAGCCTTACAGGAATCACTTGGGCTTTAGCAGGGCTTGGGTTTGGCCCTTTGGCAGTGTTATTTCTGTGTATGTGCTCGATACAAGTGTTGTCTCAAGGCTTGTGTGTTGCCTTGATTGCCAGTTTGTTTTCTCAGAGAGCTGGTGGCTCCATACAGGACAAGGGATGGGATTCCAGTTCTTTCTACCACCTTTCTTAACTCGGTTGGTTTCCTTGTTCCATTTTTGTGTCTGTGTGTGTGCTTAGGATCATGAATGTAAACCTCAAGCCTGTTGCTGTGTAAAGGAGGAAGAAAGCTCCACGTTAAAGCTGCTGCTGGCAAGAGCCCAGGTTTGCCATGAGTGTCTCGCATTAGGCTCTGAGGCCAGGCCAAGCTGAGAGATACATTTCCGGGTTCCCTTTGGCTTTAGAAACTAGTTTCACATCTGGAGACAATGCTTCCATGAAATGCTTATTCCCTTTGGGCAGAGGCAGATGTGGGCCCTGCACACAGGCCACGTCCCCACACCCGGATGTTTGTTGTGCTCTGCTCAGCTGCTCGTCTGAGCTCCGAGCGCCCGCGGGGGTGGCGATGGCAGAGCTGGGGGAGCAGCACCCTGCTGCTTACACATGGGGTGATGGGTGCTTCAGGGCAGCCAGGTGAGCCTCTTCTTACAAGGACCCAGGAAAGAACTTTTGCCTGCATCTTCTACCCCCAGGCATACCCAGGGCGATTTTTCTGGTCAACCAGATAAGTGTTGTAGTGGATGGGGTGGTATTTCTCTTTGTGAGCAAGTGTTGCAGAAACTACTGCATGAACTACACTGCTGAAGTGTATGCACATGTCTGACCTAAGTGACCAAGTTCTGTTCTTGTGCTTTTGCACCTTGCCAATTCAGGATCTAAATCATAAAAAACAGAACTCAGCTGCATCGGTATGACTTCACTTCCCTGAAGTTTGTTGCTTTCCCATGTTTCCCAGTTGCACTCTTCTTGCCAGATGCACAGGTAGTCATCAGCTGTGGGGAGCTCTTACACATCATCTCCTGTTCTGGGATGAATTAGCCTTTTGCTGTTCCTCACTTTCCTTCTTGCTGTAAAGAGAGTTTTTCTTCTTAATTTTTTCCCCACAGCCAAATGAACAATGTGGTCGCATGGTTTTGTTTAAACCTAGGTCTTTGCTTCTAAACACGGATTGGCTTTACTCTGTTTTTCTACCCTGGAGCAGCAGTTGGAAGGAGCTGAAAAGGAATTGAGCTCTAAGTGTTATAAGTGTTTCCTTAGTGTGTGCTGTTGACATGTAATTAAGGGGCAGGCCAGAACGTGGCAAGCTGTGACTTTGTGTTCTGTCTCTGGCTGCCTGGTATATGCTTATGTTTAAAACATCTGTCTTGGTCTTTGTTGTTGAGGGAGAGTGTGAGATGTCGCTCAGGTGCAGCTTCTTCCCCTCCAGGGTGAGTGTGCTCCTGACAGTACCTGTGTGCAAACTGGTATGGTTTAGTAGAAAAACCTCGACCTGAGGCAGAGCTGGGATCAGCACTTAACTGCTGGCTGAGGTGTGCTCTTCAGTGACCTGTTTCTTAAGCCTGTGTTTTTCTTTTGATGGGTAGAAGTGTTTAGAAGTCAATCCAGGAGCTGGTAGTTGCAGAACTCAAGCCAATGCAAAGTCCACTTAGTATTGGGTGAATATTTTTGGGATCTGGCTGCATATTTCCTAGTGGTCTTCCCTCTGTAATTTATATGTCTTGGAGCTGCCAACACTCAGTGGTGTGTATGAGCTGCAGGATCGGGGGGTGTGATGCACTCTTAGATATCTCCTCGCTGCTTCCCGCCTCCTCCAGCCTATCTCTGTTGCTGTGGCAACTCGGAGCACCTACAGACATGGAGCTGTTGTTGCCTATCCTTGCCATCATGCTTCATAATCCTCATATTTCTGTGCCTCTCCATTTATCACATGCTTTAGGACTTGGCGTTTCTTTTGACCAAGGCTAGAAACTGCTAA
The DNA here is from genome assembly GCA_024865655.1 of Emberiza elegans. Taxonomy (NCBI): domain Eukaryota; kingdom Metazoa; phylum Chordata; class Aves; order Passeriformes; family Fringillidae; genus Emberiza; species Emberiza elegans. Next base: position 68,504,191 of record JALJVW010003023.1, on the reverse strand, counting down.
ATTTTTAGGAAGGCGTTTGTCTAAGACAAGATGCCATAGATTACTTTTGGTCACGCTGTATTTTGTGTTGTGATTGTGTTTGATTAAAATTCCTCAGGCTTCTTTTCTGAGTAAAGCAAAGCACGTGGTCCTGCAGTGTCCCAGTCACACGGTAACAAAGGAGTCCATTGCAACATTTCATTAGAAGTCTGTGTATATTTCAGTTGCTTCTATTTCCAATAAGAAACCCACGAACTACCCAAGGGAAAATCAAATGTGCTGTCCAGCTCTCTGCAGCTGTCTGGAAAGTGTTTTTGCAATCCCTGTCCTCTGTTTTGTTAAAAATTTCTCATGCTCTTTTCAATTATAAGACTTTCTTAGTTTTATCAACTATTAAAAAAAAGAGAATTATACAGACTCTATTTTGCTGTCACTTCCTTTAATGTAATACTTTATCTTCCACTAATTAAGGTCTTTATCATGAGCAATTACTGTCATCTTATACAAACAATTGCCAAAAGGTTATCTTCCTCTAATAAGAGCACAGGAAATTGTGCTAAGGATTACAGGCTCTGTGGAGGTTTGCCAATAAATCTTCTACACAAAATATTTGTAGTGGTTGTAATTGCATACTGTACTTCATGCTAGTGCAGAATCACATTATTCCCTCAAGTTCATCATGCCTAAGTCTTAGGGCCTTTATGGTGCTTATATGTTTAACATGCACTTGCTTCTGTAGCCAGAAAGTAGATTTAAATTACAGAGGAAAGAACATGGAAAATATTTTGCTTATCTCCATTACTGTGCTACAAACAGTAGTAACACAGACGAAGATATAGGCCGGTGGAGGGGATACTGTCATGTATGAAAGGCTGTGGCAATCCCTGTTGCTGGATATGCCTGAAGAGAAAGTGCAGGCCAGAACGAGGGTCATCAAGTCAGACTCATCAAAGCAGATTTGGTTTCATGGGGTCTACAGTGAAATTGTGGTGTTTCACCCTTCATTTCAGATGAAACAAATTCATGCAGCTGTTCTTGCATCTTTTTCCTTCTGACTTGGCTTGTGGTTAATAACAACACAAGCTAGAGAGAATGAAATTTGTGCATGTCCTCTTGTTCTACTGCACCTCTGACAATAATGTATGTGTGCTGGAGAAAAATGTATGGAAACTATACAGGTCACTGTGAATACTTCAGCCATCCCCACTCCCACTTGACTCATTCTTTGGCTAATTAGATTGTTCTAGTCAGGAGTCTTCAAAATTAAACATTGGGTGTTAGAATCCAAACACAACTTTTTTTGTTTGTTTAATGGTCTTTTGACTAATGGAATGACTTCTTGATGATTACAATAAAATGAGGTCTCTGGAATAGGATCATTAGTTTGGTGTTGACCCCTTTCACTATCAAACTACTATCACAGCTTTGCCAGTTGTGCATCCATCTATAGGAAAGGCCATTCTCAACACTTAATTGTGTGATGTGCAGATGTGGGGTGCATCTCTCATGGCAGGTCTGTTCTGCAGCTGATCTGTCCAACCCTCTGGTCCTGTAGTTCATCACCCTAGCTTTTCCTCAGCCTTCCTTCGTATGTTATGTTTCTCTGGTGTAGATAGGGTGTCTTTTGGCTCTTACATGGATTAGAATCTTAGGAGGCAAACTTCATTCAGGAGTGTTGCCCATACTGTGATCCAGCTCATTTTCTTTAGTACATCAAGGGCTTTCTTCTCATTCATCTAAAACATCTTTACTTATTTAAAACACAGCATTTGAAATTGCCTTAAGTAATCCAGTTCTAGTGCTTATCAAAATACAAAATTAAAAGCTAAATTTCAGGTTTATAGTATATTTAATATAAAAATAACCTATTCCAGCCTCAGTGCCGACTTCTGAGTCCGGTTCTTCAACGCCTCAGCAGGCCCCCAAATCTGCTATGCAACTTGCAGAAGGAAGCTACCAGTTACTCTGAAGCCAAAACTGGCCATTATAAAACCTCTGTAAGCTGGCTGCTAGTCTCAGAGTTCATTATGAGGGAGGTCATTCCTCCTTACAGCAATGAATGTAGCTTTTGAGTACATTTTGAAAGTTTCATTTAATCACAGTGTGGATGAATTGTTTCAGTTGTGATCGCCTGATGGGAAACTAACTTTCTTCTTCCTGGGAGAAAAAATACTGTGTTGATTCTTGCAGCAGCTTTTAGAACTACAGGATGTGATTGCCTTGGTTTTTTTTTTTTTTTTTTTTAAGACGAAGATTTTGGTACTAACAAAAGAAATTTTTCCTTTCATTTTTTTAAATACAGAGTAGTCAGTTTTCCTTTGAAATTGGTGAACATGCAGAATAAGATCTTCAACAGGCTCTTTTACATCTTCCTAAAGTATTTTTTCCCCCCAAAGTGTTTTCTAGCCCTCCATAAAAACCGTTTGATTGCAAAATGCTTCAAAGAGGGTATCAGTTTCAAATTTGGCTGAAATGGTTTAAATAGGGGAAAGAAAACAAGTTTGTTGTTGGTTTTTTGTTTGCTTGTTTGTTTTTGTGGATAATCTTTCATGCCCTAATTGGAAGAGTTTGAAGAAGACACCAGGTTCGTCTTGGAGATGTATTAAAATGAAAAAACATGTCCTCAAGCCAGAACACAAGAATTGTCAGTGAGATCCAAGGAAATATTTTCTTTTCCCTGTGAGAGTGGTTAAGCACTGTAAGACATTGTCCAAGGGAGGCTGAGAACATCCTTAGAGATACTCAGTACAGAACTGGACAAAGCCATGAGCAATCTGCTGTAACTGACCCTGCTTGGCCTGGACATTGAACTGGAAACTACCAGGAATCCCTACAACCTAAATTATTCAGTGATATTAATCTTGTTTGTATGTGAATTATCTATGGTATTGGATGAATTTGCTGCTCTATTATACAGTTGTATTTTCTGCATGATTGCTGAGAACTGCAGAGAAATGTTGAGGGGGAGTCTTGGCAGAAGTGAGGAGTGTCCAGCAGCAGATAGCTGGTGAGCAGCTCGAGTCAGGAGTCCAGGGCAGCCGGCTGCTGCTCATTCAGGATATTATCCTGCAGCCATGGGTCGATGGGCTGGGTGTGCCAGTACTCCTTGGCCACTTTGTGAGGACTGTCATGTTGTAACTATCTCTGAGCAAGTGGACCCAGCCTCAATTTTCATCATGCACATAAAAATGGGTTGGTGAATGGAAATGGTAAATTTGAAGTACTGTGTAGTTTTACTTTCCCTAATATAGACTCTTTGCCAGGACCAATGTAGAAGAATCCTTCTCATACCACTAGGCCCCGAATGCTGGGAAAAACAAATAGCAGTGCTTTCTAACATGTCTTCTCCCAGCAGAACTTTTTCCAAGTTTCCAAGTAAGTATGTGCTTCAAAGCATTTTAAATGTTAAACTTTCACATGACTTACACTAAACATTTAAAGTATCAAGGATATTCAGTTTTAATCCTCTGCAATCTTTTTGATTACTCTGTGGTTGTTGGAAAGACTATTGATTGCCTGTTGCTGGAGAGATTCAAGATGGTCAAAAAGGCATGTATTATGTATTACTTCCCAACCCAATAGATCAAAAAGGGAAAATTCTTTGGCATTAACTATGTTTAAATATTTCAGCAGAAAATCATTATGGTTTCCAGAAAATGCTGTATTCTCTGTTCCGTGTTTCCTTCCTTGCTACTCTGAAGTAGTTTATTAATTCAGGTTATCTTAGTTATTAACATGGATGTGTCAGTGCTGTCCTATTGCAGGTCCATAGAAATTCTGAACTATAAACATCAAAGAAATTTTATATCAATGAGGTGTGTGGTCCAGGCTGGAAGGAGATAGGTAAGACAATTTAATTTCTGGTCACATTCTTCATATTTGTGTCCTTAATGCTAATTTTCTAAGGTGGTTGGTGACAAGGAGGACTACAGAACTCAGTAAGCACTGCATAGTGTTCATGAAAGACAAACTGTTTCATTTTCAGATAGATTTGAAGATTTTTTTTTCCTGCAAACTCAGACAAACAGTATTGAGATGTATCTTCTATGCTGTATAAAGTTGCAGGAGCTATTTAAAACTGTCACACTGCAGAGCTGAGATGAAAGTCTTTGTGGCTGTTAGCTGTAACTCGGAAAGAAATCCCTGGATTTCTTTTGTCTCTCCCATTATCCTTAGAAGTGGTAAAGTAATTCCTTTATTATTAGCTGTTCATGAGGTACCCAAGCTGCATAGTCCAACCAGTCTAATTAAGGGTGACTGTTACATTCTTATTAACCAATAACGGAAAAAAGTGCATAAGAAAATTTTGGTCACACCATTTAAACAGTAAAGAAATGCTATTGTGATTAAATTATACATGACATAAAATGTCTTCATAAAAATTCAGTGTTGAAGCAGAGGAAGCGGAGCATGGATAGAGGAGAAAGAGAATCTGTTTTTTAATTAATTTAACCAGCTGTAGGTGATGAAGATAGAGTATTGATATACTTGAAAAAGGGATTGCATCTAGAACCCAAATGTAGGTCACAATCCACAGCAGAAATAAATTGTAATTTGAGGCCCACAGAGTGATGGATAATGTAATATAAACTCTTGGTGTAGAGCACTGGAGGAAGGGACACAGCTGATCCCCAGTTAAAGGAGTGATGAAGATTCAGTACTGTGTGAAAGGCTTGATTCACATGAGTTGCAAGGAGAACAGCAATTGTAGAAAAGCTGTGATAGAGTGAGATTTTGCCATGCTCCAAGAGCAGGTGAGTCTCTGTGTGGGGGAATATTTCTACCAACGGACAGAGTTTGGATTCATAAGGCAGTGGCATAACAAGTTCCAATGTCTGGAAGCTGGAACACAAAATGCATGCTACTAATAAGTGATACTCTTTATTATGCTGATGATTCATCTGTGAAAGAACTGAGCCATAAATTTAGTAGGTCACTCATCTGGCTAATTCTTTCAAGATACCAGATTAGCTGTGTTTCTCCTGAAGAAATGTCATAGCCTTGTAGGAAAGGTAGAAGACAGTGAGATGATGGAGGACTCACTGGATGAAGTCTTGTGGGCTATAATAATCTGCAAGCTTTGTGATCTGGAATAAGTCTGTCAGGAACTGGAGTGAGGCCATCAGGTTTTTCTCAGATAGGCTGCTGAACAGCTGTCAGACACTAGCTGCCAGATAACATAAAGAATGTGTCCTGCGTTGCCAGAATGTCTAAGTGATTTTGGCAGTGGAAGGAAATGTGGGCTTGCTTCATAGTCTTTTCACCACAGGAAGGGATGATGCACATTATAATCTGTTCTAGCAGAGCATTTGTTTGGGCACCAGAGGAAACAAAAGAAAATACAGGACAAAAATCCAGATCAGTGCCCTGTGGAGAGAGTAAGACCAGGTCTTGGAGGCTTTTACGTGCAGTTAAGTTTCACTCTTAGGATGACTTTTAGAAGCAGATTCACTAAATCATTTAGTACTTTCTGCTGACAGCTCTGACTTGTTTGAAGCTGTTATACATCATTGCTTGAGAGTAGCTTCTACTGGGCTCACCAAGGTTAGAAATGAGAAATTTGTCTGCTTTTATGTGTCTTTAGTCCAGCAAGCCTTTCTTCTCTTTGCTTAGACTTTTTGGGGGTGCTGCCCTTTCACAAGTGTCAGATGTGAATGTTGTGCTTTACACCCAAATGGATGCTAACTTCCTGCTCATTTAGGTGTCCACTTTTCTCAAACCCAGTCTCCTGGAGGCTTCACTCCCCTCATGATGTACATAGCTTGAGCTGCAAAATGTAGACCATGGAAATGTTGAGAGGGAAACTGAAATCTCTTGTCCTCCAAATATTTTCATTTTCTTTGTCACTCTGAAGTACTATTGAAGCATGTGTCCTGTGGGTTTTGGAAGGAGTACCAGACTCAGTCTGGCTTGATGGGTGTGCACATACTACCTCCAGTTAAATTCCAATGAGAAAGTCATCTTCTGATGCAAGTTGGTCATGTACCCCTACCTGTCTTGTGACACCCTGGCCCATTATAAGCGGTGTATCACTAGCAGATGTTGGGCTGGTGCAGTGGTTTGTCTCCTGCCTTTTAGGACAGGCTGAGGTCTCCAGGTCGTTCTCTAGAGCCTTCCATGTGAATGTTAAATATGTTCAGTGATTCTTCATTACCAATTGGCTGTTGTCACTCTTCTCAACTTTCAAATGAGAAAGGGATAGAAATGTCAAAGACATTAAACAAACCTGGAATTCCTCAGTTTATAGAAACAGTTATGCAGTCTATGGACATAAAATGGGTAACAATAAGGAGCCCTAGATTGTACAGACACCACTGAGCACTGTCTTGTTCCTGCTTGAAGGTGCCTCATCTTGAGAGAGGAATGAGGAAGATAACAGTGCTTGTCAACAGAGATAACTGTCAGCCATTCCCAACTTCACAAGCTGATAGTGAAGATTTACATTAAAATAGTGACTGCTAAGTTAATCCTAGTCAATTGGAAATCAGAAACTGAGGAAGGATGAATATACTACATAAGCACAGCATTGTTTATGTAGCAAATAGGTTTAAAATCTAACTTTTGTCCTGGTACTGAGTATCTGCTGTAAGTCAGTCTTAAAACATAATCAATTGCAATGAAACACAGGAAAGAAGTTATGATTAATTTTCTATCATAATGATCATATTTATATGTAATTTGTGGCTGTTCAGTTCTGTGAGAGTCTTAGATCTCTAGGGAAAAAATTCAGGAAAGCCACCAAGGTTCACCTGAAAGTGGGGATCAATGCACTTTAAAATACGTTTATTTGCTCAGCCAAAAATGAGCATGTGCAAACATTATAGGGTTCAAGAGGAAACCAGTGAAACAGCTAGTGTCCAAAGAAAAGATCTTACTCATTATCTGTTTCCACAGAAAAGCACCTCTAGCCATTACCATATTTTGCAGGGCCACTATTATTGGGTATTTTGTTCTGTAACTGGTGTATAATCAAGAACTGCTAATAGAAATTAAAAACAAATTTATAGTAATTCATAAGTAGTTTAGTATCATCAAAGATGAATCATTCAATTTGATGCTATCCCTCAAATGCTTTTTCTGTTGTTGTTAAATCCTCACTTCTTTCTGTGAAGTACCTGCTTTGCTTTGCTGAAGTTTCCTCACATTTCACACAGAAGGTCCTCTCCCCCACTAACTCCAGGCTGTTCCTGTAGGTCAGATCTCTCTCCTCATAAACTGGCAGTTTGCGCCTCATATCTTATTGGGAAGTTGTAACAAACTTCTTTAATTTGTTATGCTTTTCTGCAAACAGTGCTGCATTGCAAACTCCTGCATGGTGCTGTGCATGATGAAGGAAGAGAGCACAGCTCAAAGTTCTTCTTTGGGCCATCATGTGCTCAGGTTATTTCTGCATAGCAGCCCCCCGTCTGGGGCTGTATATGTGCCTGGTGTTGTTTTGTGCTGCTGTGTGAGAAAATGAAGCAGTGTGGCAAGATCTGAACAAAAATTTACCAGCTTTTACCAAAAATTTTTTTTTTCATACCAACTTTTCTGAGTCTTCTGCCTTAATTAATCCTTTTTCTTGATTATTCACTTAAAAATGAGTGAAGTGCAGCAATTCACAAAGTCTACTTATGTACATAGAGCCATGAGGTATATCTACATGTAGGATGATGGCTTCCATGTACTTTCCCAGGAGTTTTGTGACTAGATCTCTAGGCCTGGCAGCAGGACTGAATTACCGGCATTGTAATGCCTTGCTGAGCTGTCTTGGTGCTTTTGGAGAGTATCTTGGGTATCACATGCTTGAGGCAGAGAGAGGAGTGCCCATCTTCTACTTGTAATGAGATCTAGGGAGAGCGAGAAGAAACCCACTGGCAAGTTCAGATGTGTTTACACTGCTGTACCTGCATTTGTAATAAACATGTATTTCCCTAGTCACAGGCAAAATTGTTGCTTTTCCTCATCAGATGAGCCAGTTCACAAAGAGACAAAGTTTCTATACCACAAGGGCATTCCTGCCAGAGGACAGATTTTTGTATCAGATACATCGAACAGGCTGAAATTATATCTAATTAATGACTGTGTAAGCTGGCCTTGTGCTAGAAGGCCATATGCTCATTTGTGTAGACATGATGAAGACAGGCAAACAGCATCTGCAGAGATTACAGATCTGCCCCAGAGCTGCTTACTCACTGTGAGGCACTTGATGAAGAAGGCACTGCTGATGCCAACTGCCTGAAGTAGCACTGATACTCACGGATTGTACATGATAATATGTGAATTTTCATGGCATGTTGCTGCCTGCAGTCTTTTGTCACTATGGGATGGGGTCCTCAGCGTGCTGATTGGTTGGGGGTACCTCGTCTGTGAAAGGGTTGTGATACAAATGTTCAGATACTCAGGGAAATCTGTGTGTGGGCACGAATATGGCAGGTAGTGTACAACTGTTTGCTTTTAAAGAGAGAAGGGAAGCAGGGATGAGTGGGAATGGCTCACCTATGTGGACTTAGAGCTGACAGCTTTTCTGCAGCCTGTTGGAGCAAAGTGTCTTTCATTATCAGGTCCACTGGTCCTAAAGATGTGTGCCACAGCCAGCAGGAATGTGTATGTGCATGTACTTCTGTTAAATATATTTCAAGCCAATGAGGGAAGGGAAAGTGTGTTTTAAAGATATTCAAATAGTAGTTCAGTGTAAAATCTGTCCTGGAAATCTCTCTCAGCCTTTGAGAAGGCACTGAAAATGATTTTTAGTTGTTTTTCTTTTCTGGTGGAAGATGTTGACATCAATAATGTTTCAAGGAGTGACTAGGAGACTTTGGGAAGGGCCGGAGGAAAGAAAATAATTTTGCTGTGATCCATTTTGCTAAGATGAATGGTGACCATTTACCTTTCACTATAGTTGTGTTGTCTCAGTGGGGATGTGATGGCTTGGATTGCATAGACAGAGTCTGGAAAAATTCCATTGAGCTAGAGGAGAAAGGCATTTCTTTGTCCTTGAGGAGTTTTGTATTTGTCCTCTGGGATGAAGGATAAGTCAAACAGGCTACTTTTGGAAAACTAAGAAATCAAATCATTTTTCCCCTGGTATTTTTGCCATTTCAGACAGCTCTGTCTTTTCTTCTGACTCTTTATCTGCCAGAGACAAACATTCTGGGTGGATGGCTTCTAGTGCTCTTCTGCCTGTGAAGAAGAAACATTAGGCAGAGCCAGAGAGGGGATGTTGTTCAGCTTTGTGGTCACATATATCCTCACTGTCTCTGTACAGGAGCCCTTAAGTCTTCCAAAAGTGAGGATTTGCATTAGAAGATGGGAAGGTTTGTAGTTACTTGCTAGTGATCTGGAACCATTTTTACACTTGTCTGTACACCATCAGTGGGCAAGTGGGCTTTTCTGATCAATTGCAGAAGAAATTGGAGAGATTTTAGTTGTCTCAGTATCTCTGTGGGTTTAGTTCTTAATTATCCTTTTGTGCCATTCTGCTGAAGCGTGTTTGTTAATTACTCCAGAGTACTTTAGCTTCTTTCAATATATTGAATTCCACTTGGATGCTTTTAAAAGTGTTTGCACAGCATATGCCTTTCTTAGGAGTATGGGAAATATCCACAGTCTGAAACAAAAGTGCAGTGTTCCAAACTCAACATCCATGTTGTTATCCCGTAAATTAGTACGCACTGTGCTGTTACGTAAGTTTGCCTTGTGTCAGAATAATAAAAGCTGAGTGTACTAAAAGGCTGATAAGCCTGCCATGAAGAATTACATTGTTCAAAATTTTCTGTCTTAAAATAACACCTGTTGCCTTACTGACATGCTGGTCGTATAGTGTGTCTTGAGAGCTAGTAGAAAAAAAGAAAAAAAAGGCGATTTTTCAGGCTGTTCAGGTCTGAGCTTTGGCAGCCTTGAATTTAGTATTGTCTCAGAGCCACTCTTATACAAAAGGACTTCAAGAAAGCACAGCTGTTCTGTATTTTTGGATATTAAAAATGGACAAAGTCACTTTTCAGTAATACTGCCATAGCCTCAAGGACCGAATGCAAAAAACAAGTGCTCCTTCTGTTGGCAGGTGGGAAGTTCAATCCCTTAAAAAGCAAAATAAAAAATAATAAAATAGATGGTTGTGCAGATTCTGAGGGTAGCCTGCAATGAGGGTGAAGGGACAAGTACCCCCAGCTGCCAGAGAAAATCACTGCTGGCAGTGTGTGCGTATAAAGTGACAGTGCGCTTCCAGCAGCCCCTAAATGAGTGGTGGGGGGGAGAGGGGAAGTTCACCCCTGCCACCACAGCCATGCACAATGATCGCCTTTCTGGGTGCCGAGGTCACAGCTGCTGTCTGGAGATTACGTACAGAAGCACTCTTCTTCTCTGGAGAATGAGGTTTCCTGGAGGATTAAGCACAGGCTGAAAGCAGGAGGAGTTATTCAGGAGGGAGACAAAGACCGTGAGCCCAGGGCTGTGACAGGCAACAGGGGCGGAAGACTGAGCAAGACCAGGACTGCTGGGAGTTGCTGCTTGGATGGGAGAGCCTCCAGTTAGGGATCCTGAAGTGGTCCAGTTGTGGGGTGAAACCCACTGGGGGTCTGGCATGACCTTGCCTGCTGCAAGACTTGAAGTGTTGCTTTCCCACTCATGGGGAGGTGGATGGAGTCTGAAGGGCTCTGCCACCTCCTGCATCTACAGTAATTTCTTGCTCTTAATCTCATGCCTTGTCTATTATTCAGAAATTGTGACCAATGTAGTAATCTGAATCCCCATGTAAAGGTTCATATGCACTCCCCATCTGCTCAGAAAGTGATGCTTTTTACATTTTCTTCTGTCACTGATGTGTTTCACCATGCCTTCTAAACCCAGCACTTTGGTGCTTCCTTCCTTCTTCCCTCTTCCTTCTTAGCTTTCTTTTTTATCTTCTTTTTTCTCTCTTATCCTACTATTTCACCTCTTGGGTACACACATTCCCAGGCAAGTATCCAGAATATCCTTCACCCACGTATCATGTGCCAGCACCTCTGTTTTGTGTAGGAAGGTCTTCTATATTTGAAGCCAGGGCCATCTGTCTCAATGCTAAAAAAACCAAAAAAAAAAAACCAGGTTTCTTGCAGTTTTCTGCAAGGGCAGTGGCCACAGTTCTTCTGCATAACTGTAAAAGAAAAATGCAACCAATTATATAGTAATAATATCTGAAACTTCTATTTATCAGTTCTAAAGTTAAGTCTTATTTCACCTGCTGGATCAAATTTCCCACAGATCCCATATGCTGGCAACTCTTTTTAGTGGCTTCAGAATCCTAATGCTTTTTATAATCTGAAACAAATGAGTGCTGCACATAATGTAGGAAAGGAGAGGTGGAGGCAGAGGAGGCTGACAATGCATGCATTCAAACAAAGTGAAAGTGCAAGTGGGAAAAATCTGACTGTGCTGGTAGAGCTTGTCAGAGGGCGTTTCAGGCATATCATGTATTAGGAAATCATGGTTATTTTAAAAGCAAAGGAATGAAACTTCTTAAAAGGAGCAAAATTCCAGAAGGATGCTAATGAGTAAGTATTGGGTGCCAGTGTTTAAATGTAATGTCACAGTTGCTAGTTGTCCCTGCTGTATGGATATTTCCTAAATGCAGTGTGAGTCTTGACCAAATCACATTTTAAATTCTATTTCCATTTGCCTCTCACTCTGTAAAAATCCTCTCTGAAAAGGAGCATTGTCAAATAAATTGGTAAGAATTAAAATACTGCTGTTGTAGCCGAAAATAGTTCATGCTTTTGATGGTGATGCTTAAGACACAAACAAAAATAAACAGGTGATCATACAAAAACTGTTGAGAGGAGAAAGTGTGAGGTAGAAATGTAACTTGTGCTACTCACTTCTGGCCCTGGCTGATACATTGTTAAGAGCAAAATGCTGCAGAGTGCTCCCTTGCAACAAATATTACATAATTACTTGCAAGGAGGAACTGAAGCAACTTTGATTTTTGATTTTTTTTTTTTTGAATCATCAGTCTTGTGAAGAGTACTGATGACTGCCCACATCTGGTTGGTGAATTGGATTAGAATCTAATTAGCATGCAGAGTTTAGAAAACTTTTATAAAGTTTCAAAAATAATGTGAAAGAAATAGCTTGGCTAAAAATTCAGAGAAGAATTACTGAAATGTTCCTCTGAGCATAACTTGAAAGTACCTTTCCTGCTCCTTAACGATATAGCTCACATAAATGGTAACCTATTTTATTTGTTAACATTTTCTGTTCAGATAATTTGTAAAGTTTAAAGATATCTAATTGACCCCTGTAGCTAAGAGTCCATCTGGAAATCTAGGCACATACTGAGGAAGATCAATGAAGTGATTTTACTGTTTGTGAAAGCAATTTTTGTGGCCTAGTTTATGCATCAAAAAGGATAATTCACCTGTCCCACGTTTGTGAAGTACCTCAGCAAACACAAAAGGATAGTCTATTCAGTTTATGTGCTTACTTTTTCAACACTGTGTTGTAATGGCATGTTTCCAAGCAAAAACATACTTTCCTCTTCAATCTCATTCACTTACATATACATCAACTATTTGGTATAGCAAAGTGGTTAAATTCAGGCTGAAATGTGGTCCAAAGGAAAAATGGAGGCAGAAATACCTTCTGTAATTTTACTGTAGAGGAATGGAAATTCTTTCCCCATGTCTCTAAATTTAGGGCTTACACCAGCGTTGAGAAGCAGTATTTTTAAAAATAAAATGTTGATTTGTGAAATAGAAATGATAAATATTTTAAGATACAAATGGCTGCTTTTTTGTCTTCCTTCTCCATTGCAGTTCTGCGTATCTGCTCAGCCTTAGGGGTGCAATCTCTTTTTCTGTGGGACTGCACAGGGCTTATTTACAGAGCATATCCATAATAGTGCTTCAATTTGCAGGGGTGGGAAGTTGAGCCCACTTTGTATTGGCAGTATTTCTTTTGTGTCCTTAAAGAAAAATCTTAAACAATATTTATGACAAAGGATCAGCATAGCACTACCAGATGATTCAAACTGTGGAAAAATTACATTTCACTTCTGTAGGGCATCCCAGATACTTAGTTGCTATGTCTTAGCTTAGTTGGGATTCTTTTACATATACATGTATCTATAAATATACACGCACACACATACATACTTTTTTTTTTCTCTTTGATCTATTTAGGAGAGAGATAAAATTCTGTCAACATCTGAATGATGTTACATTGCATGCAGATAGAGCATAGGCAGAAAGAAAGGAGGAGTGTGTCTTTTGGGGAGAAAGGGGTTTATAAGTATCCAGGTCCTTGAGTGTTTCTGGGCCTCTTGGCTTCAGTGGTACAACTCTGTGAGGAAGCCCCTCTGTAGCAGAACGCAGGCTGTTTCTCGCTGGTTTGGGATCAGCTTGTGCAGCAAGTGTGGGACCATGCAGGATCCCTGTGGAAGCTGCAGTGCTGTAGAATCATGAGTTCTGTCCAGCCAGTGCACTCCAGCTAGGATGCAGTAGGAGGATGTGGGGAAGCATCTACTTCTTCTCTCACTCTGCTCTATGCCTGCTTGCATCACTCTCCTGATCATGATGTAGCTGGTGGCCCAGCTCTTCAGTATTTGGCATTTCTGCTTTCCAGCTTTGACCTGAAAGGAATTTTCTGTTTTATGATCCTGATCCTCTCTCCAAGGACAAACTTGAAAGCCATAGTATTTTTTTCTTTAACATCTGTGTGTCTGAATAAGTTTTGGGACTGTAGCATTTGGAGCAGAAAATTCAGACTACCAAATTTCTACCATTTCCTGAAAGGACTGAAAATCACCTCTGCCTTGACACCTGCAGCAAGATCCCTCAGGTTAGGGCAGTGTTTAGAAAGTAGCAAAAATAGTAATGATCCTTGAAATTGGTTTTGTTAGACTGAGTTAAAAGGACAAGAAAGGAAATGTGTGGAGCTTGTCCTGCTTCATAGCACATCAATCTCTTGTGTGAGTGCCAGTAGTTTTGGGGTTTGGTTTTTTTCATGAGATTAATATAGAAGGCCAGAAACTATTTCTGCCTACAGGAGCAGGCATAGTATATCCTGCATTCTCTGTGTCTTCCTCCTCTGACTGAATGCTGAAGCATGAATCATATTCTGAGATGTTTCTATGCTGTGCACTTGCACAGTAGAAAACAGCAGTAGGTGGGATATTGGAAAAGTTAATAGCACTTACTCAATGTGGAAGTGAGAAGGTAGTTTTGTTTCGGCAAGACAGTGACTCATGATGCCAAAATGAATGTGATGAGGCTGGTTTATTTTAGCTTAGATATCACACATACCTGTTGAGGTCTGAGATAAAGCAAGCAAACCCTCAGTAAGCATACTGTCAGAGTTCAATACCCTGTAGTGATCCAAGTTGTAAAAGCCTGCCTCATCACATGAGAGCACAGAGGGCTCTTTCTGGGGCTCTTTGAAAGGAAGAGTGGTGCCTTTGTTGGCAGGGTGCTGCCCTGTGCCAGAACACCACAGCGGATGGCAGCATGTGATCTGCATTCATCGTTGGTCTGAATCCAGGGTTCTGAAGAATAAAGGAAATTTGAGAATATTTCCTGGATTGGGGAGTGCTATGAACAGGTCCCATTGGGTGTCAGCAACATGAAAGGCACTGCTTTACCCTGGTCTGAGTTCGTTCACTTCCTTTCTTCTTCACACCCCAAGATGCTGAAGAGAAATTCTGCAGGTGAGACATAGTACTTCTAAATACACGGAGGGCTTTTTTTTCTCAGCTTTCTCTTTCCTTGGTTTAAATTCAAAGTCATGACACTGTTTTACCTGAAGTTTCTTTTGACAGACCTTCACTCCTAAGAAGCCTAAAATCTCATTGCTGAGTTTACTAGGGATATCTCTTACCACCTGTGGTGGGTTGACTCTAGCTGAACATTAGGTGCCCACCGAAACCACTGCCCTCTTCAACTGGGTAATGCAGAGAAAATGTAGCACAAGTCTCATGGGTTGAGATAAGGAAAAGTATATGTGAATGGAGCTGAGATCTGTTTAATTTTCTGTGTCAAGCTGTTGTGGCAATTGATTCCAAAGGACTCATCTCAGAAGGAGTGGTTACAAAGTGAAGTTCTCATTCTAGTGTGAATGAGAAAACCAGTCTCCATTTTGGTCTTAAATTGCTCTTTTCTCCTGCCTGGACTGTTTTGTTACTCTCACCCATCTGTTAATGACCTAATGAAGGCCTCTGAAGGGTTTCTTAAGTCCCTTCTCCTTTTTCTTTGACATTAGAGCTTCCTGTAGTAACATGGCAACCTTGTCTACTGTTTTGGTACCAAGCTGTGAAATGCCTCAGAGCACGTGAAACCGTGTCCAACCTTTAAAGGCTGTGGTGTCAAATAATGTGTAGTCCTCTCCAGCCAGATTCCTTAGTGCCCCTGAACAAACACATTGGAAGTGAACCTGTGGCTACTGGAGACTATGAAAAAGCTTTCCAGGGAGTCAAGTCGGCAGAGCTGGTGCATCAGAGAAGAGTGTGAGTCACTGGGGGTCAGACCCTTGGGCTGTGGATGCTCAGTGTTGCAGAGGACTTGTGGGGAGAAGGGAGGGTCCCTGCTGGAGGGAGGAGGATGTCCACAGTCAGACCTCAGCCGCTGCTGTGCTGTTGCCATATGGACACGGTGCTGTGCCAGTGCCAGCAGCTCTGTCACTGCCGTGGGGACCAGTGAGTGACATGCCTCTCCTGCCAGGTCGTGCAGATCTGCAGGGGCTGGTGCTCTGCGGGAGGCAGCGCGGTGCTGCGTGGGCGCTTGGCACATGGCTGGGAATGGTTGAGAGGAAAGTGCTTGTGCACAGCAGACACTGTTGAGTATCTTGAACTTTGCTGCAGAAGAAATCAAGGAGGAGAGATGGATGCTCATCCTCAGGAAAGTTTCCTGAAACAGAACAAAAGAGTCTGAACAAAGCAGACATTTCTCCTACAAGACTCCTTCTGCAGGCTGCAACCCAGGCTTTTTTCTGAAGAGCTTTTATATCCACCTCACTTGCAAGCTGCCTGCCTGGGATCTCATTGGCATTCTGCTTTTCTGCTGTAATCTCATGTTGTTAAGGAGTGTGATTTTTCTTCTTAGCTGTGCCACATATAGAAGATTACATAAATACTGTGGAAATTTCGGGAGAGGGAAGATGAAGAAGAAGAAAAAGAAGAAAAACCAAACCCATACCACCAAACCCTTCCTCTAAGAAGCATTTTGACTTTGTAATCTTATGTCTTCCTCACAGAGGAGGAAGGATGTAACGTAGGAGGAAGGCAGACATGCCTCTTTACCAAGAAAACCACAAACTGGCTTCCTAATGGTCCAACTGTGTTAATGAGCAATTACAGACAAACACACTGAGCTGAGGTAGATTTATTCTCCTGGCAGCTGTTGCCCAAAGATGGTTTGATGCAGCAGTGCTTTTTCCTCCTCTTCAGTGTTGAACTCATTTCCACCTCCTTCCTCTTGCCCTCTTTTCCTGAGTAAACAGAAATTCACTTTCTAGATTGAAGCCATTTCATAAAGGTGATACTTCTGATGTTCCACTCTCCCATTAAACCAAAGGATAATTCTAGGATGGACAGAAGGCTTTTTTTTGCTCCTCCTTACAGCCTAGTACTTCAGTTTCTCATTTTCAAAACAGGTATTTTAAACAATGTGCCCAGGATACAGGGGTGAAATTGAGCTTTGAATATAGGACCCTCTCTACTGGATTGCCGTGAATGTGTTTGAGTTCTGAAATCCTCGATGACAGGGTTTGTGTCAGTGTTGAGGGCTGCCAGGCCAGCTCTCTGGGGCGGACCCTGGGCTGCCGTTCAGTGCAAGCAGTGCTCAGACACCGTGTTACTCTTTGCAGTATAGAAAGACTGTCCTTTAAAGTCTGAAACCAATCAAATAATAAGATTTTATCGGTTGTGCTCCCTTCTTTATAGAAAGAGTGAAAATTTGTTAAATATGCTTGCAACTGGGGAAGGAGAGGAGGAATAAAACTTCAAACAGTGCTGCTAAAAACAGCCTGGGCTGCTTTTGTTTGGACTTGCAAAACGCAGCAGCTTAATGCCTCCATTGTATGCAGGGGGAAATATGCTAATTCAAAGCACATTTCCCATCAGAAGCCCTTTCAGGCCTGTCATCGCTGAGATATGAAGGATGATAAAAGCGGGGAGCAGGGGAGGCCGGTGCTGTGGGAGCGCGGCTGCGGGCATTGTGCGCTCAATGCGGCTGCCGAGCCCGCTCACCCGTGAAGGCCCGGCCCGGCCGGGTTCCCATGGGCGCCGCCTGCCCGGCCGGGCCCCCCGCCAGGGCACGGGCCTGGGCGGCCTCAGGGACCGCGGTGTGCAAGCCCCGGCCTCCAGCGCCCAGCCCGCAGCCCCCCGACCCGGGGTTTCTCTCTGGGTGACACGGACAGCTACTTTCTGTTCACTTTAAGTGCAGTTTAAGCTGAATTAACAGATTTTTCGTGACAAGGCCTCCATCGGTTCTTTTCCAAGTTGCTGATGCGTGCAGGGCAGTGGCACTGAGCTCCCTCTGTAAAGAGATGCCTTCAACTCGGGAAATGGGGGATGCTGCAACTGGCGAGAGTTTTTTCTTTTCAGTTATGCAACACAAGGGAGTCTGTGAAAGCTACTTAGTCTGTTACCATATCTATATGGTTATGTTTGAGGTTGAAATAAATGCATTCATCAGTGTTTGATATGTTTGTTTGAGGTTGAAATAAATGCATTCATCAGTGTACGGTATGTATTAAAAATCTTTAAATACTGACTGATATGTATAAAAGCCTAGAGTCTGGGGTTTTTACCCTTCTCTCCTAAAGTTGTGAAAAGGTCTTTAAATGATGGGGTTTGTCCCAAGACCCTGTTGGTCCAGAGCTAGGGAGATGCTCGGTTTACTCAGGAATACATTTTCTCTCTTCCTTTAAACATGTGTGTGTTGTTTTATTATAGAGAATTTGGGCTTTAGTGAAATTGATGATCTGATAATGTTGCTATGATATTTGCTTGGAAACAGTTTGAAGTGGCAGTGAAAAATCAGCTATAGTTTGTTTGGCTCTATAAACCTGCAGTGAACTAATGGCAAATTAAACTAAGAAAATGGGCTTTTGATTGTGTTTGCAATCTGGTGGTGGTCTGTCTGCAATAGAAGTATGTATTACACTTGAACGTACAATTAGTTTCTAAGACCATGGGTGGAAGTAAGTGCTTATAAATAGTTTTAAAGCTGTGGCTGGTCTTCAGTTTCTTCCCTGTACTAATAAACTTGTGAACAAGCAGTTTGGGCTGGGAGATTCTGGCTAAGCATGAAAAACTATGGTCTTTTTCTGCAACCTGTGGGCAAGTCTGTGAGCTGCAATGTCCCATGTTGAGCAACATGCCTTTGGTCTCCCTCACCTACACTTGAGGTAGTAGTTTTTTTTCTTCATAGTGTTCTTCTTACAGACAACAGAAAAAAACTTAATCAGAGCCATGAGTGTTGGTTCTGCCTTGTGCTTTTCTTTTGTTTTAATTTGGGTGTTTTTTTCAATATATACATCCCTTATCCTTTTCCCTGGTTCCTCAGCTCCTGTCTTTTCTTCTCTAAATGGTGCAGAAAGGTGGAGCAGATAATTGTACTTCAGGAATCAGTAGTAGTGAGATATATGGAAGATGTGTCTGTAGTACTACAGAAATCAGAAATGCCCAGGGCATTTTCAATAAATGATGTGAGTGTCTCCAGAGGAAGCACATGTAGAGAATGTTTAGTGTTTACACCTGGGAAGCTCCCAGTGCAAGGGAAATGGTTACAAATGTGCTGAAAACCAGAGAGTAGAAAGAAAATGGGATGGGAATGATGCAAGGAACAGATAAAGAAAAGTAGATGCTAGATGAATTTCACTCTGAGTCATGACAAAGTGCAGAAATTATATCTTTCAGCTGTTTAAAACAAGTGAATGTCACATTTGGAAAGAAACAGAGATGGGGATGTAACTAGGCATTGTTCAAAAGAGAGTCTGGGTGGTTTTCAGGCAGCAGGAATGGAGGCCATTTCAGAGGCTGAGACCCTGCTCCTTCTGCACTGGCTGCAGCGGGGCCCTGGCCATTGTGCAAGCCCTCCTTTGTGCCAAGCCTCAAAACCTGCCGGGCCACAGAGTGGCTCTTCTCGCCAAACACTGAAAGGCTCCAAGCTTGAGACACTTAAAAAATTAGGCAAGACAAAGTGTTGGAAATATATGCTCTAGGGAATAATCCTGCCCTGGCGAGGGATTTTACTTGACAGCCTATCTGGGAATCCAGGCTGAAAGCTGCTACTTTGTCCTTAACTCACCCTATAGCACTTTTGTCTCAGAGCTCACTTTGTATGCAGGATCACCCACTGCTGAGGTTCGGCAAAAATTGAGGCGTGACATGATCCAGACGGAGCTCCAACCACACTCGTTGTTAGCAGGTTAAGTCATTCCTTGTTTACAAAGGTAGAGGGGTGGAGTTTTTTTCTTAATTGTGCTGAACTCCCTGAGTGCACACTTAGCGTTTTGTGGGCACAAGTGAAAGACCTGTAGAACACTTGAGCAGCATTGTTTGCTGTTCACAGCGGCACTCTCAAAGGCTTTGCAAAGCGCAAAAGAACCACTGCTTTCGACATGACTGGGATCCCAATCGCTGCAGCTGGAAAGAGGGGACTGGAAAAGCTAGACTGGAGAAGTTGCTTGGCACATATTTAGTCGATGAGTTAATTGGACACTCTCAACGTGGGATTTGTTAATGTCCTGCTGCTTTCCTAATGAGGATATCTGCTGTTGCAAAGAATACAGTGATTAATTGGGGACCGTTTCGTTAGTGTCTTAACTGAGGATTTCATGACTAGTGTCTTATGTGTGAACAGAGACTACATTTGCAATTCAACAGGCAGTCCAGCACTGCATGACAGAACTGGTCCAGGATCTTTCCAAAGTATAGTTTGATTACACTGGAATGAGAATTTTCTATCTTGTGGAAACAGCTACAGTCGTCATGACTTACAAGGTGCTGAAACCTCAAACAGTGAATTTCAGTACCTCATACCAATCATTATTGTGATGCTTTCTTTTATCTCAACATTTTGACTTTTGAGTTCAGTGGGCTTTTCAAAAAGTTGATGCACAGCTGCCCAACAATCCATGAGTGGGTCTAGGAGCAATATATGGCAGAGCCTGGGGCCAGTGGTGCTGGTTTTCCAACCCGGGATAGTGAGATAAATGGGTGACAATGCTCCCAAGGTGTGGCTTAGCTGTGCTGCAAACTCCAGTCTGATCTTGGCTAACTTGGTTCCAGGCCCTGAAACCTTGAGCTTCAGGAATCTGTAGCAGTCTGTACACTGGGATGGCTGTGCATTCACTGTCAAACTAAATACCTATTGCATGACTCTGTAAATTAGTATGCATTCCTCATAGCAGTTCCAATGGTGCTCATATGGTTAGCTGTTCAATAAAAATACATATATAATCATATGCATTTTCTTCATATGCATATGAATATGCACACATACATGTTTTCTACATGTGTACACATACATACATATCTACATCTTGGTTTATGCATGGAATCCTTTGTGACATTCTAGGAGGATTCTTCATCCTGGTCCCTCCCCATGTACCCCTAGTATGCAGTGTGAGGTACCCTTCTATAATGAGTGCCCCTGTTTTCTTTTTGGGGAGCTGTAGGCTTTTGCACTTCTTTTTATTTCCCTGCTTTTTTCCATGCTTTGTGAAGAGACTGGACTGAAGCCAAGACTGAAGAACAAAACGAGCACTGAATAGATGAGAGATTGTAGGTGGGATGCTGAAGTCTATGCAAAGAGTGGGAGGGCAATTTTGAAAATCAGAACTGGATGTAAAGTTAACAGAGAATTGTCTGATTAAATGTGACTTTGTGGAGCAAAAGGCTAAGTTTTGTCAAGGCTAAACTCAGTGATGTTTATTTATAGACAGAAAAAAAGAAATCAACAGGTAGCCTCCCAATGCCAGGCCTGTGTCAAGCTCTTGTGTTTTGAGATGGAACAGCTGTTTTAACAGGAGTATATTATAATGATACCTTTGCTGCCTTCTAAATTGCTGGCAGAAATAGCTCTTCTACAAGTACAAGAGGCACTTCTACTTGAGTGCTGGCAAGTGTGACATAAATATCTAGGATGCTATTTCAGTATGTCCAAGTATTCAGAAGCTCCAGTTAGTTTCCTGAGATGGCAGTAAGCTTTGACAACAGTATTGGAGAAGAGGGCTCACAGCAAAAGCTAAGTATGTTGGATGTCTTCAAAGTGCAGAATTAAGGCAACAAAGACAAAAGACTTGAGCATATTTTTTTTCCTGCTGCACTACAAGGCAAAGGCATGATAGCTGAGAATCTCACTCCAGTTGTGATGGACAGAGGGAGCAAAAAAAGGTGGTTACATGTGCCAAAGTCAAAAACGTAGCCCTTAAAATTCTGGAGGAGCATTTGAAGTACTGTTGAAGGCTTCATGTGCTAGTCATGTATGTGAGGACCTTACCACTGATGAAGAGAAAAATTTATGGAGATGGGATAACTCAAAGGCTTGTTTTGCTGCTTCATTGTAAAGTTAAAGCATTTGAAACCTGCCATGCAGTACACTTGTAGAAAACACATTTTATGCCATAAAATTGTGGAGCTGGAGTAGAAACTGAGGACAGCCACTGGAGCTGAAGCTCTGAACACTTGCCTAATGAAAGTTCCTCCTGGAGGAGATGCTAGGAAGTCTTTGCTTTCATTTTCTGTATTTCCATGCTCTTTCTAATAGTCTAAATGGGCTCTAGTTTGATACCATATTTTTTTTCTGGCTTGCCAAAAGGATGGTGCTACTCCAGGCAGCCTCACAGGAGAGGGATGCAAGAGCTCATGTTGATTCCAGCTTAGTTTCAAATGTATCCTATTTTGTCTTCATTCTTTTGCCTTTCCTTGGAAGTCTTTGGAATGGTTGAGATGCCTGTGTTTTGTCTGTCAAGAGTTTTGAATTATTTTCCCCAGATTTTTCTTTTTTAAATGCAAGTTTCTAAAACCCAGGAAAATGTTACTAAGGTCCTTAGATTAGATAAATAAAATCCATCACTTTAAAAAATTATTTCCTTCTGTGCTGTTGACTGCTTTTCATAAGTGGAAATGGAGCTCCCACCTGCTTAAGAAGACATCAACTTTTTCTTTCATTTTGACTTTCATTACAGTTCTTCAGGCTTTTTTCTTTGGTAGACTTAACATCTCTACAGCTATCTTTGAGACTAGAACTTGATGAAACCTAACTATGGAAAAGCCATACAGAACCATCTGCTCACTTTCTAAGGGATTTGTTTTCCCTTTTGTGTTCCAAAATGTTAGCTTTTGGTGTATGTTCTGGATCAGGGCTGTTTATTACCTTTGATTCTCAGCTGTGGCTGTAACTGTAGTGGTCCAGCTGGAAACAGGCAGGCTGGACAGAGAACTGTATGTAACCCAACAAGTGAGTGACATCTCCTTTGCCTGCTGCTTGTCACCAGGCATTTAGCTTGGCAGCAGTCATTGACATCTTCATGAGGCTTTCTTTAGGGAGTCACAGCACTGGCATCTTCACACTGTTAAGGTTTGCTTACCCTCCTGGACTTAGCTCCATTGGTTAACTCAGTGATTTTCTTTGGCATCAGAGATAACCATTATCCATGTTTAAGCCTTTATTTTTGCTTTTTATTACAGAAATTTGAGACTGAGACTCGTAAGTGCAGTGCAGACTCATGTCTGTGTTTTATACTGTGGTATAAGTGCAGGGATTTTCTACTGTTATTTGTTAATTTGGATTCCATTTTCCCAGTAACCTAGTATATCTGAAAGAATGAACCCCAATTTTTAAGTTTTTGTAAGGTACTTGCAAGATCTATGCTGCACAACTGAAAACTTGTCATGCTTTGATTTTATCCACATGGAAGGTTTGCCTGCTTTTGCATAAGTATTTGGATTGGGTTTTATAAGCAAGTCTTTGGTAACTGGTTTAAAGCTGAACACAAGCAATTACATTGCACCAAGTGGCTTCATGTGTATTTGTTCTTTCTCTTAAATATTAAAAAAAAAGTATTCTACAAGTGGTCTTTAAAATTAGTTGTTTGGACTATGTGTCAGTCTTGTTTGAAGGACAGTCTGTATTTTAACTTCTGAGTCTTCGATCTCAGATAATCTCAAATTGCTCTTCAGCTATGTGAGAACACTCTTTATTACAGCTCTGTGAAGCCTTTGTAGAAATGGCAAGTGTGTATTCATCTCCTGAAAGCTTGTGAAGAATTTGCTGTAGCTTATGGTAGAGCTTCTCAGCCTGCAGGAATGTAAACTAGATTCAGTGACATTAAGGATAGATGTTCAAAAGAAACTGGCACATGAACAGAATAGGGATTCTAATGTATTTTTTAACTTCTGCAATTGTGCTATTTTAATTGACTGAGCAAAATGATTAAATGTGTGGTTTGGGGTGTTTTTTTAATACCTACATAAAATAGATTTAAGCTTTTTTAAAAAACTATTTTGCAGTAAATGTGACTTGGTCTGCAGTGCCTTCACATACTTTCCTCCACTGCTATTCATCCTGAGGTTTGGCAGTAGGCTCAGAGCTGTGCTTTAGCAGCAGAAACCCTTGCTGCTCAGCCCCTCTCCTCATTTTCACTTTTATCTTGTTCTTCAAAAACAAAATGCTGGGCTGAACTTCTCAAACATAACTAGCTGCCTGCCCTGGTTGCTGGTTATCTAAATCAGCTTGGTCTGTACAAGCAGGTTTTTGCTGAATATCAGTCTTAAACGTTTTGGGTTTTTTTTTTATTTTTGCCTTTGTGGCTTAATCTTGTGCTGTGTTGTCATAGGCATAAACTTGATGTCTCCCAGTCTCATCACATATTATGACAAGGATGTATCTGTTTAAGGGAGGGAACATTGAATGAGACAACTTGCTGGCTGAGATTAATGCTTGAAGCACAAGATCAGCACCCATGTTAGCACTGGAGGAAATAGTATAGTTTGTTGTATTTGCTGTATTTATCAATGATGGTGTAAAAGTTTGAAAATCAAGAAATTTCTTAGGATGATAAGTGCTTAAAACCTGTCATACAATGCAGCAATCCAGAAAATAGTAACAAGGGAGGGGAGAGAATTTTACACTCATATATCACTTGGAGCTTTTAGAGGATGATTTAGTTGGTAGGATTAATGCTTTTGAATAGTTGGGCTTGATGATTTTTGAAGTGCTCAGTTCAGGTTCTTGTGAAGTTGATTCTGGTATTGTGCACTGATTTTTCATTGCCTGTTTGGGGAAGGGGTTATTCTGGGGAAACAGTTGAGGAAATAGTCTCCCACCCTGTTAGTTTTGAGTTTCTGAAACGTCTCTGAAGTCCTGAGCCTGCCTAAAATTCTCACCGGTAGGAAAGCGTGCCGCTGTTTGAAGGAGTAGGTCTCACTGGTAAAGGGGGGAGGGCTACAGTCATGGGTTTCCTCCAGGGACAGTCTGTAACCACAGGTTAGGTCTAATGTATTTTCTGTTTAAATAAAGGAAATTCCAGATTATGTTTGTATTTTCTGTGTATTTATACTGATAAGTGCATGGATATTGCACCACTTGAATTAGGTTATGAACAGGCCTTTTCTAACTTAGGATAGTCTGAAGGGAGGTTTCAGCCTTTTAAGGTTTTAGACCTTCCAG
This sequence comes from Emberiza elegans, assembly GCA_024865655.1. Taxonomy (NCBI): domain Eukaryota; kingdom Metazoa; phylum Chordata; class Aves; order Passeriformes; family Fringillidae; genus Emberiza; species Emberiza elegans. The sequence goes on along the minus strand of JALJVW010003023.1, from coordinate 68,479,586 downwards.
TCTAAAAGCAAAGATCATTAAGAAAGAGAGATCTAGACTGTGACAGAAGTACCAACTGCACAATGAGGCGTTCCAAGAAGAGAATTTTATGTCAGAAGCAATCAAGTGCTTTGACCAATTACTAAAATTTATGTGACTTTCAGCAAGGAGGGTGGTTTTGGTATGGATTTTCAGTCTTACTGATGTTAAATGGGGAAAAAGCCCCACTCTTTGTAGAACCTTTTCATTGTATAATCATTATACCAACAACTTTTAGTAATGGTTAAAAGAATACAGCAAACACATCAGCCATGCTTTTACCTTTTGGGTGATTGTTTCAGGGAGTATGTTTGCAGTGTGTGGTCTTGCTGGGGAGGGATTTCAATCTGTGTGTGGATAGCTGTTTTAGCATTGGAGAGGAAGGTGGGAGAAGTATGCCTTGCCACCTGGGTTGAGGTCTCTGCTGTGCCTACTGATTTGATTACCTTCAGGAACCCAACCCCTTGTCCCACATTGGCTCCTGAGGATACTGCATGCCATCTACAAATTACTACCACCATCCTGCTTACACAGAGGTCTGCTGAAGTGGGAGCTTCAACTGCAGACTTTTCATGGACTCCAAGGAAGCATTTTAGGCAAATGCTTGGCATCAAGTTTTTATGCTGTGATACAAAACCATAGGATATGACCAAGACCTCCTGGCAGCTGTGAAGCCTGAAGTCTGAGCAGTAATGCCCAAAGCAAAGGAACAGCTGTGTTGGCTGTGGTGAGAGAAGAGGGTTTGTGCACTAATTACTTGAAAGACACAGGAACTTTCTCTAATGGTTGGGTCTGAGGCTTTTGTGCTTTTCACTTGACATCTAGAAATAAAAATGCACAGCAAAATTGTGGCTTGTAGTAACTTCAACTAGAAGAGACTAAATTGCAGCTACAAATCTTTGGACTACTTCCCTCTTCCCACTCTCCTGTTTGAATTTGTTATAGGGAACATGCAGGGTGTAGGTTTTGACATCCCCAGCATTTGCTGAATCTGCTGGGCATCTTTGCAGGCTGCAGAGCTGGCTGCAGTGGCTGGACCACAAAGGCCATTACTCCACGCTTGCTCCACCATCCTACACTCACAAAGAGGTGCCTTTGGGCACTTGTGTCCTGTGCAGTGTTGCACTGTAAGGCATTGAGACAAGCAAAGTGACAGGCAAGGTTAATTAGCCTCAGTGCAGCCTTAAATGTGTCAGTTGTCCTGGGTTTTGGGAGGGGAACAATACCCCTGTGTGGTGTAGCCTGCTCTGTGGCTCCCCAGCACAAGAGTGGGCTGGGGACACCTAAAGTCACCTCATGCAGTGCAATGCTGGCATGTCTTCAGTTCGTTGCTCCCAAGTGCAGCTTATTTGAACATGTTGCAGTCTGTCTGGATTTTGGGGAGTGATCAAACGTGCTGAACAGCAACTCTGTGCTCACTCCCAAGCATGGCTTTAGGTCTCTAGTGGCAGACCTCCTTTTAAAGCCCAAGTTGTGTTTTCTTAAACATTTTATCCTTTAGAGTGTTGCACGTGCATTTTAGCTCATTTGAACTGGCTTCCTGTCTCCTTGCTTGGATATTTTTTTCCTCTTTCCCCCCCCCCCCCCCCATTGTGCTCACGAGTCAAACAAAGAATTAAAATTTTCCATGTACATACATATATATGCCCGATTTTGCTTTTATGCTTCTCTCACACAGTCTTTTACCGTGGGTGAGCGGATCTCTCAGCAAAGAAAGCAAACAGAGAGAGCAGACCCATCACCCCCCACCCCTTGAAAGAGCAGAGGGCATGTGGAATAAATCAAAATGCAAAGCATAATAACAAGGTCCCATGGGAAAGGGAGCCTTGTGATTGTGTGCCGGCGTGCACTCCCCTTGGAGACGGCGGCCGGGGGGCTCACCTCACCGCGGCCGGGGGCTCCTTTCTTTCTCCCTTGCATCTCCCCTCCCGGTGTCACCAATCCATTCACTACCCGGAGAATTGATTAACATTTGTTGGGAGACTGGAAAGCGGGGAAGAGCGGAGGGCAGGAGGAAGGGGGCGCGATCGGGCGATGCTGTCCCCGCGGTGTGGCACGGCGAGGCACAGGATGGCTATTTTATAGCTGGGGACCCTGGTGACGTATAGCTGAGCGAGCTGGCACAGCTCCTCGTGGACCAGTCAGCGGAGCGAAATTGAAGCTGACAAGACTTTTCTGGCATTTTGGAAAGGACTGTAATCTACTGTAGGGGAGAACAGAGCCGCTCAATCACCGCCGCTGTAAATAGGAGACGGAAGGGAGTGAGAAAGGAGGCGAAGAGAAAAAGTGCTTGCTGGGGGGGGAGGGGGGGCGGCATTTTTGGTGGATGGTATGAAGCCAGCCATGGAAACTGCAGCGGAGGAAAATGCAGAACAAAGCCAAGAGAAAAAAGGTACCCAGGGGTCTAACAATAGCCTGTTTAAATCTTTTCATTCAGGGGGCTTTAAGAGGTTTAGGCCAGTTTTGTCACTTTTCAAATAGCTCTTAAACAATCATTACTGCGTCTTCGGGCTTTCAGCCGTCCTTTCCTGCATGGCTTGACAACAAATTAATAGAGCATCAACCTTTCTGTCTGTGTCTGTATTTGCTCTGAATCTGTCCTAACCCTACCCGAAATGATGCTTGCAAAAGAAGTTTCGTTATTGCTGCGTCTTTGACAGATTTTGGTTAATTTGGTTTACAGAGGTAGCGTGTGCCTGTGTGTTTGCATGTTGTTTTCGGAGCCGTAATCTGGTGTTTTCATCGAGACTAGCCATGTAGCAAGGCTTTGCAATGCAGTGTGGGAGACCTAGGTTATAACAACATATAATAGATTATAATGTCACACAACCTTCGTGTAGTGAGCTCCATGCCAAATGCTACTCTTATTTTTTAAATTCCTTTTCTATGGTGTCACCTGGCAAATTTTACTTTTGTAGCTATCTGCCTGCACTATGATAAGGGAGAACAATGCAGTGAGTTTTGCAACATTAGATTTCAGGATGTGTTGATCACTGAGAATTGCTGCTTAATGGAGAGAACAATTCCATAGTAATGGTTCTGTTGTAGGGAGATGGCAGTGCTGAAAGAGAGGTGCTTCATCCATCCCAGCTTTACGGGTTGATTCTGTTTGGTCTGGAGTGCTGAACTTCAGAGCATAAATTCAACTCGCAAGGGATATTTTCTTTCTGTGTTGTATAATTTGTGTCAAATAACCGTTCCTCTTCAGTGCAGCAGACTACTCTACAGATCATAGCAGTTTGTTGGGGTTTTTTTACTGAATGGTACAGCAGCAACAAAATTATTTAAATTTCCACTGTCTTTTTACTTGAGCCATAGTACATTTTTTTAACCTGTTGTGTTTCGTTTATAAGCAATCTGAGTATCTCATCTGAGTACCTCATAGGCTTAAGCAGCTGATAAACAACCAGTGCATTTCCCCAAGCAGAATTCTTTCATCGATTGTTAAGCAGTTCAGATATAAACATGATAAATCCTGGTAGTGTCCGGTAACAGATTTTGTTTTCCTGCTTTGAATCTGACTCCTGCTACACACTTCATATAAAACAAGCTTCAGTTTCAAGTAAATGAAATTTGTCAAGTGATTAGACATAGTACTACATAATCCCTTAGGGATTTCACAAAAGGAGGTCCACTGATGAGAGATTAAACTCCGAAAGCCATTAGCGTATGTGGACAATAACCCACCTCACTGCAGATTTTGAGTAATTAATGTACAAAATGTCCTGAATAGATTGACTATAAAACCACCTTGAATTGATAGATCATTCTTCAAAAATTACAGCAGTTCTTTCTTCTGATTGAGGAGCTTTTTTTAAACCAATGGAATTCATGTCACAATGAACACTAAAGAAAGTTATTCGCATGCATTAGCAGCTGCGCAAAACAAAATGTGTTGCTGAGTGCGTTTATGATGAGTTTATGGCTTCCCTTTTGTTTTGGCAAGGATGAAAGAACAACATGTAGAACAGTAAATCTGCTTCCAAGTCAAGGAGGTTGATCTTTTGCTTTCATCAAATGCAAGCAGGGAGCCTCCTATCCCAATGTTACCACAATTTCTTAATTTTTTCTATGATAATTTTATACTTTGGGTCTGTTACATAAGTATATGTATGTAACACTTGTAGGCTTTGTTCCTGCTGATTCTCTGATTCCTGAAAGTAGCACACAGTCTCTCACAGTATGCTCTGTATTTCTCTTCACTTAAATTCTCAATATGCTTCATAGCAAATTAAAATGCAGAAAGCTGAAACAGTCCTACTCCTAATTTCTGTAGCAAAACAAATAGACCAGATCCCCTGCAAAGTTACTGCTGTGAAGTGGTCATGAAGAAGACGTATTTGGTTTTGAGGGTCAGGTTTTCCAAAGTGCTAAATCTGTCGAGTCCAGTTGGGTTTTCAGATGGGCTCAGCAGGCATCACGTACCTCTCAAATGTCAGAATTTTTCAATAGGGCTCTTTCACCAGCAGCTCCTGTGGAGGAAAATGGGCTTTTTCTCTGTGTAAAGAAACTCGCAGGAAAATGCTGCTGCTTTATTTTGGGGTACGGAAGAGAAGATTTCATTTACTCTCTGGACCTCATCTCTTACTTGTTATGGCTCACATGCTTACCAGCCTTGAAACATTTTCTTCTTCCTCTAGGATCCTACCTGGAATTGGTAATGGCCATCCTTCATGAGATGCCCTAGATCCAGTGATTTCAAGGCAACTGCCACAGCTTGAAGCAGTTGAAGTCCTATCACAGGGTCTTTTAACTCTTCCTTCTAGAAATTAATTGCAAAGCCTAAGGAGATAAACCACCATCTGAAGGGGTTTGGGAGATGCTGCTATTGCTAGGACTGAGCAAGGGAAGATCATGAGCATTCTGCTTTGGGTACTCCAGTTAACAGTCAGTATGTTTTTCACTGCCATGTTCTAGAAAAGTATCTGCATTTATCTAATAGCAAATCGTGCTTTTAAGCTAAGAGGTATTTTCCCTTAGCCAGAATTTTAAGCTGCCTGTTTCTGGGGTGTATTTTCAATGCAAGGACCTTCTTGATGATGTGTTGCAGTTTTGTGGAATAAATACTTGAAGGAAGTTGGGCTAGGACTACATGCTGTCTGTGTACAGGTCTCCCAATATTGAGAGAACCCTGGAGAGCAATGCTGCTGGAGCACTTGGCACGAGCAGCGAGGTCTATTTTCAGTTTGAGCCCCCAAAGCAGTCGTACGTGAGCACTGGTGCCACACAGGTATTGGGTTCTGTTTCCCATCTCTGTGGACAGCCAGTTATTTTGAACTGCAGTGTAGCTGAGACAATTTGCACAAGTTAATGTGCTTTATGAATAATTGCAGACTGATAAATGAAAATTATTGAACATTATTTAGATTTCTTAAATTTCCTAAACCGTATAGACCTAAAATGTGCTATCTTTTAATGATTTTCATGAATCCCCTGCCTGACTCAGGCAGCAATACTACCCAGCTGATGGATTCAGTGTTTATCTGACATTTGTTTCTCTGCACCCAGATGAGTGGCTGCTGTCCCAGTTTTTTTAATTGGAATTGGAACAACCCTCATGTTGATGGAGATAAGAAATAAGTCAGCTTTATGCTGTGTATCAGCAGCCCTTATCAGAGGAAAACACCAAGAAAGCTGAAGCAAAATGTTTAACAGATATTTTGCAGGGCTGCAGGACAGATTGGATGCATTTTAAAGATGAAGGTTTACAAATTATTACAAATGACAGGGTTTATCTTGCAGGCATTAAATTAAATCAAAATGTGAGGACTGGGCAGGCAGATTTACTGAGGTGGAATAAATAAGAAAAACGAAATGCCGTTTTGCATCAGCAGTGAAGGATATAGATCCTGATACACATTAACAGAGACAAGAAGTTTCCCTTTTCATTTAACTGTGAGAAATACTACCAAGTTGCAAAATAAAATAAAATAAAGTAGAAAAAAAGAAAATAAACCTCAACTGTGGATGACCATGGTGAATTCACCAATTACACACAGGATGGAAGAAAGCCCTGATACTAGGGTTTAGGTTCCTTATATGAATACATATGATGTTCAAATTGCCTATGCTCTGCTGAGGAATAATGAAGACCAGCTTGAGTAGCTGTACCAAAGGTCCCTTTTAATTGGCTCTTCCCTGCTTATGTTCTCTTGATGAAAGAAGACCTTGTGGTTTAGTAATAGCTGTGAGCTTTATTATTTTTATGGTATATGAAGCTATGTTTCAGCTTTTAAGCTCTAAACAGACAAGTATATACTAGTCAAAAATAGAAAGAAAATACTTTGCTTGTCTTACACTATTGTACACGGTTGTACAGTTGTGTTTAAATGAAGCTTTAAAGTGCAGTGTGAGAAAGGAATGGATTATCAGGCAGTTTATTTCACTTTTAGTAAAGTTATTTTTACACAGTGAGCTTCTGTGTGCATTTTGATGCATCACAGATGTATTTTTCATTACAACAAATTGGAAAAAAAAGTATTTTTTAAAATATGTGTTATGATCATCCACCAAAATTTCCAAGGTACCCACCTAATGTAAGGCTCACACAGTGGTATCACAGCTGTCAAGGCATTCAAACATATTTAGTATGCTCCATATTTTCCCCCATTTTAAGCAGTTGATTGGTGTTTCAGATGCACTGACAACAATAACTGCTGTAAGCATAAGTCCCTGAAGAATATGACTGTAGGAAGAGAGGTCCAGCCCTGGGAGAATCTGGGACACGCGATATTCTGGGGATAATAATTTGGCAGGCTTAGTGATTTAGGTTTTAATGAATAGGATTTGGTTTCTAAATAGGAGGGGGTTGAAAATACTCAGAGAATGTACTCATACTGGTCTGAACAACCTCGTGAAAGCAGAAAACCTAGACATATGTGCCATGGGATATGGTAACGGGGGTGGGGGAAACCCAGATGGCACTGTGTGTGCACAGTGGGTTTTACAGCAGGAGCAAAGGGGGTAAAGAGGGGGGGAAGGTCTCCTTCAGTTACTCTGACCCATCCCCATTTTCTGCCCAGCCTTGCTCCTTCTCCAGTATTCATCACCAGATTATCAATGACCAAACAACACCCTCTCTTTGCTCCCATGGACTGCTTCATCACCTGAGACAGATGAATATTAAAACTGTGTTTCCTCTAAACCCAAAAGATAAAGGCAGCAAGCATGAGGATGTTGAGCGCTGTGAGTTTGATTACAGGCATGCAAGATGATTCATCCCAATGAATACTGAACAACACAGTCGCCATCCGTGTGCCTGCATGGTGTGACATGGAAGCATTGTCAGTTCTGCAGCTGCTGTGTCTGTGCAGGACTGAGGACAACCTGCTTCTGACAGGAGGCCTCGAGCTTGGCTGTGGGTGGAGGAAATTTTAACCTAGACCAGGGAATGCAATTAGTGCAGTTAGTTACTCAAAAAGCAAAAGGTAAAGACACCCTTAAGCCCGTTTCCTTTCCCTATGATTCAGGGTACAGAGTTCAATTCCAGTGGATATGGACTGTGTGCCGCAGTTGTTAAGCCACTGAAGCCTGGGGAGCTTTTGACCTGGTGTTGATTTTACATGAGTGGACCTGGGTGGGTCCCAGCAAAGTCACCCAGAAATACTCTTCAGCTTCAAAGGTCATGCCAGGCATGCACTAAGGGCTACCAAACAGCCATTGCTAAGTGGCTCTTTGCAAAGAAGTGGAAAAACTGAGATTCCTTATGGAGTTTGAACTGCCTGCTAATGAAAGGAGCCCTGTTACTGCAAAACTAGAAATTGCTAATTAAAGAAACCAACTCCATAGAATATTTTCACTTACAGAAATGATGCTACAAAGTTTACATGATGTCTCTGTGTTTCAGGGTTTGATGTTTGTACAGCAGACAGGTGACTTCACCAGCATTCCCCCAGGCTAAGGGAGAAAAGGAGCTGCCTGCTCTGCTGCTCTGAACAAATGCTTTTTGTGGCTACTGCAGGAGAAATCTCAAACTGTGGGTTCAAGCTAGGAGGATAAAATCTTCTTGATGTCAAAGGTTTGGCTTAGATGCTGCTGCCGTACAAATGAATAATTATTTTCTTTTTGGAAGTCTTTGCAGCTGGTTATTTTTAATGTGGTTTTTTTTTTTTTTTTTAATCTGAATCTTACCAGTGTCCAGTAAGTAGCCTCAAAAAGGCAGGGGGCAGACATTGGGGAGGCAGAGAAGGGGAGGTATGCTGTACTAGGAAAGAATTTTGTTTTCCATTTTGTATCCAGTTCCATTTTTATGGCTTTCCTTGTGATCTCCCAAGCAGGATTGTTCCTCTCTGAGCAGAAGGAGATGATATCATCCTGAGAGTGTGCAGTCATTTTGGAACAGTACTTTCAACACATTTTAAATTTTGTTATGCTCATAAGATATGGAACTTGTCTTTCCTAAAAGTAAGAGTGAGCCACACAATACAGAATGTCTTCTGTGGAAGATTTACTGATACCTGCTTGCTGGTTTGTGTGTGAGATGCAGAGAGGGGAAAATTACCAAGCCACAAAGTATCCTTTAGAGAGCCATTGATGCTATATTTATGTAGAAAACCCAAAAGACTCTTAGTATTGGAGTTTGTTTGCTGATAAAGAAGACCAACAAATTCTTGGTTTAAATCTCTAAATGCAGCATTTGGATTCAAGGCTGAGATTTTTTTCTCTTCTTGACATATGCAAATGTGGCTCTGCCAAACTCCTCATTGCACAAGCAGTAGAACCATATGAGGGACTGGGTCCAGGATCTTCTGAGCCCCTCGTAGGCTAGAAATTTATGGCATTTCTACTTCTGCCCCTTGAAATTTGTCTCTAATGTAGTCTACAGTAGATGGGGTTTTCATCCTCACAACATTCACGTTCTTCACATGCCCAAACACTGCTGAATTGGATTTGCTTCAGCCAGAAATGATGGTTGCTTTCTCATTTAGCTGCTGCAGAGGGGGACTCTGGTGCATTTTGAATAAAGGTCTGTCAGTCTCACCCTGACAGCTTTGACAAGGCCATAGTGATGGTAGCAGTGGGGACATGTAGGCTCAGAAGTGGTTTGATGCTGTTTCCTGCTTCTTCAGGGGCACAGAAACCCTGTGCCAGTGAGTGTGCCATGAGTGTGTGAGTGAATGAGGTGAGTTACTGCATGTGGGGTCTTGTTGCTGGGCTTCCTCTGAAAAGACAAGGAGAAGCAGGACTGCTCTTCTTGGCCACGAACCTGGAACAAATAATTTTCAACACACTTGATCCAGATTTTTGGATGTGAGCAGAGCCTAGGTGAAACAAAGCCTAGGTGAAATAAAACCAAACTTTTATTTTTTTAATGTAAGAAAGTATCAGTGCAAACCTTTGTGTTGCCCCACCTTGACATGAAGCAATAACCTTTTTCTTTGACAGCATTAGAGTCTTTTTAAAAAACAGGTAATGTGATTTTCCATGACTTTACCTTCCTTTTCTGCTGGAGCAGAGCTTTTTGTCATGGACAAAGAGAGGGAGACATGAGAGTGGGTGGGGGTAAGGAATAGAGGGCTCTTCCTTATGTGTTTTAACTCAAGTCCTAGGTAGAGTTTCAGCTATTCAACCTTTCTTAACACCTGTGTGAGCATTTCCCTCTTGATCATCCCTCCTAATCTCTTCCCTTAGTCTTGTAAGGTTGTGTTGTTTCAGTTCTGAAACTACAGTGTGTTTTTCTGGGCTCTTGTTTTTAAAGTTAAATGACTGAAAGTACTGAACTAAAACTTGCTGGTGACACTGACTTTTTACCACCTAAAATTGGCAGTGATCACCAGACCAGAAATGGAAATTGGCAGGTACCACTGGATGTACAGGAGTTCAAGGCCACACCGGTACCATCATGTGCCAGCATTGAGAGGCAATATTAGTCCTTTGGGGATTCAAGGTAAATAAAGGGCTGGGTGAAAGGGAAATGAAGAGTTCAGAAATGGTAGTAGCATAAACTTAATGCTTTGCAGTAGTCCTAACAATTTAAGATAAACGTTCCTCTGTTTTTCTTGTTTTATTTGTTAAGGCTATAAGGAGTCTACTTCTTCTTGTATGAATACTTGACATAAATTTGAATTTCCTTGTTAATGCTTGAAAGACAATAATGCGTGGTGTGAGGGACAGCTTCCTTTTAACCGTGCTCCCAACTGCTTCAAAATTGTTTACGGATGAGAGGAAATCATTTGGGAGTTTATGTGGATGAATCTATCAGACTTATCAGCCATAAATGCAGAAATGACACTAAAGCAGTGACAGCAAATCTGACTCACTGGTAGCCTATGCTTCCTAGACAATATTCTGTGGTTTGGTTTGCATTTTTCCCTTGCTAGAAGCACTAAATTCATCTGTGAGAGTCTAGAGGAGGATTTCAGGTGAGGCTGTAAAAAGGGTTTGGTGATTCTCTATGCCTGTCCTTTCAATGTCTGGCTTGAGACCTCAAGAAAATCCTATTTACTTTTCATGAAGCCTTATTTTAAGGGTCTGTGGGGGAGCTGAGTTTTGAAGCATCTCAAAAAGGCACCTGAAATCAAGCCTATGATTGATCACATTAGAAAATTCCAGTCTGACTGATGGATAGCACAGCAAGGGGTGTATATGCTCAGAGACAGCCTTTGCAGCTAGCTCAATCCAGAATTCTCTTCTCTTTATGGAGCTGAGTGACTGAAGCCTGCTTGACAGCTTGTTTGCTGGAGAGGCCTGCCTCCGCATCAGAGACTTTAATAGCAATGCAGGGAAATATTCACCAAAGCTTGCTGCCTCATCCTTCCCCTTCCCATCATATTTTCCTGCTCTTGTGCTTTAGGATTCAAATGTTTATGTGTTTCAAATGGCTTTTTTTCACCAAAAAATACTTAGGTCACAAATTATGATCTCTGTCTTCAGTATCAATATTCATTTGACCATATTTTATGACAAGTTACCCGGGTGACAGGTTTGGGGCTGCTAGAAGACATTTCCAAACCTCACGTTTAGTACACATGGGATATTTTACACACAAAAGAAATGCTTCAGGGAGTAGTGGTAGATTATGAATGCTGCCTCCCTGAGCTGTGAAGGATGTGGAAGGAGCAGGCTAGACCCTGGTTATCAGGGTCTTGGGCCCCTTCAGCTGTCCCCAGTGATGAGACATGTCCATATGTGCTGGCACAGATGAGCCAGGACACAGAGATGCACAGCCTTCTGTTACAGCAGCTGGGAGTCTGGCACCTAAAATGGTGCTAGAAACCCTTGTTTAGGCAACTGAACCCTTTTCAGTCTGCCTTGGGAATCTTTCTGAACTAGCATGTAGGTAAATACGCCTGTCATGAAGGAGTTGAGGATGAAAGGGTTCTTGGTGATGGTGTAAACCCCCCCACCCCCACCAGAGCCAGAAATGCCAGCTCAAGGGAAGATGTTTTAAATGGCTGCACTTAAAGAAATTAAAAGTCTTTTAGGCAAAAATGAACTCTCTCTGAACAGGTTTTGAGTAAAACCTACCTGCTAGTGATGGATTAGCCACTGTGCAGATGCTGGTCTTTTCTCTTGTCCCTTAGCTTGCAGGGAAGATGTCACTTCAGTCCCAGCACAAATTCCTGCTGTAAGATGCTTCCCTTCAGCACTGGCCTTCAGCTCCCCACTGCTGGGTGGCACTGGCTGCTGTGCTGAGATAACCTCTGCTCCTTTGACAAACCACAGGATTTCTTGGGTGCCTTTGTCTCCTCCGTCAGTGTCCAAATGGGCATCACTATGAGGGCACCTCTGTGGCAGTCCTCATGTCATCCACCTCTTCTCCCAGGGTCTCCAGGTACAACATGATCTCATTTCCCTAATTTAAGCTTGAATCCAGCTCTTGAGCACCTAGGGAAGAGTCAGTGTGGGAGATTCACTGCAATGCTGGAGCCAAGATATCCCCAGAACACCTGCAAGCTTAATGAGCCTTTCAAAATGCTAAAACAATTTTTTTTCCCAGAAAGCAAAATGCCATCTTTTTCTCTAGAAAGAGAAACTTTGCAATAGTTGTTTAACATGAGCTTATCTGTAGGCACTATTCCAGGTTGTGTGGGTGTTGTTTGCTTTATGGAATCTTTTTTTTTCTTTTTTTTTTGAAACCTGCTTCCCCCAGATGCTGGGAGGTGTTTCAGCTGCTCTGTGAGCACATAAGGGCATGTGAAGGTGGAGTATCTCAGTGAAACGGCCTTACTGCTCCTTTGCTGAAACAAGCTCAAGTTTTGGAAATGATGTGGGGATTCAGCTGGGGAAATAATAGCATGAAAGCTGTTGAAGGGCAAAGGACTTCTACAGTTACAGTTCATTTTTCTCACTGCTCCTCTTGTTCCATAGTTGGGTGAATGTCTGGGAAGATCTTTGCATCTTCAGTTATCTCTTAAACTGAGAATTTACCTTCTGAATCTGAGATCTGCCAGGCTGGAATACGTACACACACAGACACACAGACACACAGACACACAGGTTTTGGCCCTGTTTTCACCTCTAGGGAGAGAGAGGTTTGTGTTTCTTGTTTGCTTCTTTATAGCTTAGGGAGGAGTCAGCTGGGGAAGCGGTCAATAGCAGTGGCTGAAATCCAGTGAAGCTAAAGTCTTGCTCTCCTGCTGGGTGCTGAAGGCTGGTGGAGGGTGAGGTGAGTTACAGCTGGCAAAAAGGTGGAGCTAAGATTTTCAACTCCATTCTTCCAGGTAAGATATTCACCTTTGATTAAAGTAAAAGTCAGCTTTCAAAATCACATCAGCCAAGATACAGTTGGGTCTGGAGGATGGTTGCATCAAGGAAACTCCAATGTCCTTACAGATTTTCACAGAGCTATGGAAGTTGACCATGAAACCAAAATGCTTAGGTGCCTTTGTATTTCCACACTGAGTTTGTCTAGACCTTCAGGCAGTTTGCCCTATGCTTCATCTCTTTTACCTTTCTACCTTGAGTTTGTCCTCCAAAATTATCTCCTGGGCTGGCACCTATTGAAGCAGCAGTTCCAGCATGTTGAACTTCCCAAGTGTTTCTTCAAGGAGAAAAAAATAAGGGAAGCGAGGGGAGGAAGGCCAGAGCAAGGGCAGAAAGGAAGGAGAAAGGAAAGTCTTCAGGCCTGTTGAGCAGTGAGTTGTTTCAGCAGTCAGATGTTTCAGCTGAGAGTTACAGCCCCAGTTTGGACCAGAAGCTGCCCTTGCTGGTGCAATGTGTTTGAACTTTGAGCTCTGCATGCCAATGAGCATTTCCACATGCCCAGGCTGCACTGAATCTCAAGGATTATTTTGGATAGTAAATGCTAGAACAAGTCTCCAGGAGAAATAACACCAAAGCTTTTATCAATAGTTCCTCATCTGTCCATTATGTGAGAAGTCTATTTTTTAAATCATCAGCTTAATTTTTTTCCTGCAAAAGTAGCTTAGAGCTAAGAAATATCCCTCAAGAATTCCCACTGAAACCTGTTTGAAGTAAGGCCTTTTCCAAGGTATATATAAATTAGGTATTTTTCTTCTGCTATGGACTCCACTGTTTCATAGGGCAAAAGTAAAACAGAGAAGACATGAAGTAAAATGAAGTTCTGCAATGAAGTCCAAAAGCAATAAAGCTGGACAAGAGCAACTCTCATCCCACCATCTCGTGGGGCAGCAGTGTTCTTCCTGTGCAGGTCCTTTCTCTCATACAGCAAACAGCTGGGATGGGCACTTGCAATAAGTATGGAGGTAGTGATTCCTGTTCTGAGGATTTTACTGTCTGAAAAAGATGATTTCAGAGCACCTGTGAGCTTAATGAGCCTTGCAGAGGTTGGAATGATATAGATGGAGAGTGTGTGTATTTCACTAAATTTGAAGAAGGTAAACTAGATAAGGCATGTAAAAAACACATTCAGATAATTTATCTTTGCATGAAACAGGTTTGGTTCCAGCAACGGGAGTGCAATTTTTTTCCTGTAAGAACTGCTGATTTGGGAAGAAGAGATTTGGAAGGGAAAAAAAAGGGTTATGATTACTGCTATCTGTTCTTGGAGGCTTCTCTGCATCATTTAACACCATTCAGAAGAAACAAATCTTGTCATGGTGAAACAGCCTTTTCTCCAATTTGAGCATCATTTTTTCCTTAGTGAGAGAAAAAAAATAGCTTTTGCTGTAAATGAATATTGATAACTTCTGAAAGGCTGTTTGGTTTCTTTGAGCTTGTTTGTTTGTGGGGTTTTTTTGTTACTCATGGTAGAAGAAAAAAAAAAGTGCTTGATTTTAAACCTGTGCTTACTGTATTTTTGCAGACAAATTCAGGAAGCACTTAATATCATTACTCATACACTACCACAGCAATGCTCTTTTGCTTTGTAGATTTGAAGAAGAGTCTACTAATGGTTCCTCCAGGCTGTGAGATGCTTATTCTTAGTGTGCACCAATTCTCCTGCATTCTCTGTGTTGGTTTCCAGCACAGGAGGTGTGAGGACTTTTAGTTCTCTTCTGAGCAAGAACATGGAAGCATCTAACTGATAACAGAGAATAAATACCTTTTCAGAAGAGGGGAACTAGCTGTATGACAGTGCTGAAACCAAGTATCTTGTGTCTGTATCAAGAATAACTGGAGAAGTTACAATTAAAGCTCATGACCTTCAGAAAGGAGCTACTTGTTCTTCAGGTAGCTCTAAAATAATAGAGGTTGGGGTGGGGTTTACTGGATGGATCAGGCTACCCCAGATCTCACAGATCTTTTCTTACTTGAAAGAAGCATCTTGTGCTGGCCACTCGGAAGGATGACAGAGGTGCTCTTGCTGTATTTCAGGTCTGATCCTTCATGGCAGCCCTCATGGCAGTGTTCTCCAAAGGTCGTGTCCCCTCCACCGCAGGGACTCTGCTGGCCAGGAAGGAGTTATTGATTAATAACCCTGGAAGAGGGGAATGCAAATACACTGGGGAGATTATCAATCTGGCTAGACTAAAGTGCATTTACATTAAGTTTTCTGGCTCTTATGAGTTAATTTTCAGTATAAGTTAATTTCACAACTTCTTATTTGTGTAGGACAAAAAGGCAAAATTAGGAAATACTGAAAGGAAGTTTCTGTTGAAGAGCCTTAAGCAGTTTGTGGGAGGAGAAGAAAGGATTTCCTCTATTTGAGTTCATCACTTATTTAATCTGTTTAATGTTAATCCACTGGTGAGTGAACATTTATTCTAAGTAGTAACAGTAGTTTTTGCTTTGTGTCATGTTTTGTAAATCAGCAAAATCTAAGATGAACAGGACTGAGTAAGGATAGAGCTTGAACAAAGATGTCCATGTGATTTAATGCAGAACCCTTTTATTTTAGTCCCCTACTCAAGCATGGAAAGAAATTTGTCACAGGCTTTAAACTTACACTTGTAAGGTTAAATATTTTATCTTATTGTGCGGTTGCCATTGATCCTTGGCTGAAGGTGTGGGTGACAGATGTGAGGAGTTACCTTATTATTGCCAGGTACTGGCTTAGTCTCATACAGAGAAGAAAGAAGTAAATTCCAGTTTTGCTTCTGAGGTATTAGCCTATTCCCACATCCCTCACTGCTTCTCCTGTGGCTGCCTATCATGCAGCTGGTAGGAAAATGTATATCCTAGCATGCATAAGCCATTCAGAATGGAAACTTTCAAACATACAGTGGGTGGCAGACAGTAAAATTGGCAGTTGCTTTCATTGACATAAAGTTCATTTTCTGACAAAAATCCATGGTGGTTTAGGCCTGCAAGGATATTATCCATGCTTGGTATTGGGTATTCTTCATCACTGGGGAAAGCAGGAGGTAAATGTCAAGTACTGAGTTGTCCTCTTACATTTATTTGTGAATTGGGAGTGATGCTACCAACACTATGCCCCTGTGGATGTGTAATAATGAGCCTGATTTAGTTCCATGGCTGCATTTAAGATGTTATCTATCTAGTGCTTTCATTTAAGGTGTTATCTAGGGTTTTTTTCCTTGGATTTCTTGCAACCTTCCTTTTGTCAGAACAGTTCCTCCCCGCGTGATTGTGGTTCTGTGGTGGAACATGAAGTGCAATTTCTACTGTGTATTAACTGGGCTGGTGTCTGACAGGCCAGCATTTCTTAAAATGTGTTACACAATTACAGGAAGTAAGTGAGAAGGAGAAAATTATGCTCATTGCTTTATCTTTCATGGGAGGGGAAGAAACCAAACTTCTAAGGAAAAGAAAGTGGGAGCTAACTCAAAGACAGCCACAGGATCCTGGAGGTTTAGCTCCCTGAAATGGAAAACTTTTCAAAGCTCCTTTCAGGTTTTCTTGGTTCCGTGGTTTTTTGTTCCATAGTGACCTTGACTATATGGACCAGTGGTTAGAACCTGAGATGCATTGAGGCACTAGTTCAACCTAGGAGGTGTTTGGAACATTAGACAATAGGCTGGTTTTCTTTACAGCATGTTTTCCATGCTTTGCTTTGAGGGAGGGCTTTGTGAACATCAGCCTGTCTCAGCTTTTCAAGTCTGGGCTTCAGGAACTGATGTATGATGTTCCTAGAGCAAGCCCTAGGAATACTCAAGGAAGCTACCTGATCCTATTGCATTGTGCTTTGTAATTTCCAAAACATAGATTTGACCTTAGTAGGATAAGGTATTGTGTGAGAACTGCTTCTTCTTCTTTTTTCTTTTTATTTAAAGACCATTTTCCATTAATTCTCTATTACCTTGCCATTCTGAGTTTAAATCTTAAAGCTGTATTTAAAGTACCAAAGGAGGTTTAGCCACACAATCACTATTTGGCATGGGAAATGGAGTGGCTAAGCCCCTGCATGCATGCAGTAGGCTGCACACTGCTGAGCAGATTGTATAATTGTTCATCATACATTAAGCAACCAATTGCCGATTTATGTACATATGTAGGTTCATCCTTTACCAATTTCCTGTGACCGATAGCTGCCAGGAGATTAAAAGAATAGCCAGTTCCTGTTTCTTTCGCCTCTCTTTATTTTTGTCCTTTAGGAAGAATATTTGTGTGTGTGTGTGTTTAATAGCATTCATTCCCTAGAGAATAATCTCAGTCTTTGTTTTAGCTGGCCTCCTTCTGAGAGTGTGTTAAATCTGTAGCCAAGATCACAGGCAGCTCTGGGCAAATCATTGGGCTGTTATTAACCTGCCTCCATGGCAACTGCTGCTCACCAGCCTGAGGACAAAAAATGTTTTTATTCTGCTGAGTTGCACAAAAGGTTCTAGTGATGCCTTGCACAAAATGGCCATTGAAAGGGAAGATGCAGTGATGTGTGTTTGCGCTGTATAGTTTCATATTTAAATTGCTTTACACTGTTTCATTGGAAGTGGATGTACAGCTGAACAGTGCAGCATTTTGGCCATATGGAAAGTAAAAACTAGCTGAAAATTGGAGCTGAACTTATTTTAATACTACTTATTTTTGTCAGCTTGAGTTCACAGGCCTTCAGCCTGCAGTTGTCATCAAAATGTTTGCAAGTTATTTTGTGAACATGAGCTAGGCAAACATCTTCCTGGGGTTTCAGTTGTACTGTGTGAAGATAGTTGCTGACTTAAGAGTTGCAGAGAGAGAACATAAAGGTTTCCTGGAAAGCTTTCTAATTGTTTTCAGAAATCCTCTGCTTTGCTTCAGTGCTTCTTTGGGAAGCTTGGTAAGTGTATCTCAGTTCTTGATGAGCTTCAAATTGTGGCTAGTTTTGAAAGCTGCTCTTAGAAGTACTGTTTTAGGCTTGTGTTAAAATTATAAAATTGTCCATATTGCTTGGGCTAGGCATGGCTTTAATCTGCTCATAAAGTGTACCCAGTGGGACCTGGGGGGGAGGTCTGGCAGCCCCAGCACTGAGATGAGGTTTCATCCTGCAGTTAGTTACCCTCTGGCAGGAGGCCGTGCAGCTCTGCTGTCAATTTGGGTGCAGAATGACTATGGATGGATGGATGCTGTCTCTTGGAAACATGCTGCTTTGGGATGCTTCATGTGCTTGCAAGCTGGCTGTGGGCAGTTTCCAGGTGTACCAAAGTCTCTCTGATTCCTGCTTTAGTCTTGGGGTCAAGGTGAGTAGTTCTGCAGTTCCATATTTGGGCAGTTTTCTCTGTTGAAAATAATGTGGTTTCTTTAGACACCACTGAAGGTGTCTAAAGCCAAGATACCCTTGGCTTTGTTCTGCACTGAGAAAATGAAGGCTACCCAAATTCTGTGATGGCTTTTTACTTGAACTGCAGAGGAAGACAAAGAGTATGGCCACAAAGACAATCTGTGTAGCTGCCAGTTGCTAAGGGGTGAGAGCAGGTCTGCCACTGTTACCTTGTGTTTGAGGGTCTGTGGATTAGTGGCAGATACTGTCATGTGTTTGGGTAAGGGATCCAACAAACTCCTCAGGGCAAATGTTCTGCCAGTGGCCTGGAAAGCTGGCCTAGTAGTATGGGCTATTAAACATCAGTCCTGGGTCTACACCAGTTTTCAGTTTTGTCAGGCTACTCCCATTTTCTGAAACCAACAGCTTTCCTTTTGGATCTTGTCAAGCTCTTGGTTTTGCTTCCAGCTGTTTTTATTTTCTGTCTTTGATAGGATCCTTCTCTAAAGCAGTCTGTGGGATCAGCACAATTTAAGTGATCAACCCCTCCACACTAAACAATGATCAGGTGTTGGGTCTCCTGCTTTAGGAATGTGGCTCAAAAGGTGGTTTGTTTTGTGCTGGGTTGTCACCACAAGTGTGTTGTCTGCTGGGTCAGAGCATGGTTACTTTTGGATAATCTTTCATGGCTAATCCTGCACCAGGTGCATGCATTTCTTGGATTAACTCTGGGAGGTTTGGACAGATGCTGTGGAGGAGAGCCAGAGCCAGGCTCACGTGTGCAGCTGCTCTTGCATGTGAGCTGCTCTCAGACGGATTCCCCAAAGCAGAGGATTGATCTGCAAGGTTTGTTGTCTGAACTCAGCTCTGGACCTCTGAGATAAAATGAAAGCCAGAGATGATTTCCTCTGATAGCGTGCATTTGGATTTTGTTTGGCCCATCACTGCCGAGCTGCAGTGTTTGCTCATTTGGCAGTATTTTTGTCATGAAGATAGTTCCTACTGAGTGAACTCCAGCTGTGGACTAGACTATAAAACCTTCCCAGGCTTGTTTCTATACAATCAAATCTTGTCTGCAGTTAGTGAAGTAATTTTGATGGTGATGGCTGCTTAAGCCTGACTAGGGCATTTGCTAGTGACTCTCTAAAAGAAGAGTTTCTCACTTATGAAATGGAAAATCTTTCAATTATTGGATGCATATTATTCCCCAGTGCCTCACAGAAGTGCCTGCTCTGCAACTCATTCATTAGCGGGAAAGGGAGTGGGATAAAAATAAACTTGCCTAATGTGGTGGCTGGAGACTTGCTGATCTTTGTGAGGAATTTTTTGGGTGGGAAGATATGATGTCCTCATTTGCCAGCTGTCTCCTTGCCTTCAAATGCTTTGTCCATGTAGCACCTTGCCATAGCAGCAGTGGCTGTCCTGCGATGCTGGCTGCTCCATTAAGCGTTGTCTTAATGGCTTGTGTTCTTTGCAGTTGTATGAAATGCACATTAATGGGGACAGCTTAATGCCATCACCCTGAAGTAATGAATTGGTATGGATTGCCATTACCATTATAGCGCAGTTAAAAGCTGCGTTTGTTTCCGATTTACATTTCCCAGCTTTGTAAGCAGATGGGTTTTCAGGCCACGCAGTTGGAACAAACCTGGCACTTCAGCTGCAACCTCCTTATTACAGTGTTCATACAAATAGCGGCTCTGGGGGGGATGTTTTGTTAACTCAGACCAGTTAAACAATGCATTTCACTTGATCATGATACTGCAAACTGTATTCAGGGATCACTGTAAGTCCAGTGTATCCTATAAAAAGCTAGAAATGTACTCTTTATGTAATACAGCTTCATACAGCTGCCCTCACAAAAATAGTTACTCTTTGGACCCCATTCAATTGTTCTGTTGTAAAAGTATCTGTATCCCTATAACCTCATGTGGATTTATATAAAAAGGTAACTTGGGAGTTCTGGGAGAGTGTGGGGTAGTTAAGTTTTGTGGACCTAAATGTATTAATCTTCTAATGAAAGTGCAAAGCATCTCCTACTTTTCCAAAAGGCTTCCTTGTCTTGAGTAGTTGCCTGTTTAGCTCCCAGAGTGCTGCCAGCGTAGGTGCCATTAGTAAAGCTGAAACATGGTGAGCTCTAGATGAGCAGCTGAATTGCAATGGATCACTTTAGACAGTGATTTTTTTTGCTTTTTCCATTTCATAGGCTGTCTCATCGATCTCCTCTTGAGCCTGTAAAGACAGGAGCACTCAGCCCACTTTCTGGGCTTTGAGTCCATACCAACAGATCTGTAGGTCACTGCTTTAGAGGGTGATGCTGTCTTGTACCACCTATAGATTTTTTGCTTAGCATGCCAATGCCTGGGCCTTTTATTCCCTCTGGCTTTTACAAAGTGGAGGACGAATATTCTTTTCCTCATAATTTGCTTTTTGCTCATGACATTTCTTTTGCTTTCTCTCTTCTGCTTAGGTTGCTTTGAATGTTGCATTAAGTGCCTAGGAGGAGTGCCATATGCTTCACTCGTGGCAACCATTCTCTGCTTCTCGGGGGTAGCGTTGTTTTGTGGCTGCGGCCACGTGGCGCTCACGGGAACCGTGTCTATCCTCGAGCAGCACTTCTCCACGACTGCCAGTGACCATGCTTTGCTGAGTGAAGTGTAAGTATGCCTCCCATTCCCATTACTCATCATAACACCCTCATGCTAAACAAGCAGAGATGGATTCAAACCTCAGTCTCCATCCCTGAGTATTAGGTTGCTTGTTTTTGTAACGGCGCTCGGTCATTTACTGGCGTTCACATACAAAGAGTCAAAGTGCGTGTCCTGGTACACCTGCTTATACTGGGATCAGCACTATTTAATACCTTCAGCAGTATCAGGCAGTGGAATGGAGTGCACCCCCAGCTGCTTTGCACATGACACCCAAGCTGAGTGGTGCAGTTTGCTTACCTGAAGGGAAGGATGCTACCCAGAGGGACCTTGAAAGCCTTGAGGAGTGGGACTGTGTGAGCCTCATGATGCTCACCAGCAGCAAGTGCAAGGTGCTGCACCTGGGCCAGGGCAATGCCCAGTATCAATACATGCTGACACATGAAGGGATTGAGAGCAACCCTGCCAAGAAGGACTTGGGGGTGCTGTTGGATGAAAAACTGAACTTGAGTAAGAAATGTGCACTTGCAGCCCAGGAAGCCAATTATATCCTGGGCTGCATCATAAAGCAGAGTGACCAGCAGGGTGAGGGAGGTGTTCCTGGCCCTCTGCTCTGGTGAGACCCCACCTGGAGTGCTGCATCCAGCTCTGGGTGTGCTCAACACAGAAAGGACATGGACCTGTTGGAGTGCCTCCAAAGGAGGCCACCAAGATGATCAGAGGGATGGAGCACCTCTTCTTTGAAGACAGGCTGAGAGTTGGGGCTGTTTAGCCTGGAGAAGAGAAAGCTCTGGGGAGACTTTAGAGCAACCTTCCAACACCTAAAGGGACCTACAAGAGAGCTGAAGAGCAACTTGTAGCAGGGCCTGTTGTAACAGAACAAGGGGTAACAATTTTATTTTAAGAGTTGATTTAGTTTTTGTTGATGACGTACAGTTGTAAGGGATGTCAGGAATAACGAAAGAAGCATGGTTCTGACCATCCCTCTTCAGAAGAAGCTGGATTGGTGTAGGAGAAAAAAGAGAGAAAAAAGTGGAAAGATCTGCAAATGTAGCCTTTGGATGTAACCACAGGTGAAATACCTGGGTCATTTATGTTCCCAAGGCTTCTCTGTGAGGCCAGAGGAGGGCCTGGAGTGCTGCCTCTGGTCCCATGTCCAGCAGCCAGCCCAGCCATGTGTGGCTGTGGTGAGGGGCCCCTGGGATGAGCACGGTGGGCATGGCTCATACAGGAGTGCACAGGCAGCAAGCCAGACAGGTGACATTTGAAGAGTCTGGTATCAGTGCCCTATGCAATACACTTAATTCTTATTTTCTTTTTAATTTCTGTTCTCACTGACTCCCTGTGTGTGCTTGCAGGCATAGACCTGCCAGTTTGCTGCATGCCCTCTAATCACTGGTGCTGGTCCCACAGCATCATTTCAGGGCTTCCCCTATCCACAGGACCCTCTGTACCCTCACCTGCTCTGGGATTGCTCCCCACTGGGGTCCCCCCCTTCCAGCACTGCCCACACTCAGTCCCTGGCAGTGACTGGCAGTGTGTCCCCAGCTCCAGGGCATGAGCCACCAGGGCCCTGCAGTTAGACACAGAATTTAGTGAGAAAATATAAGCAGCTGTTCTTCAGCAACTGGGTAACAAAACACCCTGTGCTTGCATCAGCTTCCATTTGAGCAAAATAGAAGAAATTGCAAAAGCAGCAGTCACAGGCAGCAAGTTTTATGTTTTGGAGAGTTGTTGACAATGTTTCTTGTCATGTCAGCACCAGCAGCTGGGGAAATGCGTAATTCTTACCAAAACAGCTCAATGCTGTGTAGCCAAGGGGGTGAGAAGAGAGAAGAAGTGTTAGAAAGGGGCAAATTTGAGGCTACAGCAACATTAAAAAAAAAAAAAAAAAAAAAGTTAGTTACACACCCTTTGGAATAGACTTTTTTAACCACTTTTCCTGTTACTGATTTCTGGTAGCATGCATTGAGTCTCTCCTGGACTATTAATGATGGTGACATGATTTCTTCTATACTCTCTGAAATCCTGAGTTAATTTTTTTGTTCTTTACAGCATAGATGTAGCAGATTTATCCATTTATTTTTAATCAGTTTGGAAAACAAAGATAACACTTCCCACATAAAATTTTAAATGAGCAATATCAGGAGTAACATTTAACTATATAAATGGTAGTCATCAATTTTCCTTAAGCTAAAACATTCAGATGCTCTTTGGAGATCTATGCCAGCAGCTACTTGGTGGAGAGTGGTAAGAATCAGAAAAAATATCTTGAGCAAAGCATATTTATCCTCAGAAAACTGGTAGTGCGGATGTATAAAATTAACCTCGTAATTCTGTGAATAACTTCATTGAAAATAACCACCCCAACAATCAAATTCCTTTTAAGAAGTTCCAGGGAAATGGTACTAATAACAAAATATGACTTTTGAAGACCAGAAATGTTGTATGGAAGACCTGGAATTCTGGTCCTCCAAAATAATTAGGTTTGGATACAGAATCTGATTGATAATATTTAGAAATTATTCTTTTCATCTACCTATTCTAGCTAAAGGAAAAATACTGTTAGAGTGTCACTGCAGATGGTAGACTTTTAAGAAATCAAGAACTTTCTCAAATAACATCTGAAGGAAGGGCTTATACCATGTGCCCTGAGATGATCTTCCTCTGAGTGGTTCCAGAGTATCTAAACCAGAAGCATTTCCTAAATAACTCTTCCATTAAAAAAAAAACCAACAAACATTCTGAGGCACTCAACAGTGCTGTGACTTAAAGCACTGAAACTACCAGCTCACTTGGAACTACCCTTCCAGGCTGTAGAGCAGCCTCAGGAGAAGTCACTGCATGTTTACTGAGTTTTGTATCAGGAAAATATTGCTGAATTCAGAAATTTTTGCAAACTTAAGTAAATCGGATTTCACAGGTGGAAATGGTGAATTTCAGGGACTGCTTCCTTTCCCTAAGCCAAAGGAATGACCACAGAGCCTGGTAGTTCAGTCAGGCGTGCAGCTCCAGGCTTTTCCACTTCAAAGTCCTGCATTGTCCCTGTCAGCCATTCCCAAGTTAGGTGTCAGGAGCAGTAAGAGGAAAAAGGAAAAGCTCCATAGTGAAGTGTGAAATTGCCCCTTTAACATGGTAACTAACACCAGTCAGTGCAAGGACTGCAGCACCAACAGGGGATGCTCAGGTGGCTGCAGGACCAATGCACATCAGGATTGCTCACCTGGGAAGGGGCACAGTTGTAACAATGCTTTCCTGCAGTCTTCTTGATTCAAATGCTGAGGAGCCTTGAACTTTGTTTCTATGAGTTGTCTCTCATTTATTATAATTTGAGAGGACTGACTTGTTTTTATAGGACTGAAATCTAATTATATTATTTCTTTCTTTTCCATTTTAGAATACAGCTAATGCAGTATGTAATTTATGGCATTGCATCATTTTTCTTCTTATACGGCATAATCCTTTTGGCGGAAGGTTTTTATACAACAAGTGCTGTGAAGGAGCTGCATGGAGAGTTCAAAACAACAGCCTGTGGTCGCTGCATCAGTGGAATGGTGAGTGGGATCAGGAATGGGAACATCAGTCTTTGCTGGCTAAAACCTGTTGGGCTCACTTTGATTCCTGGGTTTTGAATAACAGAATGTTGCTGCCTTCTTTGTTTAGCTCCTTGTATGTGATCAGGGTCAATCCATGTCTTGGTTCTTCTCTCAACTTCCAAGGGTGCTTGGTTAAATCAAAGTGCTGCAGATGGGCTGGGTGAGGGCTGCCATGGTCTCCCCTGTCATAAAGCTGAACCCACTGGTCTAAAGTAAACTGAGGAGACTGCTAATTTTAAAACACTTAATGTGAGCCAAAATGAAATTCGTACTTTTAAACATGGAGCACTTGAGTGATGCTTAAAGGCAGACTGTAAAATGGCTGTGGTTTGCAGAGCTATTTAAATATCAAACTGTAATGGCTCTGACTTCCATAGTCAATTGTGTTCGAGTGTCTGGATCCTTCAGCAAACAGTAATGAATGAATGAAGCTTCACAACATCTTTGCACTTGAATCAAGTATTGATTTGCAGATGGCAAAAGGCAGACAGATAGAATAGTGAGGCTTTTTCGCAAAGCCCCGAAGTTACCAGCCATATTCTCTTCAGCATACTTCTGTGTTAGAGCAAAATTGTAAGCAAAGTTTAACTAAAAATAAAACTTTAGATTCTCACCCACATTGTCCCCAAGGGCACACTCTGCAAGAACAGCCATAACTGTGTTTCTGAGAGAAGATTTCAAAGCTATTACTGAAAATCTGAATTCAAAGCTCGTAGTTATGGAGGAAGCTAAGCAGTATGACAGATCGCCCACGGGAAAGTGTGGGTGAAAAGAGAAGAGGCTTTTGATGTGATTGTTGCATTTTAATATACAGTCTATATCCTGAACTTAAAAAATATGTACTTTCAGCTGGTTAAATACAAAAGAGATGCATGTTTATTTTCATGAGAGTTAGCAATTTTCCACTGTGCTGTTGGGTGCTTACTGAATCTTTCAAGAGCTAATAAAAATAAGGCATCTGACAATTTTCCAGTTTATCGGCTATTTGCTCAGTTTTTTCCCAGCAAGTAGGGTCTTCACCAAGGAGCAAAACTAGACCTAAAGCAGTGTTTTCAAATGATCCAAAATAAAGTAGAAACATACACATCCATGCATCTCATCAGTGCAGACAATTGCTTGCGCAGTTGAGTAGTTGCAGGCACATGACTGTCAGCTGCTTATACAAATACCAGTGTGACACATGGAAATAGGGCAGAAAAATGTGTTTTCATGTTTGTCCATATTTGTCCATACAATGAAGGAGAGAATTTACCAGCTGAGGAATGGCTTGGAGCTCTGATAAGCTGCATTAATGTTTGGTGGTGACAGGAAAAGTGCCTGTGTGCTGCTGTGTAAAACCTTAGGGCTAGAACAAGATTTGTGAAGACATAAAATGTTTAACAGACTAGTGACTGCAGCTGGGTACAGGCAACAGGCTTTTGGACATACAGTGACCTTTTGCCATTTTGATCAAGAGCTCCTCTACTTTTTTCATTACATTACTGAGCAAAGTCCTGAAAGGCAGTCCCATCTTGCATAAGGTTGCTACAGAAGACAGACTTCCATCTTCCCTAAATTATTTGTGTTGGCTCTGGTAATGCAGAATAGCCATTTCCCACAGTTATCACATTAAATGTGAGAGTGAGTGTATTTTTTCCTGGCTATTTTAGGATTTAAAGGCTTTGTGCACTTCCTCTCATGCACACTTCCACATACACACATGCAAACTCATATTTTATTTGTAGTGTATCTACAGGAATCCTTTAACCTTTGGTCCTTCCCAAAGTCCAAAGAGAGAATTTTCAATTCTCACACAAAACATACAGGTCCGGTGTATGGTGCTATCTAATATGAAATAGGGTATTCCAGTGGAGTTGTCTATAAATTAAAGTTTAGCTGGGGCTTTATGGGCCATAGTTTTGCAAGAACTTCCATCTCCCTACACACCACTTCCCTTGATTGAACCCTAGGCAGTTGTTCAGCTTTTGCTCAAATACTTGTAGGGTTATTCTGGAATAAACCTATGGGGATTCAAACTTCCACCACTGCAGCAGTAGTTCAGTCCCTTGGTTCTGGGTCAGGCTGAGAATCCTCCCCCCTGAGAGCCTTTCCCATCTTTGCTGTTGTCCTCTGGCACACAAATTTTAAGGTAGTAGGGCACCAGTGAAGCCTTTCCAGCCCACTACAGCTGAGAGAGAACAGCCACAGCTAACAGTGAAAAGAGAGCCCAGGAGATGTAACAGCATTCCCCCACCTTCCAAGTGGGATCCAAATGCTGGTCTCACCAGGAGGAGGGAGCTAGGAACTGGTGCCAGAGCTACTGTTTCACCATAACACTTTGAAGAGGAGGGAAAAGGGAAGGGGCTTAGTGGGAGGAGGAAGCTGGAGATTTTCAAAGCAATCAGTGCCACATCTTTTAATCTAACCGAAGAAAATGCATGTAATGGAGTGGGTTTTTTTAAAGAGCAAACCCAAACCAGCAAATTTGAGTGGATAAATCCATTATTTTCTAAGGTAAAGTAATTCATTTTCTGCTTGGCAGTGAGTATTATACCAATTGAATCCTTCTGATCTGCTCTTAACGGTCATGGTATGTTTGCAAAAATAGGTATTTTCAAATGCTACATTCCAAATTGATTTCAATACATCAGGGAGTGTGGGGGAGCCCTATGAGCATTGATTCACTGCATGGTTTTGATTTGCAAGTTGTATAGAAATGCTAGTATGTTACAGTTAATTTAAAAAAAAACCCTTAAATTGATTTTTGTTGGAATTTATTGGTTTTAGCCTACAACCAGCATCCCTGCTTAGCTGAGAATCTTGAGAAATCAATGGGCTGCTCTTTCACATGAGGGCAATCTGTTTACTCAAGCAGGCTGATGAAAAAGGAAATGTCTGAATTACTTTCTCTGTAGCACTTAAGCTACCAAAGTAATTGTAAGCAATGAGAACACTGATTTTGTGTGCTTGAAAATCAAATGCTTTCTCACTTGAATTCTGAAAGTATGCTTAAGATTACTTTGAAGTATTTTTAAAGAAAATTTAAGTAGTCTTTTCAAAGAATAAACACAAAGTGTTTGTGTTTTCTCTGCCCAGTTTGTTTTCCTCACCTATGTGCTTGGAGTGGCCTGGCTCGGGGTCTTCGGCTTCTCCGCTGTGCCTGTCTTTATGTTCTATAACATCTGGTCAACTTGTGAAGTCATCAAATCTTTTCAGAGCAATATGACAGTTCCAGGGGACCAGATCTGCGTGGACATCAGGCAATACGGTACCCATTTTAATCCTGATTACATCCTTTATCCATCCTCCTAGGTCTGGCTTCAGTAGTTTTGTCTCAGCCTTATCAGATGAATCAAATGCAAAAGCATCTTCTCTCTCTGAATGTGCTATTTACTTTTCTAATTAATTCACATTACACTGATCTCTTTCCAGATGCAATCAATTTAACTGAACTGACAAGTCACTTATCTGAAATGATTTTGTAGCAGCTTCCAATACTGTAATATTAGGCATGAAAATAGATCAGCCTCAAAATAAACTGCTTGGACACAGTGCTGAGAAATAGATAACCAGATTGTGGGTTTTGAACCCATATGCATCTATTCTGTTCTTTCAGAAAACTGTTTTACATTTAAAGATGAAGTAAATGTCTGAATGTTGCACTGACAATTACTTTCAGTTAAAAAACCAAAAACCTGCAATTAAAAGTCTGCCATAAGTAATGAGTTAATACTGCTTTCTGATGACACACAGAAATCTGAGGGAGCTGGGACAATAACTTAAAATAAGGTCAGGCTTTTCATTTCTTAAGGTGAGTTTTTCCTGAAGTTTATCATTTCAGCTTCCCTTGTGCAGAAGATCTTTTGTCACCATTACCTTTGGCTTCATTCTAGCTAGCATTTTCTAGGAATGTTTCTTTCTTTGGACTAAGTCATTCAAAGCTGAGAAAATGGATTCAAAGTTGAAAAAGTAAGAAAGTTTGGCTTTGCTCTCCTGTCCAGGTAAGTGCAGTAGAAGAAACGACACACTAATTTTAAAAGCAACTAATTTTCAAATCAGTTAAACATATACATTCTATTTTAGCAGCTCACAGCAAGAGAGTCTGAGAAGACGTCGTCTTCAGCAGCAAAGCCCAGGAGTGAAGGGAGATGTGCTCCTCCACCTTCCTGCTTCTCCTGGTTGTTTTGCAGCTGCATTAGTGCTGTATAGGGTTGTATTGTTCCCCTGAGCAGTAAAACCCATTTGGGTTTTAGTGTGTGATGGGAGAGAGCAGCTCCCTAACCGACAACGTGTCACTGAACTTTCCTCACATTTTTGGGTGGAAGCAATAGCTAAAAGGCTGGAATTGTATGTAGCAGTTGCAGAGAAGAAGCTGACTTGGAAGAAAATCCTATAAAATCTTTTTGAAAGCCATGCCATCCTGAGATCATTTCAATGACCTGCCACATATAGAGTCGCTAATTCCAACCAGCTGGGTTGAAATGCAAAGTTTTATGGGAAAACAAACTGGGTTTCTCTTAATTCAAATAGGTTTTGCTTAAGCTTTACATTTGTTACTGGCCTAAAAGTTTATGTTATTTTAAATCTGCTAGATTCTGTTGACTTTTCAGACTTGCAGTCATGTAAGAAAAGTCATTGGGATTATATGAGGTGCAGTAGACTGAACTTTCTTGTGGCAGTGTTCACTTGATGTTTTTTACCTATTGGAACTAAACCAGAAAAAAAAATCCTGTAATTCTTCCCTCTAGTTCTGTATCCACAGCCTTCCACAGTAGTTTCTTGTTCAAGTAGAACCTCATCTAGTAAGTGCTACCCTGAAAGGTGCCAAGTACCTCTGAGACGCAGATTCTCTCTTCTGTGCCGAGTGGGGGAGTAGGCAGAGTGTGCAACTGGACCCAAAGTGCAAAAACCCAACCAACTGCTAGGCTGCCAGATGGGAAAACCACATCTGAGAACATTCCTTAGCAGCAGCCCTCAGTGTGAGGAGAAAGCACAACCTGAGGGAGTTGTTTGAATTCCTGCTGCCAGCTCCAGGCTGTTCTGGTCAATGCACAGACGCCCAGAATGGGAACACAACTGGCAAGTGCGTGAAAAAGATGAGAGGAATAGAAAGCCTGTGTTGATTGCTAAAATTAGTGGTTTCTTTTCTGTGGTATTTCAGGTATTATTCCTTGGAATGCTGTACCTGGCAAAGCCTGTGGCCCAATTTTAGAGAACATCTGCAACACGAATGAGGTACAGAAATGTAACCCGTGTGCAGCTTTTGCCTACAAGTCACTTGGGCTCCATGTAATAAATACTTGATGAAAGTTTTTGGAGAGAATTCATGCTAGTAGTATAAAGAGATTGCTTTAATTGTAACAATGAAGTAATTGTTACATCATCCAAAAAAAAAAGAAAATTATTTTCACACTTTTATCTTCTAAAGTTTTGCTACCATGCTAGAAAGATGTTTTTATTATCCTTATTCTCTAGAACACTTGAAATGAATTTTATACTACATTTTATACTATTCCTAATTAATTGCTTCAATGTTTTAAACATGTTTTTTTCTCTAGTTCTACATGTCTTACCACCTGTTCATTGTGGCTTGTGCTGGAGCTGGTGCCACTGTCATAGCATTGGTGGGTAGTATTTTTTGTTGTTTTATAATTAAAAATGTTCATTTTAGGCTTAAGATGGTTTAAGATTAAATTTTGCATATATTAAAGGTAGTGATACTAGACATGAAGGGGGGATGAGCTGTAATCACCAATATTTGCTGCTATGGTTTGGTCATCACAAGTCAGCAGGTCCCCAACTTTTGCTTTAGGAAGTCACCTTAACCCGCCTCCCCCATACTTAGGAAAAGATGATTTGCATGTCCTTTCAAAATCCTACTTCTATCCACTATTTCTGCTTTTATTTCCACTATTTATTTTCATTTTTGTAGTTTATTTGATCAGCTGCTTATAACCTCTTGGTTTCCTTTGCCTGGAGCCAGGCAGATTGGTCCAACCCTGCAGTGCCCGTTCCAGGTAGCGGTTCCTATATCTAACGCTTCCTTTAGTGGCCAGCTTCTAACCCTGCGCCAGCCAAGCCCTGCTGTAGTACTCACAACTGGCTGACAAAATGGCCTTAGGGCTTGTACTGGGTTATCCTCCCCAGAGAAATGGCAGGTTTATTTATTTGCATCTTCACCCTGGAAGGAGCTCAGAGTAACATCTGTTGTAAAAGTATCGAGAGTTGCCCAAGTGGGCTTGAGCCGTCACCTTGTTGTATCTTACTCTCCTGTATTTTGTTCTCTTCCACCAGCTGATCTACATGATGGCTACTACATATAACTATGCTGTTTTGAAGTTTAAGAGTCGGGAAGATTGCTGCACTAAATTCTAAATTGTATAAGCCCAGTAAAAAGCTGCATTGCGTAGCTTGAAATACCACTGACACCCTAGACTAAAAGTCTAGCTTTTGGATTTTGTTACAGTAATTGTAAATAGCTTCAGTAAGCATCGTTTAGCTTATCAGATTAATGAAATGACTTCTTGTATATGAACTATGATGTGGATGAGATCTGGCTATTTTTTCATGTTGAGAGGATTCAGTTACTGTAGGGGTGTTTATAAAGCATCCTTCTGAAAAGGGGATGTTTTCATTTCAGGTCTCTACTTGATTTCTAAGTCATCTCAAACAAATACTGGAACAGTTCAGGGTCAAATGCATTAATTTATTCTTCGCCGTGAACACCAAATACAAATGCCCCTAAGCATGCAAAATATATATGGTGTGAAAGAAAAGGAATAGTAAAGTAGTGCCAGTCTATGCTGGCAGAGGTCAGAAGCCCAGATATTATGAATTAATTTGCTTGTATTTCCAAGTCATTCCATGGATGATGAAATAAATTATTTTCTCTTACTCTTAAGTGCATGCCAAATACTCTTTCTCTAAGAAAATAAATCCTTGTCTTAGCTCTGCGTAAAACAATCACATTTTTTCTTTTGGACCCTGAACTAGTAAGAAACAGCATATAAATAGCTTCTGCTCTTGTATGGCTGCACTTTAGTAACTGATTTCTCAGTAGCCAGATCTCAAAATGTAAGTATGACTGCACAGGAAGCAAAACCATGCATAGATCACAGGGACCTTTTAACAGTGTTGGGGGGAAAAAAGAAGGAGAAGCAAATCAATGTTTTCAGATGTAGATGTTTTTGCATGAAGTATGGGCAAAAGAAGTTGGCAAGAGACGAATGCACAAACTAGAAAAACAAACACATAATAATTTAAAAAGAGAACCGTTTGCTATACACAACTCTTCACCTGAGGTTGGACAATGGAAGTATAAAATGTAGCTATAAAAATGCAGGATTAAGACTTCTTAACCCAGACATTGCATGCTTTTGCTTAGTTTTGGATTCATGTTTTGATGTTTAATTTTTCGATGTGTTAATGTAGCCTTGTTTGAGTGAATAAAACGGTTCACAGTTTCAGGTTTTCTTCCAGGGGGAGGGTGGAATTCTCATCTGCTTGTTGGGGGAAAAGACCTGCCGGGCTCTGGGCTTGGATATGCATAAACACCACGACCTTAGAGAGCAGTTCTTCTGAGCACCTCGTAGTTTACAGATTCCGTATACTGCCACGTACAAAACTGTTTTCCTGCTTCCCCCCATTCTGCATTTTGATTGACCCGTACAACTCTGTAGCTCATTTTAATATTGTTGTACTAACTTTCTCTAAATTGTGAATAACCAACTGAATTATTAGCATGCCAAAGTCTAGAGATCTTTGAAAAATAGCCTCTGTGCTTGTTTTAATAACAGAATGCTTATTAACGTAGAATAACTATTTTTTATGGTTGTTATTTTAAAGAGCGTCTATTAATCTGACTAGCAGCTTGCTTTGCCTCTTGACATGCTCACTCGCCATCATGCTCACCCTTCTCTTCCAGATCCACTTCCTCATGATACTGTCTTCTAACTGGGCCTACTTAAAGGATGCAAGCAAAATGCAGGCCTACCAAGATATCAAAGCAAAAGAAGAGCAGGAGCTTCAGGATATCCAGTCTCGGTCAAAAGAGCAACTCAATTCTTACACATAAATGTTTGCCACAATAATTCAGCAGAAGAGTTCTGTAGCTCTGACAAATCAGCAAATAGCTGCTCTGCAGTACAGATGTGTGTCTAGCAAACGAAA
This sequence comes from Emberiza elegans, assembly GCA_024865655.1. Classification (NCBI taxonomy): domain Eukaryota; kingdom Metazoa; phylum Chordata; class Aves; order Passeriformes; family Fringillidae; genus Emberiza; species Emberiza elegans. Next base: position 68,447,181 of record JALJVW010003023.1, on the reverse strand, counting down.
TTAGAGAGAAGTGTAAAAGCTTCACATTCCAGCTCCTGGAAAACTTTTTTAGGGAAATTGTCCCATTGGTAATCTTCCATCCTTTCTAAAAGAGAATGGAGGGTTTATTCCAGGCATTTTAAAAGGCAACACTTTACAAAAAGTGACCAAATTATTCTTCTTTGAGACTTGGTATTTAACATTTGACTTGTTTTGGAGCACGATGCCCCGCACCAACCGGTGGCAGGTGCCCCGGCAGAGCAGGCAGTGATCTGTGCAGACCTCGGGCAGTGCAGGGTGTGTGACTGAGCACCTCCCAAAGGAACCCGTGCCCAGCTGGGATTCCTGAGAGAGAAGAGCTCGTGTGTGCGTGTGTGATGGCACGGCTGCAGCAGCTCCCAGGGGGTGCAGGGGGGCTGTTTGGGAACACCCACACCTGGGCCCTGCGAGCAGCTGCACTCCAGTGCCACACACTGCCACCATGAAGCCACGTCCCTGTGCTCACCTGAGGCGTGAGCAGATCTCCCAAGTTCTAATCTTTTTATTAGCTATTTAATGGAATGTAGATCCCTGGATCTGGATAATGATCCCCTTCTTTGAAAATAAATGTCAGCTTTGCCTTAATATTTATTTTCTATAAATGTTGTAGCATTTATATAGTGGCAGGAGACCATTATCCTACATTTTAAGTAAGTGAAAGTGTTACCTTATTAAAATGACACTGATCTGACAATTCCAAATGAGTGGATGAGAAAGTTTGCAGAGTTTTACACAAACAATAAAATTTGCAGCCATAAAAATAATACAGGATGTCCACCTTTCTCTATCTTGGTGCTTAGCAAATTTATAGTCAGTGCTTATGTGTTTTCCTTTTTACAAATTAATTAGCACACTAAGAAAACGTGGTGTTCAGAAAAGAAACAACAAACAAACTGGTGCCATTTTAAAGTCATTTCCCATAGAAGTCTGCCTTCTAATTAATGTTTTTTTTCAGAAGCATTCAGTGATATCTTGAGTATTAGTGATGGTATATTTGGTGTTTGTTCTATATGATATATATATATATATATATATAAATGTTGGGGGGGAAAAGTGAAAATACATCATTCATTTGAAAAAATTAAATATTCAAGTCATACCCCTGCTAAGCTGATGTGTGGTTTGGTAGTTTTGACTGTTTGCTGAATATACATCAAAGGAAGCACAAATTCCTTCAAATCAGTATTAAGAGAAAAGGCATTTTTTGGGGGGGTATTAACTTCAACTATAATTTCTTTTGTTAACTATTGAAGTCTAATTTGACAGTTTCAAAAAAGGGGCAAAGTTGATTGATGTAGAGCAAATATGACAAAATAGCCTAGTGTATGTTCTTACCTGTTGCATGAAGGAGACATTTCTACAGCAATGCAGGTGATGTTCTAGCCCAGTGTTTGCATAAGGGTAATAATGGAGGCAGTGTCTTAAAGCCTAATTCTTTTCTAATTCAGTGTAGCTATTACTGGGAGTTTTTGAAGTTTTGTTTAAGTAGTCTAATATTTTTATGTAAAGAGCATTAAATTTTGCTATGTATAAATTTTTGTAACCTAACAGTGAATCAATATTTTCTATCAGTGCCAAGGGCTTCCTGTAGTTACATCCAAGTGTTAAAATAAATATTTGTAGATAATAGACAACACTTGTGTATGCTTATTTGAACCCAGACCTACAGCTACTCCATGGCAGTGCATCTCTAGGCTTTATGTCTCTATCTGAGGTGAAACACATTCTGTTCCAGAGCTCTCTGCCCTCCTGCATGGGGCAGGGCAGCCCTGCAGGTGCAGCTGCAGCAGCAGCTGTGTGCAGCATGCAGTAGTGGTAGTTGTTCCAGGCCAGCATAATGCAACAAGCACTACCCCTTCCCAATATCCAGAAATTTTCAGTCACTCAGAAATTCTGTAAAGGCCAGAGTGGCTGCAATAGCATTTAAGCAGTATGCAAAATCAGAGTAACCACCACATCACATTTTAGCTCCATTTCAAAAAGCGAAGTTTGTATCTGTCACAGTTTTGGTACATTGTGTTTAAACACCCAGCGAATTTAAGACAGAACTTTGGTTTTTTTGCCCCTAAATTCTGTCAAACTTGGCTTCATGTTCTTGTAGTTAGGTCAAGATGAGCAGCCTCAAATGCAGTGCAAGTTGTAATATATGCTGCCACCCAAAATTACTTCATTGATAAAAACTACTGTATTTTATACTGTAAATAAAGTTTAATGATCTTGCCTATAATCTACCTACAAAATACAAAGCTTAAATAAAGATGAGTTAAATAGCATTTTTATTTTAATCTCTCCATTCTGGGCTGGTTATCCAACGAGGTGATACATGAGAGGGGCTGCTTTTGAAAGTGGCTCCTGCCTCTGCTGTGCAGCAGAAGAGACACCTTATTTTGGGTCTGTCACACTCAGGGCTCTGAAGCTGTGTGAGCCAAGTGCCTCCATGGGACACCTTTAAATAAGGTGATGATGACAGAATTTTTTTCTTCTGTTCATCCACACTTTGAACCATTTGCAGAAGGGATTGGGGGGCGGGGGTTGGCAAAATTGACAAAGTTTCGAGGAATTCAGTGCCAACACAAAACTACCCAAACGTACTGATCAGTTTCTGTTCCCTGCTTTGCTCTCTCTCACCCCACCCAAGGGCTTCCTCCTGGATTAGTAACACATCAGGACTCCCTGTTTGAAATGAATGACTAAAGTGGTGAAACAGATCAAAATCAGCTTTATTAATTTATAATTACACAGCCTGCAGTGTTGGTGCCTAACATTTATTAAAGGCACAAAACTACTTTAAAAATATCTTTCTCATAATAAAAATTAAAAAATCTGTAGTAATTGTTCACCAGAAGCTTTCATCCATGTCTCCATGAGAAATGTCTGCAAGACTATATTGATTATAGGAGGGAAGAAAATACAGTGGTATGAGTTAATGTAGTTTATCTTAAATCTTAATACTCATTTTAAAACAGAAGTTGAGAGACTGCCTTTGCTGCTTCAGTGAACTGCTGACAATAAAACCAACCCTTAAGCAGGAGGATATGGGCCTTCATTAACTGAAAGCCATCACCTCGAAAAGCAGAACTATCTTCTATAGTGCTCACCGAGTGAAAACAACACAACTGGTGCCAATTCAGGAGCAGCAGGGTAGGGTCTGTTATATTTAACAGCACAGACAATAGTGAATCATTACTATGGTTATAGTGAACCTTTATGGGTTTTTTTCCTTCCTGCTCCATATTTTTTGCTTATTTTCAATTCTACATCTTGGAATAAACTGAAAGATTTGGAGGAGGATTGTTTGGTTTTTCTCTTGCAAGCAACTAAAACACTCATCTGTATTTATTAATGCCTCAAGAAGACCAGAGGAAATGCCTGGGTTGTTGTGACTCAGTGGAGGCAGACAAAATCTCTGAATAAAGCATCTTAAAAGTCCATAATGCTACTGAAAAATCAAAGCTAGGAACAGACTATGGGTGAGGTGCAGCACAGACAAACCTTTACCCAGGGTGTCATCACCCAAGAACAATCCCTCAAACTCCAGCTCTCTGTGAAAAAGTTGTGAGTGCCACAACTACTGAAACAGATAAACACAAAGTGCAGCTCTCAGATGTGAGTTACATACAGTGCTTAACTTGCAGGTACAAGAATTGGAAGGATCCTCAATTTTTCTGACACAATTGCTTTTGATTAATAATTTATTTGGGTTTCTAAGGAGGCAGATGTCTCTGAACATAATTCATACTAAATCTATTAAAACTATATATTAGTTATTATTATTATTATTATTTGTTAATATGGAGTACTAGAAGTGATTAATACATGAGCCTTACCTGTCATCATTTTCAGTAGATAGAAGTCCTTCTGAAGGTGACCCTTCTCTTATTTCTTCTTTTTTTGAATCCTAGTAACCAAGAGGAAAATACACTTTCTCTAACCAGTTCTAATGTCAAAGTGACCTAATAATAGTATCTACATTTCTAAGGCTCATAACTGAAAATAAAAATCTTCCAAAGGACCAACCCAATCCAGCTACACTGGATCCAGAATAGTAACACTTTGGAAATTTAGACTGGGATAATGTCTGAACAAAAGCATCCAGCATTCCTTCACTGAAGTAATGTCCACCCATACCTCTTCTTTAACAGTCCAATTTTTCATTTTGCCAGAATAAATTCTGTTGTGTTGGAGGAACACAACCTGACACGTGTAGCTTCAAACCGTATTTAAACGCAGTTTAAGCTAAAAATTGAGGACTTTAAAATACTGTCCTAGAACATTAAAAACAAACTAACTACCCTGAGGATACCAGTAACCCTTAGAGAACAAAGTTTTCAATGTTTTTTCTTTTGGATCAACACACTTTCCCAATACAAATCCAAATCCAAACACTCTGCTCTGCAGGTTGTTACATAAAGTTTATAAATGAAGAAAAAATTAAATATTAATATTGTTTTCATTCTAAGCATGCCTAGCAAGACACAAATTTGGTCAATAATATTTTTAGGACCGTGTTTTGAGAATAATCACCTTGTTTGCCAGCTCCTGCTCTCTGCTCTGCTGAATTATTCTCATGTATTTTTCTAATGGATTGGAAGGAGGATCCTTTACATTATTTTCAGCAGCAGTGCTACCATGCTCAGATTTTACTCCCTCTTTATCTTCTACTTCTTCATTTGTTTTCATTGAGTCTTGCATATACTTTAAGACACAAAAATAAAAATAAATACTGATTAGAAAAATAAGATATCTATCTTACTACCTGCAATACACGCAGAATTTCACGTTAAACTCAGTAAAACACACCGGTCTAAACAGTATTAAACAGGACCTAAAAATCCAGAACACTAAACACTAAGTGTTTAAGCTCAAAGGGATTTAAGCAAACTCAAGGTCTCCTTATACCCTCTGCTTCCCAGAGTACCCTGGAAGTCCTGACAGATGGACATGAACATATTCTGGTGGTGTCCCCACCTGCAGTGGCCATACCACAGGGACAGCAAATGTTCAGCTTGTTCCAACAGCATGGTGACAGTGGCCATAAAATCATAGCTTCCAGTTACATGAGGCAGAGAAGGAAAGGCATCTGTTTCCAGTGAAAACGTCACTTGGCATAAGGAGACACTCTAGTGAGACTCTGGTTAATCACATAAGTACATAAAATAACTTAGCCTCTACTACTTTCACTTTATGGAATAAAAATCTATTTTTAACCAAGAAAAATATAACAATCCTAAAATTCAAGCCACTACAAGGATCCATTACTGTCAGAAATTGTATTACCACCTCTTCATTAAGCTTCTCCACTTCTTTTTGCTCATTTTCCAAAGTTTCCTGTTCTTTCTCTTTCCTTTCTTCTCCTGCTTTCCTTTCTTCTTCTAAGTTTTGCTCAACTTCTCTGTTCTGTTCTTCAATCTGCCTTTGATCCAGCACTGCTGTGAAAAATTATTTCAACATCTGTAATTTGATTTATGTAGTTCAGTAATCATTACAAGAACATATAAATCAGTACCAGGTTCCTGTAGAACGTTAACAGCAAATGAAAAACACCTGCATATATTGTTTGTACATACACTGAACCTACTCTTGGGTATGGACTAATGTGTTTTCCCACCTCTAAACATTTTCTAGTCTGATAAATGACTCACCAAGAGTTAAGGAGTAGAGCCAAAGTACAGGCCAGAGATTTGACAGATCTGTGCACTTCTCATTCCTTTCCTGGCTATTCTTATTCAACAAACCTTTATTATTCCAAAGTCCATATTACTGTATTCTTTCCCCCTCTGCAATGTGGTTGGATACAATTCCTTATATTGTCAATAATAATTATTGCAAAGTACCTAAAACCCCTTGGAAAATTATTGCAGGACACTGATATGACCAATGTATTTAAAAAGCTGTGTACAAAGAACAGCATTGGATAGCAATGAGATGGGCAAACTAAGGACTGGGAATCGTGAGAAGCTAGAAAGCCCTTCTCTAAAATAAAAACAACCATAATGTCTCCATCTAGAACAATTAGAAAAGCAGCATATGCTGACTATATATGAGATATTATTCTTATCTAGCCAAAGAATTAAAACTGCATTGTGATAATACAGTTCACCAACAGAGTCAAGAATAACTTTTTAAAAATCCAGACAAGCAGTACAGAAAATTCTTCAAAACATTTAATGTCTCATTCCTATCAAGAACAGAAATTATATTGAATAATTACCCAACAGAAAAAATAATCATCTCACAAGAGGCTGGACGGGGGGTGGGATGGGTGGTGAGAATTTTGAAATTAAAAGCAAATTTTAACTAAAACCAGGATGAAAAATGTCATCCACATACAGAAAAGCAAAGGAAAACACTCCTTTCTCTTTATTACAGAAATGGCACTTTCTAGAAAATTTTTCAACCACACCAGCCTACATGCCTAGAGACTTAAATATTTGGCTTTCTGTGTTACACATTTGACATTTTAAAAGGGTACTTTCTTTTGTGTCTGAGCTGAGAACTCACTTAAGTCCTGCAGTGAAGTGGCTGCTGCTGGCACAGGGGCTGTGACACAGTTTCCATTGACAATGTCCCCAGATGGATGCAAGACATCACTTTCACACTCCTCTGGTACGTCCCCCTGATCTGGAGAAGAAATTTGAACAATGGCTTCATTATTTTGTAATTGCAAAAGTGGAGCACAGCGATGGACAGAGAGTGTGGGAATGGCTAAATTAGAACACAAAAATATCAGCACTAATTGAGCATTTTCCCTTCAACTTGATCATCTCCCTGAGAATTAAGAATTATTACAGGCTGTACTTGCTTCCTTAATTACAGAATTGTTAGTTTTGAAATTAGCTATTGGAACACATTTGTTTATAAAGCCAAAACTGTAGAAATATACAACAGAAACCCAAGATGTTTTCATTTCTTTACAAAATCAAGATACAAGTAACAGAAAAATTGTATGTCCAAGTTCAGCTCATAGTTTTTATGCATATAAAAATAATCTTTAACTATTTGGTCACACACTCTTTAATGGGGTCCTTGCCTTTTTCAGTGCACAGGATGGATGCTGCTAACTCAGATATTCTACATTATACTATCTTTCCCTGTGCAAGGTTGGCTCTGAATTCACAAAAACACAATTACTGTCCTTCCTCTGATCATTGCTGTGATATTGAACTGCTTTTAAATTACTGATTTGCAAATATGCAGACTGCTATTATCTCATTTCATGGGAGATAGAAAAAATGAGCTAAAACAAGATGTGGCCATTACCTCTAGATAGCAATCCTGAAATACACAGGACTATTCTCCAAAGCACTTGGTGTAACATAGCACAGATACTCTATATATCTCTTTAGGTTTTGGGTAAAGCTTTAGAAAACGTCAATTTTCATCCTTTATATATTAGCAATGTCTCAAACTTTTTTCTTTTTCCCATAACAATAAAACTGAAATATTTTACATGAAAAAACCCAAGTCAACCAAACTGATCAGCCTCTTTCTCTCTGAATGGTTCTCTCTCTAAATTGCTTTAAATGAAAACTATTTTAAAACAACTGTAGATGAAAGCATAACAGAAAATTTCCGTCAAGCTGTCATTCTAAGTTAGGAGAATGTTTTCAGTTTCTTACCAAAGCAAGAGGAATTCCTACCAGCTTCACCTAGGAAAATAAATTCTATATATGTGGTGTTTTGTAAGACCAAAATAATGGGCTATCACACTCAAAAGAAAATCTATTCTGTTTTGTTGCTCTCTTACTTATAAAGCTATCAACAACAACATTATTTCCATATGAGGCACCAATAAGCATAGGGTGTATTTAAATTTTAAAAAAATCCTTTCATAAACTTGTCCCAGTTAAATATTACTTCTAACTTCAAAATGATGGCTAACAACATAAACAAAGAAACCCAAACCAGAGCCATTAATAGTAAAAAACAGCTTAAATTAACTACTCTGCAAAGGAGAAAAAAAGGTAACTGTACACTTTCACTCTCTATTCAAGGGTGGACAGCAAGAGATGCATTATTCCCTTAAGACAAGCACATCACCCAGAAACAGTTGCTGCCAAAATAATCTGCTGATCTTTTCTTTCTAGAACTCACTCACAGTAGGACTAAAAGACTTCCATATTTTCTGGTATCTCCTGTAAGTCATTGATTTCTTTACTGTTATCAACCTCATCCTTCACTGTATCTTTTTCTGTATTTACTTCTTAGATTTTACTTTCTTACCCACCTCTCCCTGCAATTTCTCCTGAGCCACCTCCTCCCCTTTTCAGCCAATCTGATTTCCTCCTACATTCTGAGATTGTTTTTTGATGCAGGCTCACCCAACTAAAGTACCGTTGATTGAGAAATCATCAGCACATGTGAACTCTTACAATGACTGACCACCACACATCACCAAATGATTCATTAGTACCTTACTTGGGCACAGCATCTACTCAGCCCTAATTGCCAAGAAAATGCCAGTCTGTTGTCATATGTAATAAAATAAAAGTGAAATATGTAATGTATTCCCAAAAGTCTCCCATACAAAATTTAACAAATAAATATAAGTCTAATTAAAATGTGAGATGAGTAGAAACCATTAGTGGCTACAGGCTTGGTTCATATTCAAATAATGCATTTAAAGCTTATAAAAGAAATAAATGAGAGAAATAGAACCAGCTGAGTAATGAGTAATGCAGAGATTTCACAGAGAACTGCACAGATAAGGCATTATCTTCTCCCAGTTATCACTAAACACCATCAGCACATCTGCTATTTAAACAAACATCTTTTTTGGTTGCTTGTTTTTAAAATACTGAAAGCCATATTCTCACAGGGTCAGGAGAGTGAGCAAGGGCTCCACTCCATCTTCCATATGACCTAACCACAGCCAAAAGAATAAGCCAGTCTAAAAGACTGACATCAGACAGAATCACTGGTTTCAAAGAAAATACCCCTGACTCTCCCAGACAACAACCACAATCTCTTCACCAGCTATGAGTTTAGTGACACCACACAATGCCACATGTCCACCAAGCCTTTACAGACCTCGTGAAACCTGGAAATAGGAAGGGTTAGCTGGCTGTTCACATCTTCCTCACTGACAACTTCATTTCCTTTAAACCCACACTTTCATGGGAGATAAGGCTGCTAAGGTTCAACATTAGGATGACACTCTAAGTAAGGCCTGTAACTGTGCTTCTATTTCTCACTCCATATACAAATGGCTATAAAGGACACCAAGTTTGATTACCCTCTTCTTTCTACACTACCTTAGTTATGTCAAAGATTTTTGACAAAACTGACCATGCAGCATAGAGAGAGAAGAAAACATTTTATAGCCTGCAATCAACAGAGAGAAGAAATGCAAATAAATGGAATACTGACCTCAGAGAAAAAAAAAAGGACAAAATTCAGGTTTCAGTAACTGAGCCACATGTTCCAAAACTACTCAGAGATGCTGATTAACTGCATAAGAGTTCCTTTGATTAACTGCAACAGTTCTTTCTTCCCACATTTACATGCAGCCTAAAGCAACTTCTAATTCATACTACTATTGAAGCCTTAGTTTCTCAAGGAAGAATCAAGAGTGCATGCAATAGCTACAGAAACCTATCTTTAGACTTATAACCTCGTTCTAATTTATGCAGCAAATATAATAAAGCCTCAATTTAGTTCACATGCTAATACACTTTTCTGTTCAAAAAAATTTTCTACACCATTTTTAAACATTCCAAAGCAACCATTAGACCTGCAGTATTAATCAGAACAAGGTTATGCAAGATTCCTGAACAAATTTATGTTAGAAATTTCAGAACCAATTCAATTTAATGTCTGCTTACTACTATATACACTTACCTAAAGATGCAAGAATGAAGAAATTTAACACCCCATCACCTGAGACATTGGTTTTCCCTAATTCCAAAATCATCAGAAATTTTTCTCTCCAACTACAGTCTTAAAACTATAATACAGTTATCCTATATTGTTAAGCCCTAAGGTGCTAAACAAACTGCCTGAAATGCACTAAAACTTACCTTGGAGAGTAGAAATATGTTCTTCAAGATCCTCATACCTTAGTTTCTCTGGTTTGTGAATATCACTGAGATCTTGTTTATCTGTTTGTTGACTCTGAAGTCTGAAAAAATAAGGAAGACTATAAATAAGTTAATAAATATAAATGAACTGAACTTCTGAGCAAATAGCCATCTGAAATTCACTCACATGCTAAGCAACAGACTAAACCAAACCTAAAATCCATTAAACTTTCTGACTCAAATTTAAGGTATTTCAATCCAGTTCTCTAACTTTTACCAAAAGTCTACTGCATTCCCCTTCAGCCTTTCCCCAAGGTCTTTACATGACATAATTTTATTACATTCAAACAAAATAAAAAGAGTAAGAAAAAACCATAAAAATAGGAGAAATACAATGAATTGTGACAGTCATCTGAAACTAAGAAATTTGCCTTTTTAAGCTTTCTGTTACAGTTTAATTCCCATTTTGATGTCATCTTAACAGATGTGTTTGAAATGTATTAGGATTAGATGTCTGGCAAAACAAGAGATGCAGGGGTGAAAATCTGGGTTCTATCAAAATGGGGTTAGTGCCCTCATTCTAAATCCCCGTTTATCTCACCACAAAGATAATGTGAAAGAACAATGTCTCCCACGTGACCCAGCTACTAAACTCTGACCAGAACCAGAACAGCAAAAGGAGTGCAGGTCACTAATGAAATTCAGCATCAGCACTTCACAAAGGAGCTTACTTCACACCAGCTGGTGCTCTTCATCACAGCCTGTTTGTGCTTACAATTTCTAAGGAATACAGGTCTTCCATGGGGCAAAAGTGGAGAACAAACAATACCAAACATACCCCAAACAATGCGATTTGTTCATAAGCAAAAAGTGAATCTGGGCACAGACAAGTAAATCTGCATTGACAAAAGAATAGTTCAGTGATGCCAGTGGGGAAAAACACGCGGTAAATTAAATACGACAGAGTAAATGAAATTTCAAGTTTTGGAAATCTAATTCATGTTTTGAGTCTTTCCTTCACAGAAATGTTTAAGTGCTAAATAATTCTCAAGGGTGTGACGTTTAAGGACATGCATGTCACTTTCTTCAATACTGTGTCCTGCAACACTGCTAGAAAGACAGGGAACCCACTGCCTCAGCAACAACCCTCAACTGGTTTCTTCAGGCCTAAACAAACAAACAAACAAAAAATTAGGTAATAATCTGCCCTATCACTTAGTCTTCCTGTCTGTGTTTACTGGTTTCCTTCATACCACTCATATCTTGGAACACAAATAAACAAGGAGCTCCTGTAGTTGCAGAAGCAATTGTTCTTCCTCACTGACTGAGCTCTGACTTCTAACAGCTTGTCACGGATGTTAGAGCATCATAGTCGCTTTTCTTGCCTTTTCAAACAAGTTCCCATTGCCACTTAAAATCTACAGGTCATAAGCTAATCCCACAATACACATCAGTGATGTGGCATTTGCCTAGTAATAAGAGTAAATAACTGGAAAAGCCCACACATGCATTTCTCAAATATTTCATGTAACAGAAAACAGTCCAAGGCACATGAAATGAGAAAATACGCAACAAAAGAATGTTTTTCCTTTGAGAAAGTCTTGGGAAAGCAGCAAGTTCAAGACAATTGTTGGGACCTTATACCCTTGCTTTGTCATAAGAAACCCAAGAAAGCAACAACAAACTACAGCTGCCTTCCCAGACCCTTCCCAGGTCTGTCCTCTGCAACACAACGTGCTCATACTGTTCACTCTTCAAGCAGGATGGAGTCTATAAAATCCTTCAAAGAAGTGCAGTCCCTCACAGGATTAGAGCACTGTCCCCTATCACCTTAACATGCAGGTCAACATTCAACCTCTGCTTTTTAAGTTCTGTCAGAGAAGTGCAAGAGATCTGAGACATACCACAGAAAATGTGAATGGGTAGGGGAAGGAGACATAGCCTCAAGGGAATACTTAAAGGAAACTGACCTCACAATCCCTAAATACCCCAACAGCTCATTTTGAAAACAAAAAACATAAAGGCTCTTCCAAAACAACCAGATAAGAGACCCTCTCTGCATTAAATGTATGTTGAGGCCTTGGTAACAACAAAATAAGAAAGGCCTACAAATCCCTGCTAGAGCTGCCCCAGCACAAGCTGTCTTTGTTCGGCCACCAAATCAGGAATGATGGCTAGCAGGTTAAGGACAATTCAGCTGTCTCTTCTGAGGAAAAAAACATTAAAAGTTAAATCCTAGAGCTGCTTCTGAAGGCACATATTCACGATTCTTAGGTTTGGAGAGTGGAGGCAACACTGGCCATTAAGAACAGAAGAACTCCAGATGTGGAAATAGGCGATACAGAGACAGAGGAGAAGCCATTTTAATGCAGCCTAATTTTGTCAAGTTATTCACTTACCTTAAGAAGATCTTAAAAAAAAAAAAAACAAGAAAAGAGAAAAGTTATGCTACCCATCCCACTCCCACATGCAAAGAGACTGGAAAATCCTACTTTGAAAACAGGCACGTGAACAAGCTCTTCAGAGAGAGAAAAGTAATAAATTTAGCATTACAGGTTGTTAATGAATGAAATGAGAATGTAGAATTGCCTTGATTTAAATTCTCAAACAGGAAGCAGAAATTCAAATGCTTCAATTAGCAGAAGCTCATCAGTCAGGTCACAGATGTGAAAAATAGAGACACAATAAAGAGACATAGCTTTGCTCAGAGCGAAGTGTTTCAGGTTTTTTTATAACTAGGTTCCACTTGAGGCATGATATTTAAAATGGAAATCCTTATTCATCTTTAGAAAAGTTTTCACTTATAAAATCAATGGCTTGCTAGATTCATAAAAGCAGCTACCACTGTGAGCAATTAGATAAATGTTTCTTTAAAAAGCAGGTTAAAAATGTTGCTTTGTAAACAATGTTACCTGATTTTCTGGCCATGACTGGATGGTGAGGAAGGAACAGACTCAGGAGATGAAAGCAAACATCGCTTTGAAATAGGAGAAAGAACCTGGTCAACACTCTGCTGTGAAGAGGTAAAGGATGAGCTCTTGATGCTCTCTGCAGAATAAAAATCCCAATTTGTATTAGCTATTTGTGCTACTATTTCTCAGACAAGGTTGCACAACACATGCATTACTGGTTCAATGTGCATGGACCTAGGAAGGAAAACAGCCAAATGCATCAGCTAGTTTAAAGGAAAATAAAAAACTGTATAATCCTTCCACTTGCAGATTATGCAACAGAACAGCTGTTGGATCTGCCAACTGTAAGTGCTTTAGAGAACGTACTTCTTCCCTTCATCCTCCATTCTCCAGAGACAGGTGCTGACCACTGAGCTGCACTTAACCTCACTTAAAGGAAAACACAAATCTCAGACTCACATGCATTGGTATCTTCTACCTCTTTAACTTTACCCTGAATTGTTCAGACTGGTATTTCCAACAGCACCAAAAAGCTCCACAGAAGCTTCCAGAATGACTTAAGAGTTTTCTAGCAAAACCACACCTGCTGCTTCATCCATCTTTAGCAGAAAAGAATAATAGATATACATCAGTATAAAAGCACTCCTCAGAAGACTCATGAGGGAGAAGTGACATCACAATGGGGAAGCAATCTAAGTGGGAGCTGCCAAATCCCACTAACAGCACAGTTAGCATTGAAGCTAACCTTAATATCCTATCACCCCACTTCAGCCTGGTTTCCTACACTCCACACCACTCCATTTCTGTAACTCCTGAGTCAGGTAATGCAGTCCTTTGCTATTCAATTCTTACCCCTCTCCAGAACCAGTCAGTTTTGTGCACTAAACAAAGAACAGACAGATCCAATGGAAAAAAGAGATCTACCATCCTGTAACTAGCTTCTGAAAAGTGCAAAGACAGGGAGGATTGTTCAGGTTATGCACACAATTATAGATTTAACATTTCATAATTTTTCAACAAAACCCTAGTATAAAGATTTTGTCTGTGTGCAGTGCTAAACAAATAGTCTGTGGGTATTTTATACAGAAGCTGACAGAGAGAACTTACAGCATGAAAGATTGCTTTGGAAGTTCAAGTCTCAAAGATGTTTTTAGTAACATCTAAGAATGAGATACTCTACATGCAGGGACAGCCACAATCAATCAGTGTTTGTAACCTGTTTCTAACAGTGCCCACTACCAAAGAAAACTAAACTAAAATTGAAAAAAAGGAGAATACTTGTATTTTACTGCTGGCAACACCCATCCCAACCTTTTTCCAATCAATACTTTTTTGGATCATCCTGACAGAGAAGTTGTATTCCTGCATCAATGCTTGTTCTCACAGAAGCAATGAATTACACAACTTACTCATGGTATGAAAAGCTTTTAATTTTATTTCCTTTCAATGTCAGGGGATTCTGGGGTCTGTAAAACAGTAATCAGTTGATCCCTTTCCACCTTCTTCACATTGCTCATTGTTTTCCAGATTTCCCACAGCCATCCTTCTTTCAAACTAAGCTGCCCTGGTATTTAACCTTCCTTCATGGAGCAGATGATCATTATCTTTTTTTTGTTAATGTCTCTTTTTTTAATTGTATTAAATCTACTTTGAGCCAGGGTGAAATAAATTGTGTCACTCAAAAAGTAGATGTACTGCAGATTTGAAACAACAGATTTTTTTTTACATTTTGCTTCTATCTTGCTTGCTTTTCCGAGTACTGTCCTTAAAAAAAAGTCTAAGCAATTATTACGAGACTGTGACATTAATAGCAAATGAAAATTTTTCAAAACTAGGTCCTTTCTCCTTACAATTGCTGAGGAGTATTTTATAAAGATGTCATACAAAAGGAACAAACAAAAGGAAATCTGGACCTTTCAGACTGGAAATCTCGATTTAAGAGAAGCCAAAGACATCTTCTGCCACACACTTTAACTACAACAGTTAAATGAAAGGTTAGAAATATAGAAGGGTTAAGAAACTACAATTAATGTTCAAATTATACTTAATAGCAAGTTTTGAATTAAATTGTATATCATGAAGTTACACCTGTAGGGATTTATATGGTGTAGTCTTCTCTTGAAAGCTCCCCAGAGCATGTTGAGGGAATGTAAACATACTTCTCCAGTACTTTTTTCCAGGAAGAAGCAATACTCCAAGCAGCTGGTATATTCTGTCACCTGCAAAACCACATCTCCTGACTTCTGCATCTTAGCAAGTAACAAGTCCATGACTAACACTGCTAAATCTTTCTGTTCCCAGAGCACAAGAGGAACAGTAAGTAAAACCCATTACTGCACTCCATTAACAATTGAGACTTACCATCTGGAATTTTCTTGTTACTGAGGTCATTCTTTGGTTTGGAAATGGGAGTGGAAGAAAGGCGCCTTGAAGATGCTCCTCTGCGTGGTGGCGTGAAGGAAGTTTTAAAGACATCGACCTGCCCAGTTCTTTTGATGTGCTCCTCACCTCTTGGACTGCCCAGAGGGGAATGCGGGCAGCTGGGATTATGCTCTAGCAGTTCCTGCTGGGTAGTCAAAGGGTTGCTACCAAGAGGACACTGCAGAATTAAAGGAGGCTGCATCTTGCTTGGTGTTCTGCTTGCAGCTGCACTCAGCATGACTCTGTGCTGGTAACTCCTGTAGGCTTCTTCCAAGTACTCGGCCTCCTTTTCCAGCTCCTTCACCCTGGCCCGGGCCTGCGCGATGCACTCCAGGTCAGAGTCCGGGGAGGCGCCGCGTGGCCCTGGCACGGTGCTGGCTGTCCCCAAATCGGGCAGGGGCAGCTGCAGGTGACAGCCGGGCCCTGGCACGGTGCTGGCTGTCCCCACGTCGGGCCGGAGTGGCTTCCTTGGGAACGCGCCATCCACGTAAATGTCGTGGGGCACCAGCCTGTCCCCCGTCCTGTCTCCCAGGAAGTCGAGGACGGAGCGGTCGACGAGCGACGGCTTTGGGTTCCGATACACCTCATTCTCCAGAGCTAAACGGCAGCAAGAGGAATAAGTGACACTAAAGAGGAGAGGGAGACCCACAGCAAAGCAAAAATAATAAAACATGGCATTTAAATTCCAATTTGATCAAAATTATTCTACCACGCAATTGGCTTACATTTTGAGAATTTAATAGTTTAATTGAAATTGATTTAAATGTATTTTTAATGAAGCTTCAAAGCTGCAAATTACCACTGCAATTTTTTAAAATATATAATTCTTCCACATAAACCCACCATTAATTTAAAAAATAACATTGTAGAGTACATACTTATGTTTAAGTAAATAAACAAACATGAAAACATTACCACTTTGGACATGTTATATCTAATCATGCTGGTAAAGTCTAAGGAACATAGGGCATGCCACAAAAAAGTTTCCCTTTATTTAAATCAAAAAGTAATTTTGGAGAAAAACAACACAAGACATAGAAAATGGTTTGGTTTGTTTTTGGGTTTTTCTCATTAAAAGTACTCTAAAATTGTCAGTTAAATTGAATGTTTTGGGGCAGTCCACTTCCATACACTTCCATGCTTCAACAAGTCCAAAAGACCAATCTTCTCTATCTTTCAGCAAATTTAGAGCCCTGTTTTTATTCTACACAAATGGCTCTTCAATGACTTCATTAACTCTGATGTAAAATGAAAGTTCCTACAGTACTTTCAGTCATTTAATTAAAATATATATCTGGTATTTTCATATAAAAAATTTCCAATTTGAAATGGCACCAATATGTGTACCATAAATGTACATGTAAATCTAGTGAACAGTATGAAATGTAAAATATTGCATATACTGAGCTATGAGACAACATGTATGTAATGTATAATCATTGCAGAATTGAATTCCATATTTTTACAATAAATACACATACTAACCCTTTTATTTATAATACTTGATATTAACAAACTGACAGACAGGCATCTTTAAAAGAACATTTCTTCAGCAGACTGAATTGCTTTATGCAAGTGCCCCTGTTTCTAATGCCCTTACAAAGTAAACTAAGCATAAGTTAGATAAAAGTTATTAGACTTGACTAAAACGGTTTAAGAGTTAGACCTTAACTTCTGAGGTACAAAATAAAATTTCAAATAGATTATTTTTATTATGAACATTCAAGAATCAAAACACATTAAAACACAAATTGCCTGCTGGAAAATGTTGCTTATGTTATCAGCAAACATTAATGGTCTTATGCTGAGGAAAAACAGACAATAAAAATATGCAAATGCTCAGGGAGGAGTATTTTTCTTCCTTTGCTAGGTTTGATTCCTGAAAGGAGGTTAAAATGAGTCTCCTTTTTAAACTGGGCTTTAAATAGATTTTGATTTTAAAGTTTAAAATCTACTCCCTGGTGATGTACTGGTTCTACACAACTGCAGTTTTTTTAAGCTTCTGGAACTTTTTTCATTTGTCCTTCATAAAGGACAACTCTGATGTAAGATACAAACCTGCCTGTGTTTGCTTCACTTGCAGTTTCAGTTCTTCAACCTGCATATTTAACTTCCTGACAGTAGCTTCAGAGTCTAACAGTTGGGCCTTTAACTGGGCACAACGCTCAATCTATAGGAAACAAAGAGAAAAACAAAAACCAGCATAATTAAAACAACAAGAATAATCTCAACTGGCTGAATACTTGGTTTCTGAATGTTTTTCAGGTCCAGTCAGATTATATCTACCTAGTATCCTACTGAAAGTCAGCATTGACAATTTGGTGACTCAGTAAGACTTGGTAATGTTGGGTTGGTTTTATTTTCTGGTAGTTTTTTGGTGTGGTGATACTTTGTTTTCTTTAGAGTTGTATACATAAAAATAAACACAGTACAAACAATCCTTGTAACTGCATGCCAAACGGCCTGCACAGGCAGATGGGCAATTGTGAAAGAGATAACAGGAAGAAGAAAAGATTCAAATAATTTTGAAATAATAATTTACCTCACTTTGTAACTGTTTTTCCAACATATGCTTATGACTTTCATATTCCTCCAACACCAATTTCGTAGAATGCTCCACTCTCCTCAGCTCCACTTGGCAGGCCAGGTACTCTGCTGAGGGCTGGGACAGCTCTACCCCAAAAGGAAACACCAGACACTCAGACAAAGAATAACAAGTGTGCACTTTTCTACACAATACCCCATGAACATGTAAAGCTGATTTGATTTTAGGAACATAACAAGGCTTTGTCTGAATAAGTACTTGGGGATTATTTTTCTTCTTCCTTTTACAAAGGACCAAAATCTTCATTAGTGTAGTCCTTTAAGAACTAGACCCAGACTATCCTGCACTGGAAGAAAAATACATATCCTTATCTTACATAACTGCACATCTCCACTCTCCTGTAATCTGAAATGCACATTAAAAATGCTTTGTATTTATGACTGTAGTCAGGCAAGCACTTCAGTAACAATGCCATGTTCTTTTATGATTAACCACACTAATGCAATGGTTAGAAATATTGCACTGCTTTTTCAGAGGGTGAAAGGGATATCCTTCCAAATTACAGCTACCACTTAATTCAGGATTTCCCCCATACAGACATAAAAAAGAAAATAAACTTATGCCAAAGACTGCTCAACCACTAGCATGGGCTTCATGCTAACTACTAGCAAACATAATACAAAGCAAGCATTTTAATGAAAATTTACTTCTAAACAAATACTTGTAGAGAAACATAAACAAGAAAATAACTAAATAATTCACACTGACTGTCTCGAAGATGCTGGTTCTCACTCCGAGTCTCATCCAACTGTTGCCTAAGTAGTTTATTCTGCACTTGGAGCTCCACTTTTTCCTCCTTTAGCAAAGGATAGTCTGATACCTCTTTCAGCTTTTCTGTCAACAAATTATTCTGTTTATTTACCAACAGAACCTGGGCCTTCACTGACTCCAAGTCCAGCTGCAGACAAAGAACAGTTTAGAAGCTTATGAACTGCTGTACTACTCAACAATTATCTTTATTTCACATTTTCTTTTTTATTTGTAACATACCTGAACTGCACCAATTAGAATACAGGCTTCTTTAAATTCATATTTACAATTACCTCAAGCTCTTTGGCACGTGATACAGCTTGCTTGAGTTCCTCCTTTTTTGAATTAACAGCAATGGCTTCTTCTTGCAAAAGCATTGCTTTCTCTGCAGGGAGGATTACAAATGCCGAATTAAAATTAGTAGAGAGTATTACAGTAAAAAACTGTATCAGCAGAAAACAGTTTTAAGCTGCTAAGCCCAAAATTCAATTTAATTTAAGACATTAAAAAGACTGTCATACACATGCCTTCAAAATTAACTAAATCATGCTGTATATACAAATGTATACACATGCATATACACATTAAGAATCAAGTAAATCAAATTCATATGCCTGTGATACATCATTTCTTACACATCCCTAACTTTAAAGTCTAACCCTGTTATCTGTTCTGCTCTCTTTCACAAGCTCCAATTAAACATTTTGTGCACAATAAATGTAGAAACTGGCAACTGTGCCAGCATTCAGTTAAAGCCTGAATGAGCCAGCAGGACTTCCAAAGGAAATGGGACACTGAAAAACCAGGAACGCTTTGCAGCCTCTGTGCAAAGCAGCAGTTTATGATTCCCACTGCATTCTGAACAGCAACAAGTTGCTGAACTGTCACTGTTCTGATGGCTCTTCTGTCCCTTATACCACTGAACACCAGGACTGTTCAGGAACAGTAGTGGTTTGGCATATGACAGCAAAATCTCTAGAGATAAACAGGTACTTTATCAATCTCAGACAGATGGTTACCTTTATTTCTTTTCTCATCTTCAGTAACTTTATTGGTTCTGGCTATGTGCTCTTCTTTTAATTCAAGCTGGTATCTAGAAACAAAAAGGATTATGTACTCCCAAAGGATGAGAGTGCACACACGCACAGGCATTTGTGTTAACTCCATTCTTTGCCAAACTAAACCATAATCCCACAATTATTTATTAACAAAATTAACTATCACAGAGCCACCAAAATGGTTGGAAAGGGTCCTGCCAATCATCTCATTCAACCACCTCCTCAAAAAGCCAGACTACTGTCACCTGTACAGCAGGGCAAATGTGGCTCTTCTTAGCCAAGTCCTGAAAACCTCAAAGGACATCTATTTACCATCTCCCTGGATGATCTGTACCATTGCTGCACTACTCTCCCAGTATATTTTTTCCTTATGTCCAAGCTAAATCTCCCAAGCCACAATTTCCAATCCCTTGCATACGAACTCAGAGGTCACATTTGAGAGTCCAACTCAAATGGACTATTGTGGCAGACTTTTACCAAGCCCTTTCCAGTTTCTTCATGACTTTTTT
The DNA here is from genome assembly GCA_024865655.1 of Emberiza elegans. Lineage (NCBI taxonomy): Eukaryota > Metazoa > Chordata > Aves > Passeriformes > Fringillidae > Emberiza > Emberiza elegans. The sequence goes on along the minus strand of JALJVW010003023.1, from coordinate 68,426,889 downwards.
GAACTGGGGAGCCCAAACCTGGGCATGGCATTCCCAGCATGGTTTTCCCCAGTACCTTTCAAGGGACAGTAAGTTCCCTCAGTCTGGTGCCCATGCTGCTTCTAATCTTACCCATCATACTGTTTTGCCTTATTTGTCAGAGCATGCTGCTGGCTCATAATCAACCTGGCATTCACTGTAACTCATCCACCTCCTCTTCAGAAATGCAGCTCCTCAGTCAACTATTCTTCCCATTTATACAACCTCATAGGGCTATTCTGGCCCAAGCACTGAGCTCTGCCATTCTCCTTGTTAAAATTCCTAGGATTTGCACTGGCACAATTCCTAACCTTGTCAAAATCTGCCTGAACTGAAACTCTGTCACTCACTGTGGAAATGATTCCTCTTAATTAAGCCTCATGTTCAAAGCTGAGGATGCGCTGTGCCCATATCCAGATGAAGGTGTTGTACCACAAGGGCCCCAGAACTGGCCCAGGGATTCTCTGCACACCACCAGTCACCTGCCAGACAGAGCACTGCCCAGGTACACCACTATCCAGAGCCCACTAGTTATCCAACAGTGCCATTCCAATGAACTGGAATTTACAGGAGCTAAGACAGATCAGCATTCTACATGACTGGGACATAATTATAAATGGTTTCAGATATAGCCAAATCCATCCTCCTGCACTTCTGCAAATGGTCCAGACCACTCAGAACCTTCTCCAAATATGGCATTTAATGTTTACTGCAAAAATAAAGATTGATTTGCTAGCAAGCATCACTACTTCTGTATAAGAAACAGTAGTTCTTTAATACTTTTCATCAATGATTTGGGTCAAAAGGACACAGTCTTTCTGAGTACATGCAGCATGCCTTAAAATATTTTGTGTGTTGATAAAATAAGCAAAGCAGCAGTTTACCCTAAAAATGCTTTGCTTCTCCTTATGTACTGAAAGGACTTTGCAACCACTATTTGTAACTAGCTGTAAGGTGAGTGAATTAGTTGCATTTCACGGGCCTCTAACAAAATCATCAAATGCCAAGGGATTATTTTTACCAAAACCTACTATCAACATCTTTGCTCTTTAATTTAAAGACCTAAAAACACAGATAATACTGCTCACTGGCTTGCAATAAAAAGCAATGATTCATCAGTTGCTTGCTTTAACTGCCTAACTGAGACAGACATCCAAGAGCTCTTGCCTGCATTGAAGCATCAAGGAACCCTTCAAGTGACCAAGGTACCACAAGGAAGTGCTATAGTAAAGTGCTTAGGATGTACCCACTGCGACACCCCACAAGCAGCCACAGATGACTGCCAATTCCTTAAGACCAGGTTCAAACAGAAGGTAACCAGTAAGAGAGAGATCTATATCACAGAATCCCTCTTCAAAACTGGAAAGGGATGAAGGTAAGAGCCAGTCTGTCTGCACAATGGACTAGTATGTCTCTCACCCCTTTTCCAAAAAACCTCTAACATCTCTTTAATGCTGATTTCCCCTTCATGCCTCTTCTGCATTCATAAAATGCTCATTTCTTTTAACTATGGTCAAAGGAAGTAACTGCTTCAGATCCTCTTGTCTAAATATACAAGCTAATGTCAGATCTCTTTTCCAGATACTGACACAGAATTTAAATTGCAGCAACAATATAACCTATAACCAAAGAGAATTATTTTCTATAGTAAACTTACGAGCAGATAGCTAAGCAGTAATGCAAAAGATTCAATCTCACTAAAACAAAAACATAAGTGCACATTTTCAAAGTCCTTGCTTTGCTACGCTTTTCAAAATAAATCCTATAGAATTTATTACTCTGTTTTCATAGGAAATACTATGTGTCCTATTAGAGAAAAAAAAATTTACTTTAAGAGCTCTGTCTTCAGCTTTTGGTCGTATGTCTCCTCTATGTTCTTCACAGCAACCTCACGACGCCGAAGTGCATCTTCTATAGCTTTATTTTTCTCCTCCTGAACTTTCTGGGTGCTGAAATATCCAGAAATATACAGACAGCGACCAGTTATAAAGTCAAAGTTTTAGTCTGGGATTCTGTTTCTTTTTCAAAATAACATTTATAGACATCAAAGGGCAATGTGCTTGTTTGGAATACTATTGCAATTTGAAATCATCATCAGACTCTGTCACTGTAGTTCATTAAGAACATGGTGATGTGACAAAACTAAATTGCCCTATTTAAAATTCAGTAGCAATCAATTATGCAGCTATCCCGGGTTAACCCTGGCTCACTTTCCCACACCAAACACACTTCAGAGGAAAGAGCTGAATAGCTGGAATAGCTGAGCATGCTATTCTATCAGCACCCTCTGCTGGGTTGATAAAAAACACAAAGTTGTTAGCAGGATACTCTTTCCACTATGAAAAACAGATGACAAAGTAATAACATTAAGTAGTATTGAAAGTTTGGCCAAAAATGGATTAGTTACTTCTTTTTTATTTAACTAAAGAAAGCAGATCTTCCTAAGGACAAATAATAAAAAAAAAAAATCAACCCCAAAACATAGGACTAATAGGCAAAATATTCATGTATAGATCTTATGAGTGTTAGGGTTACATACTATGTTTTTGGGGGTTTGATTTTTTAAATTTAAGCACTTGAAGTAAACATCTGGTTCCTTGCCTGCAAAGCAATGCTGAACTGTTTTGGTTGGATGAGGTGAAATAGAAAACAGAAACATCTTTTTGTAGGGGGTATCCCTGCTAAAGAGACAGAACACAATATTGTTCAACATGTAAAATTCAGGGATATATTATCTATATCAACATCACAGAAGCAGAAACATCTTAAGGCAAGTTTTGCAGAAGCATCAATTAGCACTGTACATACCCTTTAGCAACTTACATTTCAAATGCCTCCATCCTTTGCTTCAGTTCTGCCTCCCTGGTCCTTACGGCTTCAATATCTTTCAACAGACTTTGTCTCTGAGCATACACTTCCTTTGCTTCTATCTGCACCACAAAACATTATCCTTAGTTTTACTTCACTGTAGAACTTCATTTACTGTCTAACACACCCAAACTTTAAAGGATCTTCTTCAGGGACTGACTGATCTTACTCCCATAAATACTATTTATATAGTCATTACATGAAATAACATCTGGAATAAATTTGAAGTATCTTTTTTTAATTCCCTTTCTACTTTCACTCAGAGTAAAAACGCTTTAGATGGAGTCATTTCCGTCTACCCATAAACATCCTTCCTTTAAGAAATAGCACTGATTAAAACTTAGGTAAAAGTAATTTTTTTTTTTTAATTGCAGGATAAACATGTTCAAACACTTGACTTTTTTTTAACAAATAAGTTTTTTAAGTACTTCACAAAACTGTAGTTGAAGAAACAAATACCAAAACCCACTGATAAAACATGACTTAAAACTAAAACTGAGTAAACAAACAGCCTTTCAGTTTTTGCAGTTTAATTTACAGAACTTATAAAAAATTGTAAAAGGGATTCTCCAAGTGCTGAACATATTAACATCAAAACCCACATATCTTCCTATTAATAAAAATGGCTTTTTTTGGCCTTAAGCACAAAAGACATTATTTCTCTCAAAAAGACCAAAAGAAATCTAAGAAAAAAATTGTGGTTTTGCCATATGGACCCTTATACCAACTTTGAAAGCCATGTGCATTTGACAGTGCTGACAGATTTAGATGCTGCTCCTGGTACAAAAAATAGACCAGTTTTTCAAGCCATGTTTCCTAGACCTGAAGTCATTATAGTGAAGGATTAAATGACCTGACATCTTTAATGTAAATATACCTCAACTCTGTTAAAAGAATCCCCAGGTAATTGAAACAAAGCTCTCAGTGAGAGCAGAAGCTGACAAGAGAAATCAAATATTTATACAAAATACTTGACAGATATGCTGATGTACTCATTGATAGGGTTTTTTTAATTACTGAATTAATGTCATGCCCACAGAAGAAGACTGATAGTACAACATAGATATTTTCTTGTCACCTTCAAAGTACATAACCATGAAATAAATTCATGGTATGGTTATGAAATGTTTAATATTATAGTAATTTATACAGAGACTTGCACAACTGCTTTGTTAACCAAAACCACATGTTCTCAGGGAAAAAAAAAAAGAGACAAATAAAACCATAATGCCACCACACCAAAGCAAAAATACAGTTAGCATTTGTGGATGACTATTATTTGGATATGAAGGTCTACTGCAGATAGCAGGGAGGTGGCAAGGCAAACAGGCAACAGAAGAGCAAACAAACTATTCTTTCAAAAACTGAGAAGTAACAGCTTGAGATTGGGATAAGCAGTTGAGAACTACACACAAATTATTGTGTGCTGTAGTAACAGTTGCTACCCTGGCAAAACACCAAGAGTCAACAGCCCAGAGGAGTAACTCATCGACACCAAAGTGTTCAAAAAGGTGAAATGAGATGTTAGCTTACAGTAAAGGTGGTGGTTATTAATAACATTCAATATACAAAACCAAACAGATTATCTGTACCATATGAGCTATTTATTCCATTTAGGCTAGAGTCTTCTGAGCAGCTAAAAGAACTTAAAAGTGTAACTAAAAGCTATGTTCAACTTTGTGTGAAAAAAAAAACAGTGATCAGAATTCAGCAAAATTATTAAAACAGATTTAGATTTATTACATTTAGATCCCAGCTTGCAGAACTGTTCCTTTTCCAGCCCTCTCTACTTAGATGTTCAATCATACTCATTCTTGCAGTTGCTAAATGCATTCTCCTATTTATAAGAACAAATGTGAATTGTAAGTTTTCCCTAATCAGTCAAGTAAGATCGGAAGGTAAATCTCCCAAAGACAAAAGAACAGTCTAACCAACTCACCGAATTATTTTGCAATAGATAAGGAAAAAAATATTTGGAACTTTACCTCTTGTTGCTTTTGAAGCCTCTCAATAGCATTCTTTTCACGAGAAATCAAGGCTTCAGACTTTGCTTGATGCGTCCTCTCTAACTCGTGGCGCAGCTCAGAGATTTCTTTCTGGGTCTGCACTTTCTCCTCCATTTTAATCTTTGCTATTTCAACTTCTTTAAAATGCTGAAGCTTTTACATAAAGGAGGAAGAGAGGGTTAAATGGGGCCATCTTCAAATCAAAAAAGACAATTCCTGCTGAGACAATTCAAAATTTCATCTTGAAATTCGTGTTAGGAAACAATAAATTGATAATAAATAGTTACCATGACAGAAGTATCTTAGCAGCACGTACTATCTGCACATCTTACATGGTTTTCATGTGTTTATCCCAAAGCAGCTCTTACACAAAACTATCAGCTTTAGACAAGAGCAGAACAGAAGCCTGTGAAGAAAAATGCACTGCAGGAGTGATACTCTGCTTGGAATTAAGGAATGGCTACAGTCTTTTACTCCTCTTCTGATGCTGTCTTTGTTCTTGTCCCTTTCCCAAAGAACCACTTCTGACTAGTGATTCAAGAAATGGCAGAAACAGACCCACAGCCAAATTGCTCAGAAACCACAGTAATTCACCTGGACACAAAAGAGTGCCAGAAATGTAAAAAGTGCAGAACATGTAACTTCATCTAAAGAGGATTACAAAAAGAGAAGTCCTAATTCACTGACTTCTAAGCACAACTGAAAAAAGTAAATGCACACAAACAGGAAAGTACAAATCTTGCAACTGCACAGAAGAATCATTGGGAACATGACTCCATACAGCATGTGAAGGACAATATATGTGAGAGCAAATGGGATTATAAAGAATTACAATAAAAATTTGGAAAAAAATTGAAAGCGAGCATACATGACAAAAAATGTGAGGAAAAATTGAGTAAAAGAATGAAAAGAGAATGACAGAAAAATTGTGAGAAAGGATTTAAGAGTGGAAAAGGCACAGTACAAATATCTGATCAAGCAACTCAGGTCTGTGGGCACAAATTTTGTGAAAAATTAAAGAAATAGTGAGACAATATAGCATCACTTGTATATACAGAAATTTGATTAGAAATGTCTTACAGTAATTCACATCATATGTTGCTAATGAATTAATGTAAAGCTAATTGAATGTAGAAGAGATTCCCATCTCCTTTGTTACAACTGGCTTGCTTAAACTGATACAAACTTAAAAACACACCAATTAACATGTTTTACATACTAAAAAGACAGAGCCAGTTGGGGAATAAAGGCTAAACGAAGAATGATGGCAAATAGAGGTTTAATTCTCCCTCTTTCTACTTGTCTGGCTCAATAAATGATGACTATACTGAATGCCTCTGAAAGTGTGTGGAAGAATTCTGATTATTAGATTATCATCTTTATATCCTAGTGAATGACTGATCATGACAAAAATTAATGAAAAATACATTAAAATGAAATACAGTTGAGCTACTTTTTTTCTACCTAAATAAACAGATGATCTTGACTGAAATTTATGGAAAAGAAAAAAGATGTATTTAAATAAATGCAGCATATTCCCTCTGCTCCATTTTTCAGACAGAAGGATTATCAAAGAATTATGTGACAAAATTTTAATCTTATTTCCAAAATGAAGGAAAATTCTCTAAAAGAGCTGTCTTCAATTACAGGAAGAAAATAAGTTAGAAATTATTCATAATAGTGTCTTATGACTTTAGTGTTTCTGTGCAATGTTTTGAAATAGAATGCAAATTCTCATCAGTATTAAAAATTAATTATCTGTCAAGCTACACAACAGTAATTCACACCTCTCAGTTGCTATGCACCATACTGAAATTCAAGCATCAAAATCTTAACTGAGAAGGAAAATTAAAATATAAACATTTCTCCATAAAACAAAATAATCAAATAGCAGAAAAAATTTACCAAATTAAGACAAGCAGAGTAAGTAAACGTTATGTTACAAATTAACATCAGAATATAACGCTTAAACATTCTGTGCACATTTAACAGAAAAAGGGGGATGACAAATGTACATGTTATATCATCAAATTAACAACAGATATTGGATTAATTTATCCTTCTGTGCTTGCTGTTACTAAGTATTAGATTTTTTCAATTTGCCTTAAATACGAAAAGTTTGCAATATGTAAAGTCAAAATTAACAAATGTCTCCCTCAAATTCATAAACCAGAGTTATACCTTTTGATGCATTTCTTCTTGAAGCTGCTTCTCTATTTCTTTTCTATATTCATTAAGTTTTACTTCTAAAGATTCATATTTCTGATGCTGAGGATAAGAGTCTGCAAACTGTTCATCAATCAGCTGAAGCTTCTCAGCTATAAAAAAGCAACACATCCATCATAATTTAAAAGCATTCGCTGCAATTACCTTATCAAGACTGCAGGAACCTCACTCTGCAGGACATTCCTCAGCTTATTCAAGCAGCACTATCCTAGAAACACTCTGCACAAAAGCAGAGGCAGTACAGAAATGCCATTTATGTGCTTTATATATATAGGCTATTTAGGCACTATTTGTGGTATTACATAGCCATTCAACCAACCTCTTTACCATGAGTGGACAAGAATTTCCTTTTGTATGCAACTCGTAGCTTTTTTGTACTTATACATTAATTATGTGCTTAAATATTAATTATTAATTTAGCTTTTTTCTATTAATATATTAATAAGAGCATGCATATTATACATTCAAGAACTCCCACTCTATGCCTAACTTGCTCACAGAAAGAGGGCACACATTTACAATTCTGTTCTCCAGAACATATTCCAACACATAACATTTACAGTCCATTTGTCATAGGTCTTAGCTAAATGCCTAAGGAAACACAAGAGTGATTTAAAAAAAATCTTATCCTGACCTTGCCTTATTTTAAGAAAATTTAGAAATTCCATGTTCTAGTGACAGACATGACCTTTACTCATTGCAACCTTAGGTTGCATTTGAGTAAGTAACAAAGTAATACCATTCATGCAATATCTATAGAGCCACACCATATACCAGTAGGAAAATATCTGGGGAGACTTGTTTGCACTTACCAAGAGACTCTCTGTAAGGAGGCACTGAGGTGGTCTGAGTTTCTGTGTTGTGAGTTTCCCTGTTTAGATGATGTTCAGTAAGTCCAATTAAAATTTGCATAAGGAAACCTAGCAAGATCAAATAGATTAGTAATTAGTATATCAGATTTGTAACTAACAAAGCAATTTTCAGTGTACAAGAAAACCTATTTGATTTACAGAAAGAACAAGTATTTCAGTAAAAATCAATACTAGTAAACAATTATGGTTTTATTATAAACATAATCCAGTCCATCTCAGTCAGCAAAAGCTGTCCTTTTGCAACTTTTCCTCCCATCCATGTCTCTTGACTCCCAAGGTCAGCTGAGAGTGAAGATTATTAGTACTTAATTATGAGGCCTTTAAGGCAACAAGGGGTTTTGAAGATGAAGCTCCTTTAGGTTATGCAGCATAGCTAGGTTTTGTTATGCAGATGTAAGAATTAGTTCTTATATAATACAATGGAAAATCAATAAAGTGTGTAACTAGTTTTTGAAGTATATTCTGCAGGCTAATACAGTGTTGTAAAGACAGCCCAAAACCTGAGTTTTCCAAAGCTAGTATGAAAAGCCTCCAAAGAGCATTATATGTAATACCTGATTACAGATTTTTCTCATATTTCTAATGTTCAAGTCATTTATTTTATAAGTAAATGTCAACAGTTAATCCACAAATACGAGTTGGATAATCCTGAATATAACATTAATAATCCTGGTGTACTGCAAGTTTCAAAATCCAACTAAATCCAAATTACTCCATACTAACACACATTTAAGAAATCTGCTTTTTTATTGCTTATATCTTAATAAAAATGAAGCTAACACAATTATCACATTTAAGAAATCTGCTTTTTTTATTGCTTATATCTTAATAAAAATGAAGCTAACACAATTATCTCTGTCTGCATTGCATGCAAACATTTTGTACCTTTATTTTCCTTCCGAGTTCCTGAAGTCTGGAAGAAACAAAAGAAGTTTTAGCCAGTCTATTTTCATCACCACTGTAATTTAAGCTTATTTTCAAAATCAAAATAATTTTACCAGTGATTTGTAAAGACTGGATTCTGGACTGATCCTCATTAACTGAAGAAGATCTTGCATGGTCCACAGCTTTGGGGAAAATAAACATCAGTTGGAAAAGGTTAACAAATTTAAAATAATTTCAAGTATACAAATGGTACTATTTCACAGTTGTAAATGTTTTCCATTTGTGAAATATCTATTTACTCCCTGTAAAATCATTTTCAGAGGCCTGCTGTTCTACATTTACTTATCTTCACTACTTCAGACATACAGCAGCCAGCATGTAGCTTCATCATCAGCTGAAGCTGTGAAAAGAGAGTTTTGTTCTCTCCCCACTGTCAACACGTGCTTGCTACTTCCCTTGTCTGTTTTCTTGATTTATCATCCAAATCTGATGAGCTCACTAACCCAAATGATCATTAACTACTCACCAGATCAAAAAATTAATTTTCAGTTAGAAACAACTTTACCCTCTCAAACACTTACAGAGAAGCAAAGGGAAGGCAAGGACTGCACTTTTCAGCCACACTTTGTAGTTAGAACAACTTGAACTGACCAGGAACCACATTTTCAGGGCACTGAATAGGCAAACACACTTTTATCAGGTTCAGTTCCCCAGTGCTCTGCCACACAGCCAGAACAGCACCACTAGCTTACTGTCAGTGTTAAGTTAGCTTGAATGACAGAATGTTTTGTGGAGATGATCAGAAGCTGTACTTATGTTTTTATTTCCTATCACAAAAAATTATCTTTTCAATTGGTAGAATATGACAATCTCCAGAGAACAAAGCTCCTAGATATCATGGAATAGGCAAAATATTGAACTTACCTTGCTCTTCTCTAATCCACTTTCTGGAAAGAAAACAGAAAGTGAATACTCGTAGCCACATCTCTCTAAATGATCTGCCACCAAACTGTTGGAAGCAGTGATCAAAAGTGAACTGTCTTCACTTGGAACCATCTGTGGCTGAAGCTCTCCACTCAGAATTGGGCGCATTAGTTCATGGATTAGCTGGTTTCGGAGGTGTGTCTAATACAGAAATAAACCCATGGTATTATTTACATGTGATTCAATGAAAGTTTTAATTTTTCAAAATCCACAGGGAGCCTCATTTTACTTGTACAACCTACAAACAGAACAGGGCAGACTAATTTTGGCAAAATCTGCAAGTGCACTATGAACACCCTGCCCTTCTTCAAAACCCTCTAATGGTGGATAAAATGAACTCTGACGTTCCCTCGAAATGTATCAAACGTAGGACTGAAAAAAAGTTCCCAATCAAGAGCTCACATAAACACTCTCTTCTACCACCATTTTCAGATCTCTGCTTTCCTTTTCCTTCCCTTTGGCTTCAATAAAGCCTTCCTGCTGTGGCCTCCATCTCAGGTGTTCTCGGAACCCTCACTGGTCCTCTTTTGAGTCTCATACCAAGAAGCTGCTCATGACATTACAAAAGTAGATGGCAAAATAAACAAAAAAATTCAATGTCTTTAATATAAATTATTTTGTAGGGAAGTAAAAGAGCACTAACCAAAGAGACCTACAGGCACTAATAATAACTAAATGGCATTTTTAAATTATTTATTTGTATTCTGTGAGTTACAATAGAGGGAAAAAAGTAACCTAAAATCAGACAATCTCCCTTCTGTGAAGGAAGAAGGAATTATTTTCATTATATAGTTATTCAAATTGTTTATACAAATTGTTCATAGGAAAAATCATGGCACAAATAGTGTTTTAAGCTTTCAAAAGCAGGTATGCAACACTGACACAACTGAATAAAGAGGTGGTGTGTTACCAAAAATGTGACAAAATAATTACCAAAACTTAACAAAGCCAGATCATCAGACCAGCCTGATATTCTAGCATGGTTTTCAAGAGAAATTAGGCTAACAAAATTACAGAACTACAGAATATTCTGAGTTGAAAAGGATCACTGAGTCCAACTTTCAAACACAACTGAAAAAAAACTCTTTTCCTTATTAATTTCTGAACTTGTCCAGTCTCAATCAACTTTAACAGACATAATGTTGTCTCAAAAACAACCAAGAACAGCGACCTCTTACACATCTTGTGGCAAAGTGAAAGTGGAAAGCACAGGGCTAAATCCCTACCCTTAGTACAGAAAAGGAAGGCAGAAATAACCTTCTAGACAAGTTAAAGCAGAAAACTGAACTTAAACATGAAGTAATCCGATAGAATATTAGTTAAGTCAAACGAGAAATGGTTCGAGCATTGCAAGCTTGGTATGGAAATCAGTAATGCAGAAACAAATTGTCTTGAACAAGAAATTCTTAGCTATTGGATTATCAATGGTATTTTTGAAATATTGATCTTGATTTTTTTCCTATACATTCTCCTGAATGAGCAGACAGGGACAAAACAGCTCAAATAGCTTTATAACAGGATTGTAGTATTTTACAAGTATTATTCATATAGCATGCTTAATTATCATAGGTAAGAAACACATCCTGTATTATTCATATAACTTGCTTAATTATCATAGGTAATAAACACACCCTGTAACCTGAGAGATTATTTCCTACTTCATATTCTAATTTATTGTTCTCTCCCCTGCCTAACTTCTTTTTTCAAGTATGTGTAGTTTCAAAGACCTAAAGCAGGCTTTTAACCTTCCTGAAAAACACTCTGAGGCCAAGGCATAATGAAAGGCCATTCTGTTTAGGGAGAATCTCGCAAATGGGGGAAAACCCCCAGACACAACACACCCCACAGCCCCTCCCCAAATAATAATTAAGTTGTGGCAAAACCAGTACTTCGTGGAGAGAGCGGGACGCTTGTACTCGGCACGGCTTTTAGGGGTCTCTGTGTTAAAGCAGCACAGAGGATCACAGCAGCACCTGCTGAAAACAAAGCACACCTTAAGTGTGTCCAGCACGCCTCGGCTCTTAAAAGTCTGATACAGCCTTTTCCGGAGCTCCTCTTGGGACAGTGTTTCCCTTTCAACCGAAGCCATCGTGCCCTACAACACCGAAACAAAAAGGGGCATTACTGACTCGCAGCGAGACCCACAGCCAGCGAGAGGCCGAGCGCTGTCGCCGCCCCCCCATTCGGCCCGCTAGGGCTTCCCCAGGCAGCCTCCCGCTACCCACGGGAGTGCGCCGGGGCCGGCAGCGGGGCCTGGGAGCGTGGCCGGGCACGGCCGGGCAGGGCAGGGCAGGGCCGCTCCGGGCTACGGGCGCGGTGCGGCGGCCGCTGAGGCGTCACGGTGGCGCCGGATGGGGCGGGCGCAGCGCGGCGCTTCCGGGGCCGCGGGTGGCGGACGGGGCGCGGCGCAGGGTAGGCGGCGGCGCCGGGCGGGACCCTGCGGACCGGGCCCCTTCTCCCTGCCCTCCTCCCTCTCCCCCTGTGCCGCGGGCCCTCCCGGGGACGGCAGCCCCGCGGAGTCCGGGCCTTCCCCCGGGGGGCGGCGGGATGGATCGGCCTTTCCGGGCACCTGTGGAGGGCCCGGGGATGGAGCCGTGGGATTGTCCCAGGGAGGAGGCGCCCGCTGGCTGCCGCCCTTCCCCTTCTGCTGCCCGTGAGCAGGGCCCGGGGAGAGGCAGGCGAGGAGGCTCCGCGGAGGCGGGGGCTGTGCCCTGGGATCGCTGTGACTGGGGGCTCCCGTGGGGGCAAATCATCGGGGAGCAGGGCAGGAGTCGGTTTTAGGTACCTAGGTTCACTTCCCAAGGATATTCTCCGGCTCCCCCAGAATCTGACAGCTTGGGAGGGAGCAGAGGCATCTGGCCCAGCCTGCTCAAACAGGGCAGTCCTGGAGCACAGGGCACAGAACTGTGTCCAGACGGTTCTGGAATAACTCCAGGCTTTCTGGACAGGCTGTTCCAGTGCTCAGTCACACGCACAGCAATAAGTTCTTCCTCGTGTCCAGGTGGAAATTCTCGGGCATCAGTTCCTGCCCCTTGTTTCTCATCCTGGTGGGTGGCTGCCCCAAAAAGGGCTTGGCTCCATCCTCTTGATGTGCATACCTAAATGTTTATCTCTCTTTAGCCTCTGGTAAATATGGATGGGAGCACATTGGCTGATTTTTAGGAGCTCTTCTGGATTAAAAGTTTATAAATAGACCCATCAGCATTTTTGTCTTTTCTTGTAGGGAGCATTGTTTTGAAAAATGTCTGGAAGTTTCTACTTCGTGATAGTTGGTCATCATGATAATCCCATATTTGAAATGGAATTTCTGCCTCCTGGAAAAGTAGAGTCAAAGGTGTGTTTTTTCCCCCTATGGCACTCCTGTGATTCTTTTATAATTCTACAGTGTATTAGAAGCATGACTGGCATTGTTGTTAAAGGAAGTATTTACTGTTTTCTGGGGTTTATTAAACAGAAATTTTGTCATCGGTAGTAGACAGAGATAGAGAGTCTCTGGATTTCCCAAGTCTCTTAAAAAAATCTTCGCCAGATTATACTAGTTCTTCACAAAACACAGCTTCCTTATATATTCCCTGCTGTATGTTATAGAATATATGTATCTTAATTTTGCTTTGGTAATTCCTCTTAGTGTGCAGAGGTTTTATAGTAGCTGTTCATTGTTTAATGCCACTTACTTTTAAGACAGTAATAAGGTAAAGTAAGAAACATAAATTTGAACGGTCTAGTCAGTGCTTTATTCTTTATGCTATAAAATACCTAATTTTTTAATCATCTACATTAGTCATACTTGCTTTTAAGTAAGGAAAGCTTAAAACTTAAGTTGATAAATAAAGACTTTGAAAATGTGATAAATGTAATACTACTCAATAAGTATTGTTTCCAGTAGGAAAAGAACAAATCTATCTGTAAGTGACATTACATCAAAGAAAAAACAGATTTCAGAATAAAAGTGTGTGTATCTGAGAGTATGTCCAAAAATGGAAGTATATGATGTCACTGATTGGAACTGCATGGCATCATCTGTATTTTGAACTAATGTCCCATAAAGGATCATAAATAAGCTGCTTAGACTAGACTTTGTGTGAGGATGTCTAAAAGCTGATTGCAGGCAAAACCTGAGAGGTGAGAGTGGCAGTAACTGCATCATGTTACTATGAGAAACAGTACAAAACTACTTATTCTTTCAGTCTGATAAAAGCTTCCAGTGTGGTTTTGTCCTGTATCTCTTCTTGGCAGATGTCCTCTGGTGTTCTAGATTGCCTACAAAGTACACAGGCCAAACACTGTGATCTCATGTTTATTATAGGAAGAGATGCAGTTTACATCTGCAGGCACATATTTAATGCTAGTTGCAGAAAAAAGGAAGACCCCGAAATCAATAAAATAATCCTGGTTTTAGGTAAACAACATGAGAAAAGCAGAATCTTTAGGTGATTTTATCAGCATACCTGCCTTCTGCATTTCTGCTTTCCACATCTGTCCCCCCCTTTACACATTGTAACCTATGGGTCAATTTCTGCCAAATTTGACCGAAATGTTACAGTCCAGAAAATGCTACATTTTATGTGTGCTATGTAAATATCACATAAACAAATGTCTGGAAAGAAGAGAAAAGGACATATGAGGGCCTATATTGTGCAATAAGTTAGCAGTGGGAGTTTGCCCATCAGTAAACAAAAGAATTCATGCCTGAGTTCATTCCTGAGATGTAATACAGCCTTTACTGATTTTGTTGTTCTCAGGACTGGTTTTGTGATGATCTTTTTATTATGGCTTCTTTTCTCCCTTGAAACCAAATATCATGAAAACATATGCTTGTTTCATTTAACTACAGGTGGCACATGTGACAGAAAAGCAGGGTAAATGTAACATTATGTAACTTGAACATTGGTTCTGGAGCAACTGGAGCAAATGATTGTTTGTATTTCATTCCTTTCACTGAGTTACTAATCTGCTGTGTTCTGGAAATGCATCAGGATGATCATCGCCATCTCAACCAGTTCATTGCCCATGCTGCTCTCGACCTCGTAGATGAGAACATGTGGCTTTCTAACAACATGTATTTGAAGACTGTGGACAAGTTTAATGAATGGTTTGTTTCTGCTTTTGTCACAGCTGGACATATCCTTCCCTGTTCTCTTTCCTTATATTTATATAAGAAAAGCCTTTTCCCAAAAGAGGTAAGTAAGATTGAGTTTTGAGCAGATTTCTCTGGCTATTTGCTATTATTGTTAGAATCATCAGCTACAGAAAAAACTATATTGGGAGGCACAGCAGCTGGGAACAGTTGGAAAAGAGGATTTTTACCTTTGTAGGAGCCAAAATAGCATAATGAAATGTGGTACATGAAGTAAAGAGATATGAGAGGCTCAGAGCAAGCTTGTATGATCTCTGTTCCCACCCCTTTCACCATGCTGGAGAGGAGAAGTGGCAGTGACCATGCCTTGTGTCAGTCACTCCAGTGGTGAAAATGCAGTGGTGAGGCTTGATACTATGTACAGGTAGTCCTGGAACTGTTTGTTGAGAAACATTTGTTACATATAGCAAGTAACATTGAATGACATTTTAACTTTAGTTGTTCATGGCCCGGAGCATCATCCACATTCAGAATTACATTGTTTTGAAAAAGAAACCTTGGATAGAGAGGTGATTATTTTCAAATAGGGGGATGTTTAAATATAAAGGTAATGCTTTCCAAATTTCATTGGTTCAATTACTTTTTTAAATGCTTCCTCCTATGAGTCACTGCTATTTCATTTACAGCTAAGCATTTTAGGTATATTTTGAATTAGGTGTGAATGCTTATCTCAGGATAATGTCTCTTTTCTTTGTAAAAGTTTTATTCTCCTTAATTACTGTACATATGAGATTTATAATGCTTCATGATGTAAGGCAAGAAGATGGAATCAAGAACTTCTTTACTGATGTATATGAGTTGTATATAAAGGTAAGAAATCATTTTTTATGGTCTTGCTGCACTATTTTTAAGTGTGTTCTGCTGTTTGTGCTCAGGCACAGCTGTATTAGCATGTTTTCTCTTGGGGGCCTGTATAAGCACCTGTGCAGTCCACATCAGCCAGAGCTGGTAATGTGACACAAAGGCTGTATTTTCCATTAAACAGAATAGGCTTTTTGAAACTGTTATAAACTGTTCTCTTTTAGACTTCTTCACTTTAGTTCAGTGATTTTTTGTAGAATAGATTAGAATGGTTTGGGTAGGAAGGGACCTTAAAAACTATCTACAACTTCCTTGCCATGGGCAAGGACACCTTCCATTAGCCCAGATTGGTCAAAGCCCCATCCAACCTGGCCTTGAACAACTCCAGGGGTGAGGCATCAACAGCTTCTCTGGGCAACAGAGAACTTGTGGGGCAACTTCTTGTGATGCATTTTGTGGTAGTATGGTATCAGTAATGATGATAATGAAAGCACTCTTCTACAGAGCCCAGTAGCTTTGCTCTCGGAACACATATCCTGGTGGTACTTCCACTGGACAAGGTCATGGCTAACAGTCATGGGAAGCATCACCATCTCAACCTCCCACAGGCACTCAAATGATCCTCATTACCACCAGTGTGATGGGTTTGTTCTGAGGAGATAGTGCTATGGGATGGCTCTGCACATGTATAGAGAGAATGCAAGGGTCTGGAAAGCAAGGACTGTTCAGGAGGTCTGTGCTGTTAGTGACACTAAATAGGCTGAAAGCTAGTAGTAGATGTCACCTGAAGTGACATTTTCCAGGGCTGGGCATTGTGCTTACTGATGGGTTTTTCCTTCTTTCCCCAGTTTGCAATGAATCCATTTTATGAACTCAATACTCCTATTCGATCCACTGCCTTTGAAAGGAAAGTCCAGTTCCTTGGGAAGAAACACCTTTTAAGCTGAATAAATAAATCTCCTGAGTGAGTGCTTTTTCTCTACTTTTCTGATTGTTTGAACTGTACTTCATCTGGTTAGTCCCCTGCATGTTTTATACTCATCTTCTGAAGACTGACTAATTGGATGCTGAAGCAGCTTTTTCTTTTGCTGATCTAGATAAGAACAGCCAAGCTTCTCGGGTTAAAAAAAAGGTGTATTTCAAGAAGTTTCCTTTTATGTGATATGAAAATAAAGTTTTAAACTGTCAGAGGCTGCAGAGGTACAAAAGAAGAAACTGAGACATTATGTGTTAATGCATATGCAAAGTGTAAGCCTCTTACACAGGGTGGGAGGAAATCAGACCTAAATGCAAAAGATGTCACCAGTCACCTGGTTTAATATGAGCAAAAGGGAACTCTTGACTGTTTGGCATAAGTGCTTAATTTTATAATAAACTTTCCTAGTTGTATTCCTTCAATAGAGAGCTTGCTCTGCAGACTAACCAGACTAAGATTACACTCTGTGGTAGTAAATCAAGCCTCTATTTATTGATGTGTAATTGTATGGATATAAAGTGCTCAATAAAAAATGGAAAATCAGAAAAGCTGTCTCCAGTACACCAAGAAATTTTGAGGAAAACCCCTAGAGTTTAAAAGTGTCTAATTTCAAATTTTCCATGTATTTAGTGCAATACACATTTAGCAGCACTATTGCATTAATGAATGAAATAGACCAGAAGAACCAGATCTGCCCTGACATTAATTCTAATTCAAACATGAAAAAAACCCCAAACTAAATTTACATGTTTAAACCCACTGTTTTTTCCTATTATTTCTTCAGCTGCTGCGACTTTCTTTTTGTAAATAAATTTAGAGGAGGATCTTTGCACCATGAAACTATATTTTTTCAGGTTTCAGAAAGCATTATTTGGCCTGTCTGGCTCCTGTTCCATTGTAAAATGTTTTAGGAACCATCTTGCAAAACTTAGCATCATTCCAAACAAGTAATTTTTAAAGAGATCATTTGGCATATATGTACCTATTACTTTGCTTGGGTTTACAATCTTAAGTATTCGTTTTGCAGCAAATCTGTATAAGTTATCTTGTACTTTTTTTTTTTCAATGTCTGAAAAATAGTAGTAGATGTCACCTGAAGTGACATTTTCCAGGGCTGGGCATTGTGCTTACTGATGGGTTTTTCCTTCTTTCCCCAGTTTGCAATGAATCCATTTTATGAACTCAATACTCCTATTCGATCCACTGCCTTTGAAAGGAAAGTCCAGTTCCTTGGGAAGAAACACCTTTTAAGCTGAATAAATAAATCTCCTGAGTGAGTGCTTTTTCTCTACTTTTCTGATTGTTTGAACTGTACTTCATCTGGTTAGTCCCCTGCATGTTTTATACTCATCTTCTGAAGACTGACTAATTGGATGCTGAAGCAGCTTTTTCTTTTGCTGATCTAGATAAGAACAGCCAAGCTTCTCAGGTTAAAAAAAAGGTGTATTTCAAGAAGTTTCCTTTTATGTGATATGAAAATAAAGTTTTAAACTGTCAGAGGCTGCAGAGGTACAAAAGAAGAAACTGAGACATTATGTGTTAATGCATATGCAAAGTGTAAGCCTCTGACACAGGGTGGGAGGAAATCAGACCTAAATGCAAAAGATGTCACCAGTCACCTGGTTTAATATGAGCAAAAGGGAACTCTTGACTGTTTGGCATAAGTGCTTAATTTTATAATAAACTTTCCTAGTTGTATTCCTTCAATAGAGAGCTCGCTCTGCAGACTAACCAGACTAAGATTACACTCTGTGGTAGTAAATCAAGCCTCTATTTATTGATGTGTAATTGTATGTATATAAAGTGCTCAATAAAAAATGGAAAATCAGAAAAGCTGTCTCCAGTACACCAAGAAATTTTGAGGAAAACCCCTAGAGTTTAAAAGTGTCTAATTTCAAATTTTCCATGTATTTAGTGCCATACACATTTAGCAGCACTATTGCATTAATGAATGAAATAGACCAGAAGAACCAGATCTGCCCTGACATTAATTCTAATTCAAACATGAAAAAAACCCCAAACTAAATTTACATGTTTAAACCCAGTATTTTTTCCTATTATTTCTTCAGCTGCTGCAACTTTCTTTTTGTAAATAAATTTAGAGGAGGATCTTTGCACCATGAAACTATGTTTGTTGAGATTTCAGAAAGGCATTATTTGGCCTGTCTGGCTCCTGTTCCATTGTAAAATGTTTTAGGAACCATCTTGCAAAACTTAGCATCATTCCAAACAAGTAATTTTTAAAGAGATCATTTGGCATATATGTACCTATTACTTTGCTTGGGTTTACAATCTTAAGTATTTGTTTTGCAGCAAATCTGTATAAGTTATCTTGTACTTTTTTTTTTCAATGTCTGAAAAATAATTTCCAAAGGAAGTGGCATGCTATTCTAAGAAGTATTTTGCATAGTCTGTATAATTAAGGGGACCACATCTGTATGTGCTATAAGTGTATAGTCAGTCATCATTTCTGCATTTACTGCTAAGCTGTCACTATAAAATGTTCCATGAGAAAAAAGGGACATATTTACCTTAAATAAAACATGAAATGTTGTAGTATGGATGCCTGTTGAGTATACTTGAAGTGATTTAGAAGAAAACTAGACAACCACAGTAACAGTACCTGGTGGGGTGGCCAGTGAAGATGGGAATACCTGTCTTTGCCATGTTTTTGCATATAAACTGCATTGTACAGCACTTTGATAATGTCATGTGATTTTATATAAATCAATTTTTTTTCTGTATACATGGAAATAACAAACATACTTGAGGTAAAGCATTCTTGATCATCTGACAAGGAGCCACTGAGCCTCCTCCCCTGTAGCATGACATCTGGATTCACTGAGTAATCATATACTTAATAGGAAGAAAAGGCTAGGCAAATATGAAGGATTAGTGCTAACAGTTTCTACCACTTTTAGAAGCTACATATTTTTATAATTGCATTTGCTGCTGCAGTAGGACATTAATAAAAATGAAAGCATTTTCTTTCTTGGCTGATTTTTGAAGGCAGTTAGCCAAATGGTGCCTGTTCTTATGCCTCCCCTACATCTTTCCCTCTTTCCTCTGAATATAGGAATTGTAGATGGGAAATGCAGACTCAGGTCCACCTAGGCTTTATCAAAACAGACTATTACTGGCACAGGAATGGAAGAATTATGTCCTAACTCATTACCTTTGTCCTAGAATTTGTGGTTCAGGGGCATTATCTTGTGACAGAACCCTGAAGGCCTTGGTGAGGTAGCTCCAAGTTCTCTGTACATGGACAAACACTTGTTTATGCTTTAGTTTGTGACTCTTCTCAGTCAGCTGAAAGACCACTAGCTGAAGTGATGGGTGAAAATTATCTTGTGGTCAGCTAAAGTCACAAATCTGCTCTAGGCCTGAAGGCTGCAGTTCCAGCATGCTTCAATGAACAGTTTCTCAGTGAAGAGACACCTCCTTTGCAAGGATTATGTTCCTACCCCCTCTCAGGGGCTTAAGAGTAAGAATTCAAAATAAAGTCTGTTGCAGTACAAGAAAACAGAGATAATCTGCATTATGCAATAAAGGCAATAAAAAGTTTCTGAGTTAAAGGGATTAGAATTACCCTAAGTCATTCAAAAATCAAGCACCAGGAGATGAGAACATTAGCATAAGCTAATGTGAATCAACCTTAGTAAATCCAGGCTGGAAATGCAACTCAGACTCCATTTTCTACAAGGTTCTATTGCTGTTTAGGTAACCTGTCAGGTGACTTAAAGTAAGATCCATTTGAGGTATGGAGGAGCTATTAAAGCAGCTTATGTAAGCATTGATACAGTTTGTTGTGACACGAGCTGTCAGCTGTCCCAGGTGGCTTCTTCTGCCCCTTCCCATTCTGCTCTCAAACAAGCACAGCTTTCAGCAGTCCCACCAACCCAACAGTTCTTTTTCCTCATTTTAAAGGACACTGGAACTTTGCATACATGTTACACAGTATGTTCTGCCCATCTGCAGAGTTCCACATACTGCTAACAGGATGCTGTAATACTTGATGTGTGTTAGTTCTTGAAAGAAATCAGTGAATTGAAACATAAGCCACAAATGCCTACCTTACATCCATATGGAATAAAACTTAGCTTTTGCAAAGTACAGAAATTAATGTTTATTATTATGCATTATGATTTTATACCTGTCACCTATAAGTGTTTGTCAAAGATTTTTGATTCTGTAGGCACCCAGCAGTTTCTCTCTGAGACCAATTCCTGACCTAAGCCTAATTCCTATACTGTCTTATTTACTAAGCATGTACACACCTGTTTATCTTTACTGGCCACTTTTGTGATGAGTGTACAGTTGTGGTACAGCAGCTCCCAGGGCATGAGTAATACACGTCCATGGAAATATGTTTTAACTTTATTAAACCTACTTCTGAGATGGAGGCTTGGTAACCATGATGTGAAATGGAAAGGGGACAGATGGGAAAACACAGATGCCTGCACAGAAGAAAGATGACAGTGGTTCTTATCCTTCATTTTTCTCGCAATCTTACTTAAATGGTATCTATAGTGCTCTAGTCACTATCTTCAGCTCCTGTTTTGTTTCAACCTTAATCTCTGCTAAAATAAATGTTAAAGGAAGCTTTAAGTTGTAAGGTAGTGGTTTTACAACAATTTCACGTCACTAGCATTAGTAGCCCCTAACACAAGCAATCTTAATTTCTAAAGCTTTTTGTTCTCTCATCCTAAGATTAAGAGGGATTTAGCTAAGATTTTCTTCACAGATCTTTTCATTCATTGACTAGAAATTGAACATAAGTAGCAGTTCAACCTATATTTAACTGCTCAGGGATTGAACTTTAAAACACAGTTCCGTTGGTGTAGATGCAAGATTGCAATGATGACTCAGACTTACGAATGCACAAAAGATACAAAGATGGAAGTTTTAAGCAGGAGTAGCAGATCTGCAGACTAAAGTTGTCCTGGACAGGTTCGAGCAAGAATAAAATACATTCAGAAAAGTGTACTAAGAGCAACAAGAAGGGTTTGTTTTTGCAAGCTTTACTTCCAAATAATTACACCTGGTACAGACTGATCAGATACTTTTAAGATAAAGTGCTTGCTGGTAATGTACTCTCAAGAAAGGCTTTTCCCTTGAAAAAGAAGTTTCTGTACAGAAAGCAGTTGTTTAATGAATAACATGGCCTGTCCTGCAGCATCAGACTTCCTCTCAGACTACATGCACATGTGCCTGTTAGCAGTCAATTACAGATGGAAGCAATTGTGAGTGCACTAGCAATTTTGCTATTGCAAGGACAGTGGTTACTCTGACAGCCAATAACCATTTCTCATACAAGTTTTCTACCACTTAAACTGCAGCTGAAAGCCTCAAAAACACCTGTAGTTTTGTCTGCCTGACTGCAAAAAACTGTCCAACAAATACAGAATTTGCTCTGGTACATAATAATGAAATGGATTCAGTAATATAAAGACATTATCTCTTAAAGGTACTAGTCCATATCCTAAAATAGCAATTTTAATAATGATCAAATTCAGCTCAAACACTATCTATAGTTATATACCTGTATTAGGGCTGAAAGCTGTCAAATCTACTGTAAGTCAAGAGCTTCCTGAGTTCTCTACATATTGCCATTCCTTAATATCACAGTGCAGATATTACAGGTAAACACATTCATATCTCAGGTTAACAGAAACAAGAAGTTCGGAACTTCTAAGGCTGTACACAAGTTTTCCTAAAAAATTGTCACAATGTGGATCCTTTCAAGTGCTATTAAAGCTGACTGAATAAAGCATTTCTTTTCCAAAAAATGGTTATATTTCAGTTACTCAGATTTTTCACCTT
The DNA here is from genome assembly GCA_024865655.1 of Emberiza elegans. Classification (NCBI taxonomy): domain Eukaryota; kingdom Metazoa; phylum Chordata; class Aves; order Passeriformes; family Fringillidae; genus Emberiza; species Emberiza elegans. The sequence continues at coordinate 68,404,293 of JALJVW010003023.1, read as the reverse complement.
ATTGATCAGAAACATGCCAGAGTGGACTTAAGGCAAGGACACACAACTTTAAAAACTATCAGTATTTTGCATTAAACCACTGGAAAAATTAGTGCAGCATTAGAATAGTATATGGTTCAAAATGGACATTAAATACATAGGAAATTTACTTCCTACTTACAAACCCAAACAAATTACAGCAACATTAGGAAATTAGAAGACCTGGACGTAATTTATATTAACTTATAATATCCACATTAGAGATGAAGTACCACTCACAGCAAAAGGAATGTAGTGAGACTGAAGTTTAATATCTAGCATGGTTAAGAAACTGACATCTAACGAAACAAAAGTGGAATGCTGATTTCATAAAAATATACACATATAAAAGTATCTTTGTGCCTGAATTCCAGAACAGCTTCTCCAAAGTAGTGCTTCTAGAACTTTCAAGTTTTAATTATATTCAAAGTATTTATCATTTGAATAAAGTTGGCAAGTTATATTCTTATATTATTTTTTCCTTGGTGTTTTCCTAAACAGAAAGGATCACTAATTGAATAAGGGGTCACTCATGAATGGAGATTTTTCTTTTTCTCCCACATGAAAGCAGCAGAACGTTACGATTTTAAAATTAGAGTGAAACCCATTTGTTATTCTATCTACTACACCTTTCCCCTTCTTTTACAGAGCAAGCTAGTCAACAGTAATTTGGCAAAAATAAATTTAAGTCAACAACAAGATGAACTGGGCTTCGGTTTCCGATGAAGGTTTACTGTATCTGTTTGAATAAAGTGATCTGATCTATCTTCAGAGGCTAGAACTCTTCTAACAGCTTCTTCAAAGGCTGCTGCAACGTTAGTGGCATCTTTTGCACTGGTTTCAAAATAGGGATGGTTGCCATTATTCCTGCACCAGTCTTGGGCTTCTTCTGTAGATACTTGCCTTTCATCAATATCAACTTTGTTACCCAGTATCACAAATGGAAAATTTTCAGGCTCCTTCACATCTGCATAATAAATGAATTCTTTCTTCCAGTTGCTTAAGTTTTGAAAGCTTTGAGAGTCATCCACACTGAAGGTTAGCAGGCAACAGTCAGAACCTCTATAGAAAGGAGTCCGCAAGCTCCTAAAGCGTTCCTGACCTGCTGTGTCCCATATCTGCATGGTAACAAAATGTCCATCCACTTCCAACTCTTTATTTAAGAATTCCACACCTATTGTATGAAACAGCTGTGCATCGAACTTGTTGGTGACGTATCTGTTCATGAGGGAACTCTTCCCAACTCCACCATCTCCTAGCAGTATTACTTTAAGGAGTGATGATTTTGTTGCCATTGTTACGGGAAAAGATCCTCCTGTTTTCCTAAACCTGTAAAGATTAAGGAAATCATTAAAAAGGAAAATAGTTGTCAGCACCAAATTTTCCACACATAAATATCTAGAATGTGTTTTAAATTCCACCAACATCAAGTTTCATGTACAAAAACAGGACTCCACAAAACAGGTGAACTGCAGATACACTCCAGTAAGAGTACCCAGTCAAGAATATCAAATTAAAGAGGTGTCTCTTCCACAGACTGCAGTCTGCATCTAAGCAGTATGCTGCATAAATTACTGGTCTGTCACTTAGAACTATTTTAAACCCCCAAATCCTTCAAACCACTCCCCCTTTGTACTGAAGGGGTATCACATCACATTCAACAAGTGGTATAATTAATTTATGTTCACTGGAAAAGGTTCATGGAAAAAAGCAGCGTGAGAAAATTTTATAGAGCATGTGCCTTGAACTAGTCACTTCAGTGCTGTATTTTATTACCAAAGTTACTTTTTAAACCAAAGCACTAGGAACACAGTTATCTACGGAACTAATGCAAATGCTGTCATTTTATTTAGATGAGCATTCAATAGTTTATAGTTTACTCCGTGCAGAACAGCATTGATGAATGGAATACTATTACAACTACCACAGAAGAAAATTTCCTGTTACTACTTCAATGATACTCAAAATGCCACATACCAAGCTCAAGCCTACAATGACAGTTCAGTTAGGAGGTGTCAACTTCCCATAGTAAAACTGTAAAAATTCTGGAAGTGCTAGTGAATAGTCTGGCTGCCAGCATGGGGATGGCAAATTAGTCACACCAAAGAAGGGTTTTTAACTGTTAGACTTAAAAAGAAATAATAACAAAAAATATCCTTTAGCACTGAAGTAGTTTGCTTATTAGTGCTTTGTACCCAACCTTTGCCCTCACAACTGTAGTGTCATCTAATACTGTAAAATGGTGTTTTAATTGCCTGGGGGTAAAGTTTCATTTTATCAAGCCCAAACTGAAGTTTCTGTATGAGAACTGTGTTTCTAAACCTACCTGATAGTCTGGGCTTCAGCCCTAAGAGGCTTCTCTGAAAATAGCATCTATTTAAAATGGAAATGGGTCATAAGTTGCCTAGTCCCTCTCTTTCTTTGAAGGAAGGAATGTGGTTTTGCTAGTTGTAATTAGCATTACTGGCATATACATCACCCACAGTGTGGCTGTAGAATTAGTACTTGATACAAGCTGGTGTGAGAGTCATATGACTGACTCTGTGCTGCCTTACAATCAAGGCCTACAGTGAGAGCAAGAAATTTCAGGAATTTTTTTTTATCTGTGACTTTCCATCTTTGAATATTTACTTGCTAGACACAATCTACAGTAAGACAAAAGGAGTAATTTGAAGTTTCAACACAAAAAAAAGTCAAAAACAAAGAACTGACTGCTTCCATTAAATTTTTTTTTCAGAGCAAGTAATTTAATTCATTCGTACTGCATAGTTAACAACAATGTTTATAAAACCTTAATTCTGTACAGGTTTGTATGATAATAAAACTTCTTAGAAGCTCCAATAAGATAGTTCATTTACCCTTCAGAGAGCTACAGGATAATGGCTATGGCTCAGGTTATGAGCACATACATTTTAGTGCATGTGAAAAACCTCATTAGAGTCACTGGACTACTTGTGTAAGAGCTGCAGTTAAGAGATGCTTAACTCTTAACACTGAAAATTGTCTAGTGTATTTATTTATGTCTCCTATTTCTACATCAATAGATAGGAGCTGCTTCTTAATAAATAATGCTTTCATGGGAACAGAGGGTACTGAATGTTCTCCTGTTCTTCCCTACCAGTGCAGGGAACAAGTTATAATTTATTTTTCCAGTCCCGCAGAAATCGGAAGTTCTGCGAATGACACAACATGCATAAATAACTGGCTTAAGTAGCTCTGACTGGTACTAAGCACTCATTTCTTTAGCATCTGCATTTTTACAATGGCAGTTATTATGAAATTGTTCACAAGGCCACACTTTTAAACAAAAAACACATAAGGAAGGTGTTAACAGTATCTACTACTTTGTGCATCTAGAACCTGCAAAGTTAATTTGCACAATTTCAGCTATGTGGGCCATTTCAGTGAGGTCTAAGGGACTGATGACCATAAAATTAGTTTTACTGGGCAGACAATTACAGACCAACCACAAACTATTAAAAGTGAACCAAACTAGTCCTTTCACACAAAAGCTACAGAGTCTTCCATGATGTTGCAGGCAATGTTGCTTTTCAGGACATTCAGTTTCCACCTCTGTCATGCTAGTCTAGAATTAAGTTTCTGTTAAGTTTTTAATCCAAAATAATGTAATATACATTCAATAATTTAAATAGATGCTGACAAGCTGTATCTGAAGCACCAAAGAAGCATGTTTGAAAGTATTAATAAGTTTTTTTGTTTGAAAGCAGCTAAGACTTGATACATTTACAGTTTTATTACTATATAAGGGATTCATCTGCAGCCACAACTGATAATGTCATTTAGAGTATCTGCTGAATCAGAGTTGTATTTTTCAGAACAGTAGACTACTGCATTTATTTTCTGATTGTGCATCTTTAAACAAGTTAAAGATTTTTAAAGAACTCAATTTTTGTAATTGTTTTTTCTAAAGTTATGAAGCCTTAACACTCCAACATATAATACAATGATAAAATACTTAAAACACTACAAGAATTAATATTATTTCTCCTATTAAACAATTTATCGATATAATGTGCATTTTGAGAGTGGTTTTGGAACAGATGGTTAACATACGATATGACATTTCTGAAAATTTACTATGTCAATTTTTCAGTTTTAATCATCATTCATCATCTGGAAACAAAACAAAAGCTTAATTCCTAATGTTCATCTGATTGTTTTACTCAGCATCAGGAATCACAAGACCGTACAGAATTACATGTAACTGCTGTAGTTATTTCTTAGTGAGCTACACAGTTAGTTAATGTAAAAGTAATCTCAATCTAGTAGACAAAGGCCCTGTAACAAGAATAATTTTCCTCATGTTCTTCAATCATTTCAATATTCAAAGCAAGTCAGAGCAAATAAAAAGCAGCCCCACTCTGGTTCATTTTGATAACCATTTCTGAATTGCTTCCCCTAACTTAAAAGGATTAGAGTGCTTAAACCATTGGCTTCAATATTCCTGTTAAAGCAGGGAACATTTTCTACTAAATGTAATTTTTGACATGATCATATACTATAACACAAAAAAGTAAATCAATTGTTGCCTTTCAGGGTGTCCCTTTTAAACAGTAAAATGAATTGCAAGTCAAATATTTCCACTATCAGTCCAAATATTTGCTGTCAGAACGAAAGACAAACAGCTAAGCAACCTCAGAAAAACCAGTTTGCATTACAAAATCCAGTCCTGCAAAGGTTAACAAAATACTATTGCCTTATCCAGTCTATCCATCTAGATTGTGTTACTTCCATATGTCAGCTTAATATCTGTCTTTATTTTGAGTACAAATACCTCTCTCATAGGTACTGAAGCAGCACTCAAAGAAAAGCAAGATTCTTGGCCTAGAAAACTATAGTAGCAACACGTGAACTCAAGTCTAAGAATTTGTCCTTTTTTACTATAAAAATAATTTCATATATTAAGGAGGACCCACTCACACCAGTGTACTGAGGCTGACAACAAATGCTGAACTCAAGTTCTATGGAAAAGCAGTGCTAGCCAACACAGTAACTGCACTGCATCTATAATGTCAGCAAGCTGCAAACTCCATGTAAACTATTAAGCAAACCAAGGCAATTGGACCTATTTAGTTTCATTTTTCCTATGCTGATACCAGCCACTGCAGCACACCATTAAAAACCCAAACAACAAACCACACAGCAACTGAAATCTCACCTCCACTCCCTGTTTTTAATACGGCATCAAACCCTGCCTCTATTGTAACACCACCACTGAACTGCCATAGCATTTTTGAAGAAACAGATGTAAGGGACACTTCTAATTTCCAGACAATTGCTTCTCCACTTGTATTTACTTTCTAACTTGGAAACAGGCAAGAAAATTTGTTTCACTTATCACTGTCATTCAGTGGTCACTGGTGAACCACCTGCTATAAAAAACCAAGACTAAATCTGAAGGTTTTCTTGAGGATATGTAGTACACTGTTCTTTAACTGAAGCTGTTAAATGTAAAACAGACTCAAGTTTGTTCCCATCATGTAAGTAATCATGTTTACTTACAACCTAATATGCCATCAGTCAAAAAGGGGCCATTTTTAGAAAAAAACACTAAAGTTATCAACAAGCAGAATTAGCAGTTCTACGAGCATAACACTGACCATGTTTCACAACTTCCTATCCTCAAAATTACACATACAAGCACATCCATTTCAGTTTTGAAGCTTATTCACAATTTTATTTACTAAGTCATCATATTTTGTTAAGCCACTGGTATCAGATTACAAGTTTAAAAAGGCACACCACTGCAAGTATTTTGACTGAAAAAAACACTTGCCTTTCAACAGAAGTGTAAACTCCCTCCCTCATTAGTAGTTGGGTTTTTTCACAGAAACAAAGCATTTGACAATAATTGCCAGGCTAGCATAGAAAACGTAGTTTGTTAGTTAAAGCAGCCTATCAAAGAATGACATTAATTGCTTCTCTGTGAAAGGTCTGAAAAGAAGTCCCAAGAACTACAAGAGTAACAGCAGAAAGGGCAGAATCCAAAACTACACAGTTTTCAACACTTACTGTTTGTGGAGGATTTACATTTCTCAGCCCTCAATCACTACAGTGGTAAAGTTTGTTGCCTATAGCAGATCTGCAAGTTTCCAAAAATCTGAAAAGAAAGGACAGAATCATGTTTTCTCACTTTTTTCCCCTTAGTCAATGCTTGTTCTTATATTTGGGAGGTAGTGGTTTAAACCCTGGTCAATTAAGTGGCAGAAGAATACTTTTTCAGCGTGTTAAGAGGCCACAAACATGTTTGACCTTGAAAGACTTTCTCAATTCAAAGGAAAACAACCAGATATGAAGCCAAGAGGCTACAGGCTTTGTACTTTTGAACGTGTTACAAGCAGAGACATCAGTCAGCCTCCAACCTGACCCTCCCCTCCATGGGGCATTGACGTAAGAGCTGTGGATCAGGAACACCCCTTTACTGACAGTCACTTGTCAGCTGCCTCAGAGCCAGCCCTACCAAAGTCCTAATCTCCTCACAAGTCTTCCTTCCTGTATCTGTGATTTCACCACTGCACTATGAAGATAACCTGTCAGCAAATTATTAAATGTCTATCCAAAAGAAAACACAGACTATCTGAAATTGCCTCTAGTTGTAAGCAGCCTTGATCTAACACGAGAATATCACTAGAATTTATCTGTAATTTCTTATATGAACCCAACCCAATATAAACTGTCATTCGGCTATTGCCACTCATTTGGATACCGAAATAGTTTTGTCTGGGGGTTTCTTTGTAAGGTTTTGACTCCTTTGAAGCTCAGGATTCTAGTTCAAACAGTTGCCTGGCACGGCCCAGGACTACAAAAGACCCAGTGGCCAAGGGAAAGAATCCTGAAGTTCACATAACCCGTGGATCATTAAATTATTTCAGCACCTACTGCCAGAATCTCTTCATTTATTCTAACTTCTAGCTAGACACAAAGTCAATTAGCAAAGTTTGTCAGGAGAAATACCTACATTTATATCTCTGCCAGTTTAATTTTGCATAAGCCTAACTTTACCTCCAACCTCATTCCCCAAATTCAAGTAAAATGAACGAACTTATTTATTCCAATTTAGTCAGAGTTGACATTTCTCAGCAGTTCACAGTTAAATATCTTCCAGCTCAAATATTCTATTACTTTCAGCCAACTTCAAAACACCCTTCAGTGCTGCTGCTGCTCCTGGTCCAACATTGCTAACAATGCCTCAGCTATTTGACATTCTCCTTGCAACCTACTTCTCTATTACTGCTTCCACTCTTTCAATAACTTATCCAGCAATTATTTCTGCCCAAATGTGCTCATCTTTCTCCCTTGCATTAGTTTCCCTTTTCCTTCAGGGAATCTTAGTAATAGCAGTCTCTATTGGTTCAAGGCTACCTTGTACATTCATATTCTTCCCAGTGTAACTCTTGTGACAAAAGCCCATCCCCAAGGCATTAAGTGGGTTACACTGTACCAGGCCCACACTTGTCTGCTCTGCTCAGAAGGAAAACAAAAACAAAACACAGGGGAGAACCAACACTATAAAAAAATAAACAGCAAACCCTAAGGACTTCTTACAAGCCTTTTTGCTGGGAAGTTTTTATTCATTGTGAAACATTTATGTAAATTTCAATCCTAAGGAGCTGGAAGATCTGTCTCCCATAATTTATTACCAAACTGACACAAAATAAAACAAAGCTTGAAATCTAAATATCTTATTTGACCCTCTGCAATTTTTTTTAACACATATTTTCAATTTAAGGAAACTGATGGTTTTGAGCACTCAAAAGTAAAACAAGGACTGCTAGAGCAGGTGTTTTGGCTTTTTGTGTTGTTTTTGTTTTTTTAATACCCACTGTCTCTTTTTAACTTTATGGAAAAGGCTTTACTAAGATTAAAACAGCAAAGACAGCTCCATACAACCTGAATGAAGACAGAGAAAAGTAATTGTTCATTATAAATTTGATGTTGGCATGAAACACAGATAGAGCTGTATCATCCTTTGATTAGGTTTCTCTGAAAATAATAGTGCTAAGAAAAAAATGTTTTGGATTTATTCTGAGTATGTGTGTTCTCCCTCCAGTCTGCCATTACAGCTTGTTACCTTCAAAGCTACTAAAAGTAATGGAAAAACACTTTGAAAAAAACCCCAGTCACACATAGCCACCCTTGCTCTAAAAAAATCTAGCACTGGCAACTTCAATGTTGCACAACACGTTAAAAGTAAAGACAAATAAAACCCACATGCTTATTTAGTGTAGCTGTAAATTATTATGGACAAGAAGGAAAACAACACGTAGAATGGGAGGCTGCATGAGGGCTATCAGCTGAAAAGCATTTCGATTCCTGAACAAAACTTAGCCAAAAAGTTCCCTACTTAACTTCCCACTTAACTTTTATTAACTTCCCACCCAAGTTAATAAAACTTAAATGCTCTCAGTGTATCTAGTTATACGGTACCTTGCAATAAAGGCACTAACGGAGGTTTTTAAAACTATTTTTCTTGCACTACCCTGTTATCCACTAAATTGTTTTGAACAAGTTACCTGTAACACGGATTTACTTACACCGAGGGCAGCCCATTAACCACGCAGACGTAAGCGATTCCCAGCCCTGGCCCATCCCTATCCCTGCCCACACCTGAGCCCGCAGAGCCACCTGCTGCCACCGGGAACTGCCCCGGCCCACACCTGAGCCCGCAGAGCCACCTGCCGCCACCGGGAACTGCCCCGGCCACCCCTGCCCACACCTGAGCCCGCAGAACCACCTGCCGCCACCGGGAACTGCCCCGCCACCCTGCCGCCCACCTGGGAACTGCCCCCGGCCACCCCTGCCCACAGCCTGAGCCCGCAGAGCCACCTGCCGCCACCGGGGAACTGCCCCTGGCCATCCCGGAACTGCCCCTGCCGCCACCTGCCTCAGGCCCACACCTGAGCCCGCAGAGCCACCTGCCGCCACCCCCAGCCACCCCCGGCCCACACCTGCCCCAGAGCCACCTGCCACACCGGAACTGCCCCGGCCATCCCGGCCCACACCTGAGCCCGCAGAGCCACCTGCCGCCACCGGGAACTGCCCCGGCCACCCCGGCCCACACCTGAGCCCGCAGAGCCACCTGCCGCCATTGGGAACTGCCCCGGCCACCCCTGCCCACACCCGAGCCCTCAGAGCCACCTGCCGCCACCGGGAACTGCCCCGGCCCTGCAGAGCGGCTGAGCCGAGCCTCTGCTTCAAAAAAGGAGAACTGAAACCCAAGGGCGCGCTGGGCAGGCGGCCGCTCTCCACACAGAACCCACTGGGTTGGAAAAGACCTCTGAGAACACCGAGACCAACCTACGGGCGAACACCTCCCTGTGAAGCAGCCCGCGGACTGCGTGCCACGTCCAGCCTTTCCTCAAACACCTCCAGGTGACTCCATCACCTCCCTGGGCTGCCCGCTCCAAGCTCACAGCAACGAGAAAAAGGAGATAAAAGGAGCTTCAATACTTCTTCTGTTCCCAGTCTGAACCGTGTTGAGGACACAGGTACGAAGCCGAGTTGCAGCCTAACAGCGATGTCTCTCAGACGGGAGGAAGCGCTCCGGGGTCGGCGACCGGCCACAGGCCAGCTGGAGCCGCTTCCCAAAGGAGCCGCCGCCTGCCCCGGAGTCACGGGATCGCGGATCACGCCACATTCCCCGCCACCCGCACCGGCTCTGGGGAGCGCCCGGGGCCCCCTCCCACCGCGGGCCCGGCCGGGGCTGCCCTCCCGCTCCCGCCAGGGAACACCGGGGAGCGCGCCTGGTATCCCGGACAGCGGCGGGGGAGCGAGCGGGGGACGCGCCAACAAGGGAAAGGAAAAGAACGCAACCTGACTCGGCTCCGGGCCGCGGGGAGGAAACTGCCGCCGCTCCCGGGCGCGCTGGGGAGGCCGATCCCTGCCCGCGGGAAGGGAATTGCCGCCGCTCCTTCCGCCGGTCCCGGTCCCGGGCTGCGCCACCGCCACTGGGCTCTGCGGAAGGAACGAACATGGCGGCCAGGCCGGGGGCGGGACCGGCACCACGTGAGCCCGGGCCCGCCCAGCGGCCACGCCCACCGGGTAGGGCCACGCCCGCTGGGCAGGGCCACGCCCCGGCGGGAATGGGGGAGTCGCTCAGGCCGGAGCTGCGGGATGGTGCGGGAACAGCGGGAGCAGCGGGAACAGCGAAACAGCCGGCAGCGGGAAAGACTGTGCCCACAGCCAAACCAGGGCCGGAAAGGCTCATCGAAGCCATCTCCCATCGATCACTACCGTGCGCCGTCTGAGAGCGTTTCCCTGGAAATGATAACACTTCTACTTGCTCTAGAATGCCCTGCACTATTAAAACCCGAAAATGCCTTTATAAAGTATTTGCCGGTCAGATTTATTTATTAAAGGCAGTAGTCTCACTGTGCTCCACACTAAGGGCCCCAGGTATGCAAACTCACAATTGTAAGGCAGCTTCACTTCACAATTAGAAACATTTAAGGTATCAATGAAGGAATTAATCGAAATACAAAGCATGCCATTTCAAAAAAAGTAGCCAGACACTTTTTTCCTGTAATAATTCAGAATAACACCAACTTGACTGTTAAAACAAGATCACAGGGAGAAAAGCTAAAGGAGACAGTGATAAGAGTCTTTTCTGTGCTCTTACAACCTCCTCACGAGGGCAAAGTATAATTCAAATGAAAAAAAAAAAAAAAAAATTAAAGAGGTTCTCACACCATCAGGAGGAATAGGTGATGACAGGCATAAGTGCACCCATTTGCTCAAGCAGTCATCACATGCTTCTGATCATAAGGCATATGCAACCAGACTGGAATTGCCACTTGTAGAGTTGTCTTGTTTTGGATCAGACGGCAACACGGCCCAAGGAATGGAAAACAAGATCTCAGTATCATCAAAAGGAGATGTCTCCTGCTGACAGAACAGGATTATTAAAAGGCAGGCCATGCTAGAGGCAAATCTGATGATACCAGACCCACTTTTATCTAACAAAGCTGGACTTCAAAAATTTTAAGTCTTTTTTTTCTGGAATCTGCTTTCATCTATTTCTAGAATAAAAGACAAGCAAGTGCTGGAGGAGTAGGAAAGTGGACTTTAAATTATGGTAATTCTAAGGTATATAAGCTCTGATCAGTTAGAATCATTATTTTATGATTTATACAAAGAAAAAGCTGCATTTAGAAATGGAGGAAATAATTACTCTATTTTAATATTTTTTGGGGGGAGAAGCTACCATGTTTTTGTTTTGAAACAACACTGGATTTTGTTTTGAAACACATTGGATACATGTGAGGAAATTTAGAATTGCAGATTAGTTTGGCTTGGAAGTGACCTTTAAATGTCATCTAGTCCAATCACCCTGCAATGAGCAGGGACATCTTCAGCTAGATCAGATTGCTCAGAGCCCTGCCACCATCAGTTTGGGTAACCTATTACAAGATTTCATCTCCCTGGATGTGAAAAAATTAATTCCTAGCCTGAATATAGTCAGTTTGTCCAGTCTGGATCTATGCTCCTTTCTCATCCTACTGGAACAGGCCCTGCTAAAAAGTCTTTCCCCATCTTTCATATAAGCCCCTTTTTAGGTCCTGGAAGGCTTCAATGAGGTCTTCACAGTCTTCTCTTCTCCAGGCTGAACCACCCTAGCTGTCTCATCCTTTCCCCATAGAAGAGGTGCTCCATCCCTCTGATCATCTTGGTGGCCTCCTCTGGACCTGCTCCAACAGGTCCATGTCCTTCCTGTGCCAGAGACCCCAGGGTTGGATGCAGGACTGCAGGTGGAATCTCATGAGCACAAAATAGAGAAGCAGAATCACTTCCCTCAACCTGCTGCTCATGCTGCTTTTGATTCTTTTTGGGCTGCAAGTTCACACTGCCAGCTCATGTCCAGCCTCTGATCCACCAGCACCCCCAAGTTGTTCATTCTCCTCAGGGCTGTTGTCAATCCATTCAACTCCCAGCCTGTACGGACATCAGCCTGACTCCTGAACAGCATCTTGTACTTGGCCTCACTGACCCTCACGGGGATCCACTTTAACCCAGCTCTTCAGCTTGTCCACATACCTCATTTTTCCAAGTTCTGTTTAGAAACAAAATTCTTGAACTTCTCAGATAGGATGTATTTTTATTTCCTTTACATGGGAACATATAAGAAAATAGAAAAGAACCATGGTGTAACCATTGCTACTATGCTCATGATTTTATAGGCACAATGGAGCATCGCAGGGTCACTCTCATGGTTACACATGCATGAGTGCTTGAGGATCAGAACTGAAGGCCCTTTTCCTTGCGTCCACTCTGTTACATACCATGTATGTAACAAACCCAACAGTTGCTACAGAACAACACAAATTGTAGAACAAATAATGCCTCTGATAGGGCTGGTCACATGAAGCACACCTGCCAGTCCTGAGGTCAGACAGGAAGAACATGCCCAGTTAGGATGCAGTTTGAAACAAGTGCACCAAAGTCACTTCTGTTTAAATTCTGCAGACAGAATCACTCTGTTTAAATTCTGGTCCCTATGGAGGGTGCTGTGGGGCTGCCCTGTCTGAGGCCACTGTCTGACCATCCCAGTGGGGGGGACCAGGGCTGGGGCAATGCTGGTGGGGGCAGCTGCTTCAGAATCCCACTGCCAGCAAGAGCCCCGTTTTGGCTCAGGCCCTGTACAAGCCTGGTGGCCCCATTCCTGCACCCCACCTCATGCACCAATTTCCATCTGACAGCACGTCCCCAGACTTGCCCAGTTCTCACTGGAGTTTTGGCAGATCACTGTCACCAGACCTGCCTTGCTCTTGTTAGGTGACCCTTACAACTGAAGCCATTGTCCCTGCATGCCTTGTCACCCACCATCCCCCCGGGCTCGCTACCCCCTGTGCAGCAACCCACCCTTGCTGCTCCCTCACATGCACCTTCCTCTGAAAGCTGACTTTGCACTTTAGGGATTTTGTCCACAGAGGTATATTCATGTTGTTATGCCATGTCAGAGAGAACAGCACGAAAAACATCCAGTGGTAAATAAAAGGCAACTTTTTGTGAGTAGGAGGAAGTTCTGTATCAGCAAAGCTCTCTTATAATAAGAGCTTGTGAATAATACTTTTTACTATCTGTAGCTGGCAAGGAGACTATGTCCCAAGCTGGCAAGTGATGACATGGCCTCAGTAAAACATTACTTTGTCACTTCTTGGCTGAATTACAACAGTACAAAATAAGGGGATATGAAGTCATTATGGCTCTCTCAATACCAGAATGCAGCAAGCCAGCTCCCAAGCAATCCAAGAAATTATCAAAGTGCTCTTGTTTCTTTCCTTATCTTCCAGGCAGTCAGTGAATTGGACCATTACACTCTGAAGATTCCCTGAAGAACTGTAATATTTGCTCCTTAACCACAGCCTGTTACCAGCTAACTTTCCTTCTTGGCACAAAAAAAGAGCTGTTTTTTGTTTAAAGACCTGCAGTTCTTTGCTTTAGTAACAAATGTAGATAGCACAGCTGACGGAAAGAAATACACTTTAAATGAAAAATAAACAGCAAAAATTTCCTTTTGGTTTTGAAAAGAAGAAAGAGTTATAAACAACAAATGGCAGTTGAGTACCTCCCTAAAAAGTGAACAGTAAGATGGATATGACAGAGACAGAAAAGGCACTCAACAGAACAGATGGAAGTGGATCTGGCAGGGGATCTCCAGGAACCAGAAGGAGTTTTGTTACTGGTGTTAAGGGAGCGGCATTGACTACAATTATTAGAGAACTTCAAGTATAGAATAGTGTCTTTGTTTTTACATTGAAAATTGTGTGAAATTCTTTGTTAATTCAGCTCTCATCTTCTTAAGATATGTATCACAAGTTCTGCAGCTACAGGCTGCTTGATCTTTGAGAGCAATTTATGTTAAAGACCTTATTGCTGCTGTTAAATCACAGGATTCAAGGAGCTGAATTTACAGCATTTCTGGAAAACCCCACGGAGACAGACTTTAGCCTCGTTCAGCATATATTTGTCCTATGTTTGTGGCCTTATAGGAGTTGCAGCACAGACATGCTAAACATCATTAATGGTCTCTGCTTAAAAAAGTCCAGAGATCTTTTTCTCACCCAGAATGAACGGGAAAAAAAAAGACTTCAACAATATAAAAACATCTCATTTTTCAAAGCTTTTCTTTTGTTTCTGGACTCTACTTCCTGTACTCCAGTGAACTACACCCTCCTGCTGTTGTACACACTATGTAGTTGCAAGTTGACTTTTTAAAGACATTTTGAGACAAACATATAATATAGCATATAATCTTAGCCAGCCAAATATTTTAAGCCTGCACAGTTACATATTTAGTGATGGGCAGTTCAAAAAAAATGATGTTACATATTGCGTCACAAATGTAGTCAGTGTTTCAGATACAAATTTTACCCTTGAAATATATTCTGTCAGAAACACCTTCCATGCCTTGTAATATTTCCCTTTGCCAAGATAAAACTTGGATGAGCTGTACATTACTGGAATGGCTTCAAAACCAACTGCAGGCAGAAATTATTTATAAGTTGTTCAGAGCTAAAATAAAGTTTTCTGCTACATGGTGTTCTGACACAGCACAATGCTGGCATAAAGCTCTCCTCAACAGGACCATGACCTTCAAAATGACTGCACACAATCCTGTGCTTGCTGCGACCCACTAACACAGGAGTGTTTGCTTTCCTGTAGTGTCACTGAAAGGTAACAATAGTACTTTACACAAAAGTACTGCCACTAAAGCAGAACTACTCATAAGCATCAATTCCAGCACACAAGTAAGGGCTGGGAAGGAAGGCTACATAGTAACTCCTTGGTTACACAGCTGAACACCGGGGGCCTAAAGCTTTAATGTGTATTTTACATCAGTGCAATTCCCCAAAACCCCGCTTTTACATGTTAAAAAATCTAACTAATGCTGCTGAAAGGTAATTGTTAACCCTTCACAGAAGAGAAAGTTTTTCTTCTTTTTTTTTCAGTAGAATACTTTAGGTGTCTCTTTGCAACGTCAGGTTACACATAAATTTCCCCATATACAGATAAAGGCCTGTCTTTCAGTCCTGGCTGGCATTTAGCTCACCAATACCCATTTTGTCATCTCATGCCTCCAACTCCTCTCTCTGAGGTCATGCAGCTCAGCCCAGAGGAGCTGGCCAGCCTCAGCTGTGTCACAGTCAGATAGGCACAGAACTGTCCTCAATTCCTCCAGCAAATACTCAGCAGGTTTCTCTGCTCTGCTGACATTTTTTAACCTTGAAGTGCTAAATGCCTGTTGTGTATTTGTAAAAGATACAGGTCACTTACTTCAGTGAGATTTTTTTGTTTTAATAAATATTTTTAGTGAATGATGAGTGAGAACCCTGTTGACTCTGAAACAAAAATATGTATAAAAACTTCTGCTATTGGATTTCCTTCTATTCATTGTTTGTGGGTAATGTGTGCTATATAGAAACATTATTTTTTTCAGTTCAGGACAGATGTCCCAGTTCCAGAGAGGATATCCACTCCTATTAATTTTATTTATTAAATAAACATACATCCAATAATATATTTACATCATTTTCTGAAATAATTGTGTGATACTGTATATAATAAAGCGAGCCTCTCTAGGTAGGCCCGATTATTATATATAATATGCCCAGCTAGCTCAGTAGATCAAGTCTTTAGCAGAGACCCAATAGCTGAGTTAAGCAAGGGCCAAGCCACCGAGCTACTTCCTAGCGAGCTAGTGATATTCAGCTTATAGTGATCGTCAGCTCTTTCATGAGTTCAGCTCGACTGCTAGGAAGATCGCCTCGGGGCAATGGCATAGCAGACGGAGAGAGAGAGGGGAAGAGAATACGCCGAAATTCCGCATTGAGGTTTATTCGGGAGGTCTGCGAAGGGTTACAGCGCTTCTTCTTCTCCAAGTTGTGGGGGTACAGAGGGCTATTTTTATAGCCTTGGCATGGATCCAAAACCAGCCAATAGCCGCAGGTTTAAGCATATTCCTTAACTGACCAATAGACAAGGGTTACAATAGTATTGTCTTAACTGATTAAAGGGCAGGGTTTCAACACGGTCGGGTCAGAGGAACAGGATAACACTTGCTCAGGAATGACTCAGCATTCAATTCTCCAAGGAGCTTTTCCTGTATCCTTGGGGTTCACTACAACACTGCACTAATTTATTTGCAGTAGCAGGACACACAATCTTACAATGTAAGTCCAGCCTGCATACTGATAGACTGTCACAAGTTCTGTTTTCCTTCTAATAGCTAAAATCACTAAAGCAGAATCTCATTCTTGATTTCATTTTCTAGCTGCTTTCTACCCCCTTTAACATTCTACTTTTAGTTTCCTTTTTCCCGTTTAGAAATCACCTCTCAAATCAATTCCTTAATCTAACACTTGCTTGCTAAAAGTTATTTAATTAAGGGAGTGAATCCATGCTGAACATTCTGCAATGCACAGAAGTATGTGAACTGCAGTTTTAGAAACAGTTTGTTTATTGTAAATGAAACTTATGTTCCGTGAAAGAACTCCTCCTGAAGTTAAAAAAAATTTCCAAGTATCCTGTCCCTTCAGGAAAAAACTCAGCACTTGGAATAATTTTAATGGATTTACTAGCAAACATGCCACTCAGATACAGTATAACCATTTTTCTCCTTTTACCCTTTATTTCTTTACATATTTACATTACTTAAAAACATGTGAGATCCATTCAAGCCATCTTTAAAAATACATTAGCAGGTTTTTAAAACTTATTTTTGCAGGTTTTAGTGGCAGCACCTACACAGTATCAGCACAGAATTTAAAATTACAGAGTTTCAACAGAGGTAAGTTGTCATACACGTTTCCAAGCCCTTTATTATAGAGGGACAGCATTACAAACAAATCCATCTGCTGTGGTACCACTGTTCTCCACATCCATTACAAATAACGTACGTCAACATTTGTTCATCTGGATTTGTGTTTCGCACCCAAGCTGGAAGAAAGAGAGTTCCTCTGGCAATCATAGTGACAGTGCAATCAAATTTTTCACAGCGTCTACACTTTATTTTGTTTGTCTGTGTGCCATTAATCACCTGTGGAAGCTGATGTTCCTGAACAGATGATTTTGTGTACAGAGCCCTGAGCTGTTTCAGTTCATCACTGGCCATTTCCATCACTGTCATCTCAGCAAAAGCCTTTGGGCTCAAAGTTCCTGAAAAAAGGTTGTGCTTTAAGTGGCAACTTTTAGGGTTCTTAAGGTTAGAGATTTTACTTCTGATGCAATTTTTGTACTTTTTATCATTTTTAGCATGAAGAGCAAAAATATGTTCTTCAATTTCTTTAGCTAACTCTAGCCATTTAACAGTTTCTTCTTCATCTTTGGCAGAACCAGTCAAAGCTTTGAAAAGAAGATCCACACATTTACACCTCAGAGCCCTCATCAGATCCTGCGGCAGACTGGCTTCGTTGACAACAGATTTAGAATCTTCAGGAACACTGTGTTGTTCCTCAAAAGAAGAATGCTGATTAATACTGCCCTCTGCATTATTACGTACCACATTTTTAACAGTTTGTGATGGGACCAAAGTGTTGGAACTAGTACCATCTAATGCCTCCTGCTGACATGGTCCTTCAGATAGCAACTGCTCTCTAGGAACTACGCTGAGATGCTCAATTTCTTCTTTCACATACACAGAAACTGACTTTTTAACTTGCATTGACTGAGCACAGTTATTTTTGTAAAGTGTTTTCCACCTGGACAAAAGCTGCTTTGCTTTCTTTTTCAACTCTCCTGAAGGGCAGCTCTTGAGTACTCTATATACAGCCTTGGTAACTTCTGTCCCCTGAAGATATTCTACAGTCATATCAACATCTGCAAGTTCTTTAAGATGATCCTCAATATCTTGCAAATTGTTCTCAGACAGCAGGGTTTCAATACAATGGGTTCTGTGTACTATATCTTTCAGATCAGACATTTTTAAACCTGGAAACAAACAAAAAGATCATCACCTTTCCTGCACTTACGACAATAATTCATCTTCTGTATATTCACACAAGGTCTTCTTTTCATTTTTTTGCTATTTTACACTATTTTATTTGTATATATCACTGGGTTTCCCACCATTTTCTTAAAAACACCACTCTGGCTCCTACATGACCCTCAACTTTTCACTTGCTATACAAGAGATCATCTCTTTCAGAAGTTTCTCCTTAGAGCTATCAGAGAAGCAAGTCAGAATCGTGACTTTTACCTGAGGTCCCACTGCTGCCCTTCCCCTCACAGTGCTAGCTAATACTGGCACTGGCATTGTATTACAGATGGATTATCAAGATGGGGCAGCTCAAAAACAATGACACCTGCAGTGTTTCAAAACACTGACATCTACAAATTTTGAAAATTCTCAAAGGTTAAAGACAGATCCCTCTATATTTTCTTGCAGCTGTAGCATTATTAAAGCATGCTCCCATATATTCATATTCTCACACATAAAGGAAAATCAAAGGGGGTCTTCAGAATGCAGAATCTCATGGTTTCAACAGTATTTCCTTTTGATTCCTTTTCATTAAGTCCTTTGATCAAAAAATGTTCAGTGCATTGTTACTGCAAATTCACATGCAAAAAAACTTTTATATTACTAACATTCTTCTTCTTGCTGAAAAGGGGAATTAAATGTAGAATGCAGAAATGAATGGTGTGTTATGCTGTGTTCTTAATTTCTGCAGTTAGTCTTCTAAGTTTATGGACAAAATCAGTGTTTTGTCTGAAATTGCATCCATCCTGATTCTACTCCAGAAAAACTCCTCTGCCTAACAGACAAGGCCAACTACACACATCCCTATAGGAAGAAGTCATAAGCTGGTTACTAGCAGCATCATTGTTTCCATGATGAAAATTCCTGAGAACAGGTGTAGGGAAGGGACAAGAGATACAGCTGGGTAATTTGCACACTGTTGTTTCTATGACCACTACTAGCTAACTTCTCTTTTACATGACCGAAACAAGGTCAAACTTTAGGTAGGACCTCAGAGCTCCACAAAAGAAACAGAGGACAGAGAGGATAAGACTTCATTTTTTTCCTGTAGGAACAGAACCAACCCATCCTCCATAGTAAATGTTCTGAACATTCCCTTAAGCTGTATTTAAACACTTGTCTTATGTTTTGCAGTCCTGCAAAGCCTCAATAATGGTGATTTCAGAAACCAATTTTTTACTCAAGCAGTTTCAGACTCAGAGGAACAGGATGAAGTCTTCACATACTTAAGTTGAGCCCTCTGTATCATGATACTAAAGAGACTGTCAGTGCATCCACTCCTCTGTTCTGCTACAGGAACACAGAGGCTATGAACAGAAAGAAGAGCTTTGTCATGTAGGAGAGCCAAGATAAAGCAAGAACAGTTCCCTGTCTTAGAGTACCAAGAGGGAGAAACCTTGAAATTACTGATGCCGTGGTAATACTGCAGTGTATTTTCTAGCCAAAGCTCATTGGGAACCCAAGTATAGCAAGCCTGAGGTCTTCCCTGCTTAGACTCCTGTTCTTTGAACTCCGATGTTTCTGTTATAAATCAGATAGAATGGTAAGTTGGGAGAAGCCCCAAAACCTTTTGAAAAGAATGCAAGTGTGTCACAGAAATCAAGCTGCAATTCCAAATGGAAGATTATTCTACCACTTGAGGGAGCTGTGGCATAGCAAACTCATGGAATCTTTTAAAATGTGCATGAGAGACTTCAGCCTGTGAAGAAAAAATATAAAATAATTACGCTATGAACTTTAGGAGACTTCATATTTTTAAGGTACAATTTTGCCTAATTTTGGCAAACAAACCATGCCATAAATGCCGGGATACAGACAGGAGGGAAAGAGTATATCCCTTATCCAGTTATTATCTGTACACTGTGCTTTGATTTTTTTATAATTTGGAATTTGACTGCTTTTCTACTTGATTTAATGCAATTTGACAAATGCTGCTGAGCAAATATTTATGAAATTAACTGAATCGAACTCAGTCAGCACTGTTCCGCAGTTCAGCTGTGTTCCTAATTCTAGGAGACAAGAAACCTGAGAAAGACTAGTTTTTTTCCTAAGTTACGAAATGAATTATGCATCTTTGTTAAGGTGGAGCTTAAAGGAAAAGAAAGAACAAATGATAGCATCACAGTTTTGTGCAGTGGAAAACAAACATCCTCAACCCTCCCACACCTGCACAGGGCATTTCAGTTTTAGCAGTGACAGAATCACAAAATGGTTAGGGCTGGAAGGGACCTTAAAGAACACCTAGTTTCAACCCCCCTGCAATGGGCAGGGATGCCATTTACTAGACTTGGTTGCCGAGAGACCCATCTAACCTGGCCCTGAATATTCCCAAGGATATGGAAGCCACAACTTCTCTGGGCAACCTGTTTTAGTGCCTCACCACCCTCTGCATAAAGAATTTCTTTCTAATATCTAATATAAATCTGCCCTCTTTCAATCTAAATCCCTTGACATTTGGTCTGGCACTCTCTGCCCATATAAAAAGTCCCTCTCCCTCCTTTTTATAAACACCCTAAGGCACTGGAAGGCCACAGTAAGGCCTCCCCAAAGCCTCCTCTTCTCCAGGCTGACCAAGTCCAGCTCTCTCAGCCTGTCTCCATGGGAGAGGTGCTTCAGCTCTCTGAGCATCTTTGTGGTCCTCCTTTGGTCCTGCTCTAAGAAGTCCATGTTTTTCTGGTGCTGGACCCCACAGCTGAATGCAGCACCCCTGGTGGGGTCTCACGAGGGCAAAGTAGAGGGGGAGAATCCCCTCCCTTGACCTGCTGGCTGGCCTGCTTTGGATGCAGCCCAGGGTGCCATGGGCCTTCTGGGCTGCAAGCACACACTGTGGGCTTATGTCCAGCTCTTCATCCACAGGAGCCCCCAAGTCCTTCTCTGCAGGGCTGCTCTCAGTGACTTCTCCCAGTCTGTGCTCATGTCTGGGATTGCCCTGACTCAGCTGCAGCACCTTGCACTCGGGTTTGTTGAACCTCAGGATGTGCTCACGGGCCCAACTCCTGAAGTTTGTCCAGGGCCCCCTGCACAGCATCCTGAGCTGCTGTGGTGTCATCTGCAAACTTCCTGATCCCACTGCTCATGTCACTGATAAAGATATTAAAGGGTGCCAGTCCCATGAGAGTCCTGAGGGACACCACTCACCACCAGCCTCTACCTGGACATAGAGCCACTGACCTCAACTCCCTGGCTGCATCCATCCAGCAACTCCACATCCACTGAATATGAATGAGTCCATCCATAAAACCCATGTCTCTCCAATCTGGAGACAAGGATGTCATGAGAGACTATAATAAAGGCCTTATAGAAGTCCAGATAGATGACATTGGTCAGTTGTCCCTCGTCAACCCTTGCTATCACTCTATCATAGAATGCCACCAGTTTGGTCAGGCATGACTCACCATTAGTAAAGCCATGCTGGCTACCTTGAATTGCCCTCTCGTCTCTTATGTGCCTTAGCACATCTTCCAGGAGGCTCTTCCTAGGCACAGAGGTGAGCCTCACTGGTCTGTAGCTCCCTGGATCTTTCTTTCTCTCCTTTTTAAAAATGGAAGTGACGTTTCCCTTTTTCCAGTCACCAGGGACTTCACCTAACTGCCATGACTTTCCAAATATGCATGAGAACATCAGTTTGAATTCCAAGCTACACTGAAGGTTACAAGGCTCATATTTACAATGGGACTCTGTAATGCTGTGCTGATGAGGCACTTTCTTGCCAAATCATTACGAGCTCTCACTCTGGCTGCACGGTATAATGAGTCACTTGTGTGTACAAGAATAAATGATGAATCAATCAATCAATAAAAACCTTGTGAAGCCAGTTTGTTTCCAAAAAAAAAAAAAAAAAATCAGGCTACCTCAGGTTTAAAATATGGCCATCCTGTAATACTACCAAGTTGAATCAGAACATTTTTAAACAGTAAAATGACTAAGTAAGAGAAAACCAACAAACAAAAAAACCAACCCAGCCTGAGACACTTGCTGTTATGTAAGGGGATACAGTATGGGTAAATGAAGGTGGTAGACAATGTAATCTTATCCCCTAAAGAGTTGCAGCTGAACCAATTACTAAAGATTAGGAGCAGGCCTGATGTTAACAGGCCACACCAGCAACCAATCAGTAGAGTGTTATAAAAGAGTGGATTGGTTGGTTGGGGGGAATTGGAGTCAGTTGGCTACTGCAAGGACAAGGAAGAGTCAGTGCCTAGAGGAGCTGCCTACAAGAAACATGAAGAAGATACAAAACTCTAGCAATATGGAACCTTTGCAATGTAATGATAATAGAACTCTTGCACTATAGTGACAACACTGTGAAGTGCAAACTCAGTCCCCAGGAAAAACACTGCCCTCTCCAAAAGGATTTGGGATAAATGCTTTGTCTTTGCTTTACACCTTCTCTTGTACAAAGCCATAATCCATTTTGTCTTAACCCTGAAAAACCAAGACAAACTCAGAATGCATCCAAGCAAGTGTGTATGAAAGTCTTCGAAGGGTGAACACCTGTTCTTTTCTCCCTCATCCCAACCTCCACTGTAGGTGAGCTTTTCTCCAAGAAATTCTATGTAATTGGAAAAAAAATCCAGACCACAGCCCAGACAAGGATCAGAAGTCAAGTACTCCTAACAGTGTGTCCTGGTTTCAGTTGGGGTAGAGTTAATTTCCTTCACAGTGGCTCGTATGGGGCTGTGTTCTGAATTTGTGCTGAACACAGGCTGATAATATGGCAATGCTTTTATTATTGCTGAGCAGGGTTTACACAGAGCCCTGCCTTTCCTACTGCAATGCTGGCAAGGAAGCTGAGGGTGCATGGGAGACTGGGATGAAAGACAGGTGACCCCAACTGACCAAACGATATTCCAGACCATCTGAAATCATGCTCAGTATATAAAGTGGAGGGAAGAAGAAGGAAGGGGAGGACATTTGGAGGGATGGAGTTTGTCTTCCCAAGTCTCTGTGACACATGGTAGGTAGGCTCTTCTGGAGATGTCTGAACACCTGCCTGCCCATGGGAAGCAGTGAATGAATTCCTGGTTTTGCTTTGCTTATGTGTGCAGCTTTTACTTTTCCTATTAAACTGTGTTTATCTCAACCCAGGAGTTTTCTGTTTTTTAGCCTTCTGATTCTCTCCCCAGTCCCGCTGCTGCGGCCTTGAGTGAGAGGCTCCATGGGGCTTGGCTGCTGGCTGGGGTTAAACCATGACACAGGGGAATAAATGTTCTGCAAACATTGTGTTAAAAATGTTAATGCTATAGCAGAGCTGGTGCATAGCATAGTCCTAGAAACAACAGCTTACTTTGGGCAACCTAAATCCCAGATAAACAATGAAAATTACTGAATGCTTTTTTAAATTCAAGAGCCTAAGCAGAAATCAGAATTCTCCCAGCCAGCCTCCAACCCCAAAAACATTTCTTCATCCTATCTACAGTGGGAGAGCAGATATCAATGATGTCACCAAGAAACATTCACTGGAGCTTTTATTTCATCTCAGCAAAAATCAGAGCTTTTCCTGCTTCTACACAAGACTGCCTCCCACACCTAAAACATTCATAACTAGACAGAAGTTCATCTTCAAAGAATAGCCACATGAATAAAGCTAACTGAATACAATGAGAACTGAGGCAATACCACAGTACAATTTCCAGCTGTCCATGACCACTGACACCTCACGGACCAAGAGTCACCTCTCACTCACAGACCCAAAAGCACTGGAGTATACAGTACTAATATGGGGAAGTAGCTTTGCTCTGCATCTTTTACATCAGAGTGCTTGAACTACAGCACTCTTAACTAATCTGGAGCTATACTGTCTCCACCCTGTGTTTCTCCCAGTGAAATTATTCTCCCACAGCCTCCCCCCCAAATCAGCAAGTTTGAAGAGGAGAGATGGTAGAGTGTATCACATTCATGTGAAGATGCATAGAGTATCCTTTTTACAAGGCAAATTTTTAATCCTTATTTGGAGTTGCTTCTTCTAGACCCCTCAATTTTTAATTAAATTTGAATTCTTATATTCTTAAAGAAAAAAAAAGATTAAACAATCAATAGAGCACATAATGAAATTCTCAAGCCTCAGGGATCAATACCAATGCAGAGCTGTCAGCACATTTTTTCTAATAAGATCAAACATGCATGGATTTAATGAGATAGGAATAGCTGTTGTCCTTACCAGACTGCTTAGCCACTGGCTTCATTTGACACCAGTATGTAAGACAGAGCTCATGAAAAAGTTCAATATATCACAGCTACACCAGATAAATTAAACCCTGACTTGTTCCATGGCAAAAACAAGATCAGACAATACTTTACAAATTGAACAGCTATAGCTGTTTTGAGTTCTAAGATGCTCCACTGGTGTTGGAGAGGATGCACATCCCAGCAGACATTTACCTTGCTAAGGGCTCCTTTTAAAAATTTCATTTACAGTTAAACTGATTCACTCTGGAAGATATTTTAGATTTTCCTATATCCTGTCTTCCCTAACCATGTGAATTTTTTACTGAATGAAGTAGTTAACTACTTGAAACACTGAAAATGTTACAAGTAATGCATTATTCCACTGATCTAGGAAATCTTTATTTTTACTGATATTGTTGACCTTGTTAATAAAATTTTATAGAGTTAAAAAAATTACAAAATCTACTTTTAACAAGTTACAGGTTATAAGTGTCAAGTGGAGAGATTAACTAACCTCTTCCACAACTGGACAGATATACAGACTTCACAATACATTCTAATACATTATGATTCAGGGGGCAATAATAAAATGTATATATAGTTCTGAGAGATTTGTCATCAACAGTTTAATTGGCAATTATATATAAATAAAGTGGGTGTCTACTTGCTTTAAAATTTGTACCATTTCACATAAAGAAACACTTGTGGGGTTTCTCTAAGATACAACCAGATTATTTTTCAATATTAATTAACTTTATTCTAAAATCTATTTCCTGGTTTGGGCACAAGGTCACAGAAATGTTCCATGGAGCTCCCTGGTTTTTCAAATTTTCATGACAAAGCCTTGTCACAGCTGGCAGAGGAATCCCTTTTCTCTCAGCCACTTTCCACTACTTGTCAGTATGAGGTACTAGCTGGGGCTTCAAGCAGGTCAAAAGTCAGGCTTTTGACACACAGGGCACATTTTCGAAACATGACCTCCCATTTTGGCCTCAAGTGATAAAAGACAGGAAAAGAAGTGTGTTGAATGGAACTTCAGCAGATGACTCAGACATGCCTTAATGCTGCTACAGTAAGGTTTATCGTGAGATTCCGGCTTTTGGTGCAGCTGCACACAGTTTTCAACAAACCATACAGTAACTTTAGCAATTATATATTAACAGAGGCTCCTGCAAGCTAAAGTGTACAGCTTATCATCTGCATAAAAATCCAAGCTTGTTAGAAATACATCTGGCATTTTCCCAACATTTCTCCATCATAAAGAGCAAAACTTAAGCTGAGCCAAGCAGAAAATGCAAATATCAATCCTTTAACATCACCTGCCTTAGTACTGAACCAAAACTTCACTGTGTGAAAAAGAGTTTTTTGCACTTTCTGAAATTACTGCTTCATTTTCTAACATTCATGTTTTTTTAACAGTAACAGATTTTAGAACAAAAAAGAATTGTTGTTACATCTGACAGACAACATGAACAATGTTTCACTATTTTCCCACAGAAAGAGGGTACTATAAACATTCTCCCTCACTCAAGAAACACACCTGGCAATAGAAATATGATCTAAGTGGATTTGTGTAATCATTTATTAAATAACTATTTTTATGCAATATAGTTTAGTCTCCTAACTATTCATCTGGATGGATGCAAATATTCATATCCATATTTCCAATCACTTCAGACAGCAAACTAGCCAAAAAAATTCCGGAAGGCTGCTGCACCTCCAAATAGAATCCAGTTTCTTCAACATACTTTAACTGTATTGCCTTATGCAGGTAACAGTTTCAGTTCATTCTATGTTTTGGTGCTCTTTCAACACCACTGGGATTGTATCACTCAGCTGCTCTGCTCCCTCTACTCAATGTGCACAAGAAGCATTTGCAACATTGTCTCCCAAAGACTGGGATATCATAATTCAAAATTCCTAGTACACTGAGATTGGCTTATACACTATGATACTCAGAAGAAAAAAAAATGGGAACTGTTCTGCACTTCTTTTGAAGTTGTAAGCCTCTAGTCTTCCCATGTTTCCACTGCAGTCAAAATGATTAGGAGTTTATACCTTTTTTAAAAAGGAAAGGTTACAGTGTTATGCACAACATGGCTCCAGCAGCCAGGACTTGAAAAAAAAATCAGACTTTCACATGTTCTATTATAACTCAAAAATCTGAAATTGTTTCCCTATAACGACCTTACCTTTCATACTCATTCTTGGCTTTACAGCTTTCCTCCACTATTTTGTAACTTCGTCTTAAATTTCTTGTTCATTTATCCAAGGAGAATTAGCACTTTCTAAACCTACAGAAAAGAAGAACATGTTGTGAGCCGCAGGTTTAACATTGGCTTTTTAAGTGAGAGATCTCATCAAACTGTCTTCCATCTATTTTTTAGTCTTCATAAATGTTGTTTATATCTTTTTGCAGATGTACCTATTTGAAATGTGAACAACCTCAACCTAAACAAAGCTTTCCTGAGGTGGATCACACTTCCTTCTTTCACTGAGCTCTGCATTGGCACAGAAGTCCAACAAAACAGACTGTCTTGAAAACAGAAGCCTAAATCAGTAAGTAAAAATGTACCTAAGACATATTTGTTAACAAAGCACATTTGTTAACTTAATACTTCAGAATGAAAATATGAATAATTTTGGAGAGAAATAAGCAATGCTTTCTCTTGAACACATTTCCTTGACAAAATAGCTTTAAAGATTATTCTTAATCACACACAGCTAGCAAGGAATTAAATTCTAGCACACTACAAGCAAAAGTAAATGTTTAGTTTGCAATGTCTTTTTATGGAAAATTGTACTGACAAATTCATATAAAAAAGGAACATGTAAGTAATAAAAACATGCTTTATGAACTTCTGCAAGCTTTTCATCATTTGTCAGATGAATACCATCTTTTCATTGCTTTAACATTAATGTTTTTAGTTAAGTCTTGGTTCTACACTATTTCTATTTGTCATTCCATTGCTGGGGCCATACTTAGATTAAATATCACTTTGTTGTTGTTTTACAGGTTTTCCACTGAAAAATTATAAAACTTTTTTCCTTTAAAAATAAATCCTTTGTATGCAGGAGAGTACATATGCTCCTGAAAAGGCCATCCATCCTGAATGGATAAAGACTATGATTTAAACAAATATTATTTGTAAAATATTATTAGTGTCTGCTGACATTCTTTATGCTAAAAGATGAACACTTAAAAGTGAAAGTACATAATTTCTTAATATTTTAGACTCTTGATCAAAGACCCATGATGTACTGGTTCAAGCAAAGGGTGAAACACTTGAAATGAAATGGATTTTTATATATTTAACTATTAAAATAATACTATTCTTAAAAGCATGAACTCTAACTCCTTTCTATATTTATGCCAGCATATGTCTTATTTCAAGACATCAATGCTGCATGGAGACCAATATAAAAATAAAAAGGATTCCCATAATAGCACCATTGAAGATATCCATCCTGCAGCTTCCAATCCAAGGTCAGCCTTTTCTGCGAATGGAATTACAGCCACTTTCGATATAAATCAGAGGGGAGGTTACAGCAGCTGGGAGCAGCAGCCCACATTCCCTTGGTGCTGAAGCCAGCCACAGGTGACAGCTTGTCTGGCCGAGGTTTGGGGTCAGGCTCATGCCACCAGTGCTTGAGAATTCCCACTGGAACCTCCATCTCGGTCAGCAGCCCACGAAACCTGGGGAGACCAGCCTGCAAATCTGTCCAGAAACCTGGGGAGACCAGCCTGCAAATCTGCCCGTGTTCGCTTCCCAGGAAACGGGCGGGCATGCTTTTAACTGTGATCCAGAATGCCAGGGGCACGCTAACTCTGCGGGGTTTTCTCCAAATTCTTCATCGAAACTTCAGAAAATCACAAAATTAATTAGGTTGGAAATTATCTGAGATCATCGAGTCCAACCTATGACTGAACCAGACCATGGCACTGAGCGCCACGTCCTCAAACACCGGCAGGAACGGTGACTCCATCACCTCCCGGGGCAGTCCATTCCAGTATTTAGAATCACCCTGGTGAAGAAATTCTTCCTAATGTCCTGTCCTGGCTTCTTACACCCTTTCTTGCTACACATCCCCGTACCCCTCTAGCTTAATTCCGACCCACTGCTGTCCTGCTCAGTGGCGAAATGCTGCCCGTACAGGCGGGGCAGAAGAAAAGCAAGCACAGCCCTACCTACCAAACCCCGCTTCCCAGGGCGCTGTTCCCGCTGTTCCCCGTTCCCCTCGGCGCCGAGGGCCAGCCGGGGCTCGCACCGCGCTGAAGGGCAAACGAGGGCTGCGGAGCAGCTGGGCCGTTCGTGCCTCCTGCCGCTTTCCCCTGACCTCACCGCCAAGGCAAGGACGGCGGCTCCCCAGGCACTACTGAGGCGGGGAAGCCGCACTCCTGCTGTCCCCGGCGACACACACAGCGCTGCTCCCGCACTCCCCGCGCCCCGGCAGCCGGGCCGCCGCCCTCACCTCCGCACCGGGGCCCGACATGGCGCCGCCCGCCCGCTTCCTGCTGCGCCGCCATCTCCGCGCGGCTGCGGCCCGGGCGGCTGCGCGCTGCTTCTGCCGCTGCCGGGGCGCCGGCGGACACCGGGCTTGGGCAGCGCCGCTATGGGCGCGGAATGTGTCGGGAAAGAGAAACCACGTCCCGTTGTACCAGTGCGGCCAGCAGGACTGGGGAAGGACTGGGCACCGCTGGGGCCGCCTCGACTACTGTGCCCACTTCTGGGCGCCTCACTCCAGGGAGGGCACTGAGATGCTGGAGCGTGTCCGGAGAAGGGTTGGGAGCGTATATCCGATGGGAAGCGGCCGAGGGAGCTGGGGTTGTTTAGCCAAGAGAAAAGGAGGCTTGGGGGTGACCTTACCACTGTCTACAACCACCTGACAGGAGATTGTAGCCAGCTGTGGGTCGGCCTCTTCTCCCACGCAACTAGTGACAGGATGAGAGGATGTCACCTCAAGTTGTGCCAGGAGAGGTTTAGTTGGACACTAGGAAGAATTTCTTCACAGAAAGAGTGATTGGTTGCTGGAATGGACTGCCCGGGCAGGTGGCAGACACCATCCCTGGAGGTGTTTAAGGAAAGTCTGGATGTGGCACTCAGTGCCGTGGTCTGGCTGACAGGGCGGTGGTGCTGGGTCAGGGGTTGGACTTGCTGATCTCAGAGGTCTTTTCCAAGGTAAATGTTCCTGTGATTCTGCTGTGGGATGTGTATTCCCTGAGGGCGCCTGTGCTGTCCCCGGGGCTGCTGCAGGGTGAAAACAGTCCCGAGAGGGCAGCAGCCGTGGAAATAACTTGCTGTCCCATGCAAGTGAGGGCACAGTTTCCACGGAGGATCTGGCACATGACGTGGCTGTAGGACGAAAGGGACACCATGATGCTGCTCTGTGGCCCCTGTGCAGAGCGTGGCCTTCCTTTGGTGCCTCTCTGTGTGGCTGGGGGGAACTATGCTCCTCTCAGCCGTAAGATGAATGAAAAATAAATGACATTCATGTGATTTTAAACTTCAACTTCAGTCATGATATGGTCCATCTCGAGCAAACATGGCTTGGAAAGGCAGGGTAACACACAAGATAAATGAGTATCAGACCTAAGGCTAACACAGAACAGCAGCAACAACAAAAAGTTGTAAAACTTCCTGTTTTCAATATAGCACTGTGTTACTTTTGGTATAACCAACTAATCTTTTGGATACTAAATGGAGCTATTGGTATACACAGACAAAGAAAAGAAATATAACATTTTACAAGGTTACAGCTTTTTGATATGATGAAGTCTGCTGGACATGTTTGATCATGCAGTAAATGTCTAACAGTAAATGTGGTTTAGTCAAAGTAGAGGTATTTGTCATTGCCTTTGTTGTAGTGCTTTCCTCTTTTACATGTATTTTCTCTTTCATGTATTTCACATAGATGTTTGAAATGATTTTTTAAGAGATTACTACTTCCAGAAATTTGGCTCTACAGCAAATCTGTAAATGATGCTAGGGTATATACTCCAATACAGTAAAACGATGGTATGATTTTTTGATACGTGTTTGTGGCTTTATTCACTAATGAGGTCTCTGTTGCCCTCTGCTGACAGTAATCTGATTTTACCTACCTGAAGGCAGCAAATATGTTTTGGCAAGAATATCATGTACTGCAGACCTCTTTTTCCTTATTTTGACATAATAAACATCACCATTACAAACCACACAGGGGAAAAAAAGCCTTGCATTGTTGTATTGGATGTCAAAAACCTACATAATTTATTAAATTATTGAAGTGAACCAGTTTATCAGTGCTCATCACAGAGTGATCTCAGACCTTTCCTTGCTAGTGCTGCAGTGGTTGCATTATTCACTGATTGCTAATGCTGTTCAATTCTTCCCTCACAGTGTGTTTGTGCCAGACTCATGAATTCATCAGGGATTGAACATGTGATACAATGCGTAGCTGAATGCCACAGTTGAAATTACGCTTCCTTTTTGCCTTCTCTTTGTGTCTCACACAGCAAAAAAATGTGTGGGACAAAACCTATGCCAAAGACTTTATGAAACGAGAGATCAAGAATTTGAGGCATGACTGTCCAGAAATGGCACAGTAATATCTAGCAGAACAGGATCAGAACCTTCCAGGTTCAGGTGTGGCATGTCACCCAGTGGCCTGTGTTACATATTTTGAAGTATTTCTGCAGCCTATATATCTCAGGAATTCTGCAGCAGCTCTAATTGCAATATCCAGGAGTTTGCAGTTTCATTTCAGTTTGGGGCTCCAAGGCTTTAAACGCCAGTTTTGTTTAATCTTTCTGTACCTGTGTGGTTATGAGAACAGTACATACTGGATTCCTTATGTCCTCAGCTGAAAGTGCCTTGCCTACTACGGAGACACAGAGCTCCCTTGGCAGGAAGGCAAAAACAAGCATGGCTTTTCCCTTGTGATTAGCCCTCCTTTGAGATGGGATCAAAACTGAGGATGCCCCTCCTGTAGACTGGTTTCTCACTCAAAGGACTGTTTGAGCATCTCCATTAAATTGTCTTTGATCTAATGAATAAGAGATCATTATTCCAGTTTCCCATTTATAGAACAGATGCAATAATGCTTTCTCAATTATTAAAATTATACACTCAGTAAATTCATACATGTATGTATACATGTGCAATGATATATGTGTATGCCATGTCTTTGTATGGTTTTTCAGGATATTATCAGTGCTACTGTAACAGTGATAACTTCCTTGAAACTTCAGTATTGGCTGTGATAAGTATCTGCATTTCTAGAAGCATAGGCTTCTCTTCAACAGATGGAGATATTCTGCTAGCTGAAAAGTATTGAGTATCCAGAGAACTATTTGGAAAAATGTTGGTCCATCATAAGGTTTCTGTAGAGAACAGTATATGCTTCAAATAAGCCTCTGTAATTTGTTTTATCTTTTTCTAAAAAAATGGTTATTTTTAAAGAAAAAACCCCAACAAAACCAAATGCATGGTTTTAATATATTCATAATTTTAAAAAATACTTTTATTTTTAAGATTGTGTCCTATCTTAATGTCTTAATAGGATCCATGACATTCTTTTTGTGGTCCACCACTGTAATTCTTCCTGAAGAGCTTTCTTCAATTTAAGGTTTCTTTGTTTAAATATTATCCTGTCAATAAGTCTGAATTTGTATTGTTTTTAGAGTTTCCAGAAAAAAAAGCCCAAATATAGAAATGCGATTCTGTTCTTGAAAAGGCTCCCTACCTTGTACTAGCAAATGAGGAAAAAAAAAAACCAAAAACCATGATATGAACCACGAAGCAAAACATTATAATTAAATTAAATTGAATTAAAAACACCAAAGTGTTTTGAACAGTCATCTCTATCAATCCTTAATGCTATGCAGAAGGGAATCCTATATAAATGTCATATTTATAGACTCTGAAAATCCAAGAATTGGGCCATACTTTGGGACTCAGATTTCATTTCATGAGAGCACTTTCAGTCACAGCATTTGAAGTTTGTTGATTCACACAAAGAATGACTTCTTGGGTGGCTGGCCATTTCAAGAGTCACGTTCACATTTTCAGGCTCTGATCCAGTTCTGAGAGGGAGGTGGATGAGGCCCTGGATTTCCTTAGGCTGGTGTTGAACTGATGCAGCTTCTGTGTGATGAGATAAAGCCTCCAGCACTGAGCAGTGGATGAGTTTGAGCAGTAATGCTCCTCATGCTGTTTATTTCCATGGTTTGGGATTCCTGTGCATTTTCTGTAACACTGGAATGTGCTGAATTTAGGATTATGAGGATGATGCACATAAAGTTTACTGGGTACGTTGATGAGAGACATTTCCCATGTGTTTCCTGGCTCTTCCTCCTGGCAGGAGTTCCAGTACATGGTGGGAGTACCATACCCCCTGGAAGACCTGAAATTGAATTGCCAGGAGGATTATGAAGAAATTCTGCCAGAGTCAGTGGAGTGTTATGAAGCCACCTGAGTAACTTGCTTAGTTAAGCACTGAAGAATACTTCATTTGAGGGAAATTGAGATAAGCAGCTCTCTCTGTGTCTCCTTTTCTGCTGTGCATAGACAGTGAACCAGTCTGGTGTTGATGAGCCAAATATGAATTTGTTGTGGCAGCCCTGGGGTTGTTTATAATACACACCGTGCTGTTGAAATAGTTACATCTGAAGGAACCAGCGAGTAGATCAACTACAAAGTGATTCTGTGTTCCACCACTACACAGCTTGGTGGGCTGCAATGCCAGTACAGGAAATATAAGAAAAATATATTGGATCTTTTTCAGTGCAAGTGAGTTTCCAGAAGAAAATGCAGTCACTCTCAGATAATTTTCCTTACAGGTATTAGCTAATTTGAAGGCACTGACGATATTGATGTAAAGTAGATTGATTATTTTTTCTAATTCCATTACTTGTGGTGACCCACAGTTAATTTTCATATCCCATTTGCTTGCACAGTCACTCAGTATCACAAGATTCTTTGCAGCCACCTTTCAGTTTAACTCTCTTGAACCATAAAGGCAAACATTATTATCTTGCTATTCACACCTTCACATGCATTTTCAATAGTGCACATACTTGAGCCAGTCTACAAGTGCCCCCTTGCCTCTACAAAGGGTGACTATTTTAAAATCCTGGCAATTTCAAACAAGACAAAGAAAATTAGGACTCCTGTATATTTACATCCTGGGCAGCAAGGTGATGCTAATGATTAACTCACTGTAAGGGAACATGTGGCTTTCTGGAGTATTTCTACAGTATCTGTTCTAAAAATCAACTGATTTTTAAAATCAGCTGTTAACATTACTTAGTTTATAATAAAATTAATGCTTGCAGGGAGGATAGTTTTTTTGTGGGTGATTTTGAAATATATTGTTTCTGAGTACTTTATGGCATGTATTTCTGAAAGTTTTTATGATTATTTTGAATATTTTATCCTATTTGCAATTTCTGATTTTTTATATTGTTGTATAATTGTAAATTGAGTCATTTTTCAAGTGGGAAGACAAATCCTTGTGCGGTACACAAAAATAACATTAATTAAGATATGAAACATAGAAAGAAAATATAATACTGCAGTGAGTCAAAGTATGGAGATTACAATAACTGTAATAACCTGCAGTGAATCAAACCCCAGGGATTTAACATTAAACTGCTATCAACATGAAATCAAAGCCAGACTCTGGCTGATTGCTTTATCCACCTAAGTCAGATTTACTGAGTGCTCCCCAGAGGTGTCCAGTTCAGCAGGCAGATTTTGGGCATCAAAGTTAAGCACTGTACAGCAGCAGAAAGCAATGGAGCAGGGTGATCAGCTCTGGACAAAAGATTTCAAGTACCTGAATGAGCTGCTAACTTTGCTATTGTCTTTCTAAAGAGCAAACAGCAGAAAAATAAATGTCACCTTCTCTGGAGAACAAAAAAGTGGCACTTCTGCACGTGAACTGACTCCAGGGAGTGATTCTTGGAGCATTTTGACTCCCAGGCTCTTCATGGGAATCATTTGAGGGAGAGCTGGAGCTTGGGTTCGGTCAGAACATACCTGAGGAGCTATTTAGTGCTCCTGCAAACCATCCTAGGTGTTGGAGATGCACCATCTTTTCATGGAAGTGAAAGGAAGCATATGAAAAAAAGAAATGCTGTTTAAAGGCATGTCTAGAGACATGCTGTTTCCTTTAACTCAGACCTTATTTCTATCAGAATTAAATACACTAATTGTTTATCATATATTTTATTATTTTACATAATGTTTAAGTTTGAAATATTTCCCTTTCATTTTAGATGAATTAATCAAACACACTAAATGTGTGATTGAAGTTAGCTTATATCTGAGGACCTCAAAGGATCACTTTTTAAATGATTTCTCAAATCTGTTGAAAGAGAAGTTTCTGTTCAAGAGTATATCTGAAATAGAAATTGCTATAAAGCAATACAGAAATATTGAGAAATTGGGAGGTTTTCAGAGTATCAGGCTATTAAAAAAATCACTGAATCACAGAAGGCTGAATATTTCCCAGCTTAGTATTTCCCACATAAAAATTAATAATCAGTTTTCTCAACAGTTGTGTAATATACCCTTCCTGAAGAACTGGAGAAGGTCCAAGAGACTATATGTCTAATTTCGTTGAAATCAAACTTTAAAGACAGGTATTTGAGAGGTTAGTAACTGTTCAAATTAGAAATTATTTTCTATTAAAAATCTTTCACTGTAATGAGCTTAAATGTAACATATGACCAAGTAAATTACTCACACTTCATTGCTATTTACCTTTTCATTAATATATTGTCATGAGTTACAATACCTCCAGTACATGCAGTTGTATGAATCTGTCATTAACAATATACCAATTATGAAGCAAATATGAGCAGCAGTTATTGAAAACCTCTCTTAATTATGTTGATCTTTTTGATCCTGAGAAATTGCATTTGGGAATAATTTTTTAATATATAAAATAACATCTAATAGCTGGAAGATGTTTTAAGTTCCTTTCAACTGCAGGTTAAAAGATAACCATCTTTTGGGAACATGCCTCAGCATTTCCATGTATTCACCGTGGTCAAAATGAAATGCCTCTGTTAGTTCTTTTGGCAGCTGAAGAAAAGTGATTCAAACCTTTTGTTACAACATTCAAGATTAAGTGATCACATCTGCTGAGTAGCTTTTGAAGGATGCAGTATAGATTTGGGCAATTAGCTAGAAGCTCTTTTTTTCATTAACTTGCAGGCAGGGTAGTTTCTAAAGTGTGTTATCAGACTTGAGAGTTACAAATGATGTTATCAAAGTTCAAGCCACTTGATTACAGCATAACTTTAACTTGCTCAAATTCTCCCAGTGCAGTTTCCTTGCTGCCTAAAATAATCAAGCAGATAATGGATTTCACAGTAATGGAAAACTGTCAGGAAAATTTTGAGGCATTAATGATTATAGGCATAATATCTCCTTTTACTGTTTTCATCTGAAGGAGAGAGATGTAGGTTTTGCCCTTAGCAGTTCCATCTTCAGGATGAATGTTGCAAACAGTAGCAGTTAATTTGCTGATGCACTGATGTGGTTTATATGACTGTCTATACAGAATGGATTTATTTTGTTGCTTCTGCAGAAGCTATCTTTGAATTTATTCACAACAAAAAAAGGTTTCAGTTTTTCTATTCAGATCTTTTATTATGCTAGAATTATGCTATGATGGAAGCTGTCTTGTGAATGATAATCCATTGCAAACAAATGGGAAACCACTTCTGCATCTACTACAGAAAGCCTTATGGCAGCTACTGCAGTTTGTTGGTACTGATCTGTGCAAATAATTTTCTTACTCATTCCATGAAATACAAAATCTTTTTGACTTGACTTTTGGATAGAATTCTACCACTAAAGTATTGGTCCCAGTGATAATTCATGGTGGGCAACAATAAATAAATATTAACTCCATATTCATTGTGTTTACTCTCTCTTGTTTGTGTATTGAGCAAATACCCTTTAGACAGCATGCCTTCCACAGGCAGTATTTTTCTTTCTATGCCCATACAAGAAATGCCCAGGTACACTTTTTTAGGTGGACTCAGTTTGCTCCACATATATACATCATTTGCACTTCAAACACTGCAGCACTCAAGACTGCAATGATTCTTAGGCTTCTTAGTATTTAGAGGTGCTACATAAGTTATTGCTGTTTGAAGCTAGACACAGAATTTTACTTCAGTAAAATTTAACTTTCCTTTCTTGATCTTCGGTAAGAATAGTTCAACTTCAGTCAGACAAGGAGGAGTGAATCCAGAAAAATACTTGTTTCACTTTTCTGCCTCAGTGTGACCAGGTTATTCAGGCATTCTGACATAATCACATTCAGCATTCAATTTGATACTGAAGGAACTTTGCCCTCATTTTGAAGCTACCAGAGTCTTTGCTCTTAAAATAAAGAGAGTTTGCTTTACTCAAGTCCTTTTTCTGCAATTTCCAAAGCAACTCCAAAGATACCAGGAAACAGATTCCCATGTCAAAGCTGCAGTCCATGTACACTTCCCAGAGCATCTGTTTTGTAACACAAACCAGTTCTAACAAAAAAAGTCCGCATTTCCTGGTTGCATAGCCATTGTAAACTTTCCAGATATTTCACTTCTGCCTACCCTTTCCTCACCTTTGTGCACAGCACAAAAATACTGTATTTCAACAAGAAATCTCTCAAGCATTCCTTGCTTCATGTGTGTAATTCAAGGTATTTGAACTGGTGTAGTGTTTTTGTTAAAAAGCTGAGGTTCATAAAGGCTGAATTCTTCAAAATTCTTTAGTGTTAGAGCACAAAATTCTATTCAGTCATTTTGGATGTACCCTTCTTCATAAAAACTAAAATAAGAGGGTCGCTAATAATAAACAGTGAGCAGCCAGCCTGGAAGGGGATACACAGAAATAATCAAGAGGAAAATGTATGCACATGTATTTAACTGAACATTGCCTGAACCAGGGCTTTTCCATGGGCTTCTCTTTCTCTTAGAATCCAGACCATTTGGAACATTCCACAGAGATCACAAGACAAAAATAATGTTCTTATCTTTCACAGCATTGTCATTTGACTTCCTTTCAGACAAGATGTAACCTGGATTCTGGTCCTTCAAATGTGTATGTGTAATTTGACATGCACTTGTGAGCATGGACAAGCATGGCAGTGGGTGGCAGCTCCTGCTCTGTGGGAGAAAGTTCTGCTCACCTTCCTGCTTCTGAGGATAGTGGATAATCCCCACCCTTTTTGTTGATGTTTAAAGGGTCATGAAGGAACTCACAACAAAGATTATTTTTTTCAGTTGTGTTAGAAGAGACTTAGTTTGTGGCCACTAGGTCACACTGTCTCCTGGACAATGAAAATCATTCTTTCTCACCTCTAATGGGGTAAAGTAGGCCTGCAATCCAGCAGGAGCCTTTTGTTCAGTACATAATGTGAAGCTTCTTAAACATTAATAATGGGTCATTCTTTTTGCTCTTGTATTTTCGTGCCAGTTGGTAACATCATCTGCTAATGGTGAACATTAAATCTTATAAAACTATTAAGGGATCATTTCTTATCACTGATTTGTGTGACTCAAAGACATTGATGACAATCAAGGTATTTTACATACTTTATTGGTAATGAAAATATTCCTCAAAGACATGAATCCACTTACAACTTTCTTAGCTCCATCAGAAAGGAAATGAAGGTCTTCACTTTCTTCCTAGTTGTTCAATAGATTGAATATTTACCTCTTGCCTAATATAAATTATTTGTCAATAGAATTACTTTATTAAAGTTTAGGGCTTGACATGCTTCAAAGATCACTGGGAACTGGTGTAAGCAGCCCTCAGGATCTGCAGGACCCACTGGTCACTACTGCAGCAACTTCTGCAACATTTCTGTGTCACAGGGAAAGAGAAATCCTTTCAGACAAACTCGTCCAGACTCAGAGGGGTAACAAAATTTGGGAGGAAGGGTGTGCTACTGCAGGATGTCCAAGGTAAGAAGAAAACAAAGCCAGCTCAGCACAGCTCAGCAATAATACACTAATAAACACTTAAGACCACCAGGCTGCCCAAGATAAGAAGTCAGCTCAGCACAAGTCAGCAATAGTGAAGTATTAAACACTGAATATATACTAGATAAGTGGAATTTATCAAGATTAACAACATATAAATACTGGTCATAAATTCTGCTTGGTGTCCTGACTTTGTGGATTTACCTAGCACTCATCTTTGCACAAGTATTTAAAGAAACAAATTTGGCTCTGTGTGTGATTGCCTTGCTGCACACAGGGTGATGCATACTGATTTTTAGAACAACATACCCACTAAGAAGTTAATTATGTCACCAGAAGTAGTAACATTCCTTTAAACACTGCTTTTTGTTCTTACGGAGTAGATGAAATTAAACAGATGAGTAATGAATAGCCTCAAGAAGATTTTGAAGAAAAAAAAATAATGTAGAATTGTAAAAAAGCTTGACAAGTAATACTTCAGAAACCCTGGCCTTGAATTATAAAATACAGTAGTATTACACTCAATGCATGTATTAAAATTAGAAGAACTCACAAAAAAGTGTAATCTGCATCTTGCACATCAGTTTTTCTGTTTGCATTGTTGCATTAGATTCAAGGCACAATTTTATAGGTTTGTTTTGGTTTTAGTTTTGTTTTTCTAATTTAAAAAAGAATACAAAAAATACATTACTAATAAAGTGTGGAAAACAGGATTAAATCTGGTGTACTTCAATGTCCATTATCAGGTATCTTCTGGGCATGGACCAGAAATTAGTATAACATTGTCGACTCCAATTTCTCCAGTCTTACCCTTCCCACGTTCTGATTCAAAAGTCACCTGTCATAAGAAAAGATATCTATTAAGGGTGAAAATGTAGTTTATTAAACCATTTAGCAACTCCTAATTAGTTATAATGCTATAATGAAGAATATTTTATTACAACACAGGACTTAATTACTTGAATCTTTGCCATTTTTAAAGCTTTTGTGCATTATTTGAACTAGATTTAAAATCCTCTGCACAGATTTACAAGACCAGATGGATTACTTTAATAAGATTATTTACTTTTATTGTAAAAAAATGCAAATTGAGTGAAATCCTCTTATAATAATGTAGTTTTATCACAGCATGTGATGTTCATGCATTTCATTTATTCAAGATTTTACAACTGCTCATTCTATTTGGATCCTCAGGTTTTGTGTGCATATTTTGTATATATTTACACCCTCTCATATGTATTGAGTATAGTTTGTATACTATATATAAAGAGGAGGGTTGTTTTTATGAATAGGATGTCTGGGTTTTTTTATTTTATATTCTGATTCTAATTTATTAAAGGGCTTTTCTACATCATTCCAGCTGTGCAAAGGACCTTGAAAAGGGCTTGCATTTCCTTTACATTCACTGTATTCAATTATACAGTAGAAGCCTTTACACAGCACAGAAAATGTTCCATCACACAAATGCAAAGCAGGCCCCAGAATTTCGAGGAGGAACTGGCTGAAGTCCTCATTGAGGCAGTTCCTGGCATACATCAGTGCACAGTGTTCCCTGTTGGTACTCCCTGCTCCTGTGGTGATGCCTCCCCTTTGATTATACATGATGTCTCCTTTTGCTAGAATGGTCTGGTTTAGTATGGTTTGAGAGCAACTTCTTCTATGAAATGAAAAATTTTCATCTTTCTAGGCATGTATGTAGGCTTCTGTTGTGTGAGATATTAAGGGCAGATTTTGATTACTTGTATTAATTTATGATGTGATGCAGTGTTTTTACAAAAATGACAGAATTACTGGCATCAGTATTCTAACCAATTGGGGTGATTCAGTTCTGAAATTACAATCAGGTGATAACTTTAATGCCCCCTAAAATGTGGGCTCCTGTTTCACATTTCAGATAAGCCTTTTGGTTACTGATGCCTATAAAACATTTAGTGGAACACTTGAGAATTAGGAAATCAAACCAGCATGTTGGTTATGGTAATTGGCTAATAAACTGTGTTATACTTACACTGTTGGTTGTTTCAGCCCCCTGAAATATCTCTATTTTTCCAGTTCTCCACTTTTCATCTTTTCCTTTGTTCTCTTCCCAGACAGGAGCAGTTTTTTTGTTTGCCAGGAACACTCGAAGCTTTCCCACTTTCTCACCAGCAAGCCGATAACTGAAAATCAGGCAGTAGCTGCTCTTTGGTTTGAGGTCAGTGAGGAGAAGTTTTAAACGCCCCATATCGTTCTTGTGCCCCACAAAGCCTGGAACTGCCATGTAGTAGCCATCCCCTTGTAAAAAGAAAATAATTTAAAAAAAAAATTATCTTTAATGCACTTGTGTTATTTATTAGCAATTTGAATACGTTTGCTAAGAAAATAAGGGGAAGCTGAAAGCAGTTTACTTAAATAATTTAAAATCACATGGAGAAAAGCAGCAGGAAGTGTACTTAGCAAGGAATAAACTTGTACTGTTGGAAGTCAGATCAGTTTACAGAGGAGATGAGTTCATATTTCACTGGCAATTACAGTCATTCTTCCTTGCACTATCTTTTGAAGGCAAAACCATCTGTTTGTCAAATGCAAGTCTGAAACATGCTGCTGTGCCTCTGTGGTCAGATTATTTCAGTACTTGAGCTAGCTCAATATTCTCTCCACTGTCCTCTGCATTAATGACAAATTCACAAGGAACTGACAGCTTATTTCCCAAGTCCTGAAGACCAATGAAGTGACAGACACACAAAAAATTAAAGAAAAAAAACATCTGGGGCCATAAATGAAGTCACAGTCAGCATGTGTAAGTTCAGGAGATGGGATAAGGCCAGGGTAAGGTTTTCCTGGAAGTGACAGCACAGAGAAGGGATTTAGGGAATTATGTGGAGCAGGAGAGGAAGGATTAGTGAAGAAAGACTAACATGGAAAGACTCTGCAACATTTCTGTGTCACAGGAAAGAGAAATCCTTTCAGACAAACTCGTCCAGACTCAGAGGGGAACAAAATTCGGGAGGAAGGGTGTGCTACTGCAGGATGTCCAAGGTAAGAAGAAAACAAAGCCAGCTCAGCACAGCTCAGCAATAATACACTAATAAACACTTAAGACCACCAGGCTGCCCAAGATAAGAAGTCAGCTCAGCACAAGTCAGCAATAGTGAAGTATTAAACACTGAATATATACTAGATAAGTGGAATTTATCAAGATTAACAACATATAAATACTGGTCATAAATTCTGCTTGGTGTCCTGACTTTGTGGATTTACCTAGCACTCATCCTTGCACAAGTATTTAAATAAACAAATTTGGCTCTGTGTGTGATTGCCTTGCTGCACACAGGGTGATGCATACTGATTTTTAGAACAACATACCCACTAAGAAGTTAATTATGTCACCAGAAGTAGTAACATTCCTTTAAACACTGCTTTTTGTTCTTATGGAGTAGATGAAATGAAACAGATGAGTAATGAATAGCCTCAAGAAGATTTTGAAGAAAAAAAAGAATGTAGAATTGTAAAAAAGCTTGACAAGTAATACTTCAGAAACCCTGGCCTTGAATTGTAAAATACAGTAGTATTACACTCAATGCATGTATTAAAATTAGAAGAACTCACAAAAAAAGTGTAATCTGCATCTTGCACATCAGTTTGTTTGCATTGTTGCATTAGATTCAAGGCACAATTTTATAGGTTTGTTTTGGTTTTAGTTTTGTTTTTCTAATTTAAAAAAGAATACAAAAAATACATTACTAATAAAGTGTGAAAATCAGGATTAAATCTGGTGTACTTCAATGTCCATTATCAGGTATCTTCTGGGCATGGACCAGAAATTAGTATAACATTGTCGACTCCAATTTCTCCAGTTTTACCCTTCCCACGTTCTGATTCAAAAGTGACCTGTCATAAGAAAAGATATCTATTAAGGGTGAAAATGTAGTTTATTAAACCATTTAGCAACTCCTAATTAGTTATAATGCTATAAATGAAGAATATTTTATTACAACACAGGACTTAATTACTTGAATCTTTGCCATTTTTAAAGCTTTTGTGCATTATTTGAACTAGATTTAAAATCCTCTGCACAGATTTACAAGACCAGATGGATTACTTTAATAAGATTATTTACTTTTATTGTAAAAAATGCAAATTGAGTGAAATCATCTTATAATAATGTAGTTTTATCACAGCATGTGATGTTCATGCATTTCATTTATTCAAGATTTTACAACTGCTCATTCTATTTGGATCCTCAGGTTTTGTGTGCATATTCTGTATATATTTACACTCTCTCATATGTATTGAGTATAGTTTGTATGCTATATATAAAGAGGAGGGTTGTTTTTATGAATAGGATGTCTGGGTTTTTTTATTTTATATTCTGATTCTAATTTATTAAAGGGCTTTTCTACATCATTCCAGCTGTGCAAAGGACCTTGAAAAGGGCTTGCATTTCCTTTACATTCACTGTATTCAATTATACAGTAGAAGCCTTTACACAGCACAGAAAATGTTCCATCACACAAATGCAAAGCAGGCCCCAGAATTTCGAGGAGGAACTGGCTGAAGTGCTCATTGAGGCAGTTCCTGGCATACATCAGTGCACAGTGTTCCCTGTTGGTACTCCCTGCTCCTATGGTGATGCCCCCCCTTTGATTATACATGATGTCTCCTTTTGCTAGAATGGTCTGGTTTAGTATGGTTTGAGAGCAACTTCTTCTATGAAATGAAAAATTTTCATCTTTCTAGCATGTATGTAGGCTTCTGTTGTGTGAGATATTAAGGGCAGATTTTGATTACTTGTGTTAATTTATTATGTGATGCAGTGTTTTTACAAAATTACAGAATTACTGGCATCAGTATTCTAACCAATTGGGGTGATTCAGTTCTGAAATTACAATCAGGTGATAACTTTAATGCCCCCTAAAATGTGGGCTCCTGTTTCACATTTCAGATAAGCCTTTTGGTTACTGATGCCTATAAAACATTTAGTGGAACACTTGAGAATTAGGAAATCAAACCAGCATGTTGGTTATGGTAATTGGCTAATAAACTGTGTTATACTTACACTGTTGGTTGTTTCAGCCCCCTGAAATATCTCTATTTTTCCAGTTCTCCACTTTTCATCTTTTCCTTTGTTCTCTTCCCAGACAGGAGCAGTTTTTTTGTTTGCCAGGAACACTCGAAGCTTTCCCACTTTCTCACCAGCAAGCCGATAACTGAAAATCAGGCAGTAGCTGCTCTTTGGTTTGAGGTCAGTGAGGAGAAGTTTTAAACGCCCCATATCGTTCTTGTGCCCCACAAAGCCTGGAACTGCCATGTAGTAGCCATCCCCTTGTAAAAAGAAAATAATTTAAAAAAAAATTATCTTTAATGCACTTGTGTTATTTATTAGCAATTTGAATACGTTTGCTAAGAAAATAAGGGGAAGCTGAAAGCAGTTTACTTAAATAATTTAAAATCACATGGAGAAAAGCAGCAGGAAGTGTACTTAGCAAGGAATAAACTTGTACTGTTGGAAGTCAGATCAGTTTACAGAGGAGATGAGTTCATATTTCACTGGCAATTACAGTCATTCTTCCTTGCACTATCTTTTGAAGGCAAAACCATCTGTTTGTCAAATGCAAGTCTGAAACATGCTGCTGTGCCTCTGTGGTCAGATTATTTCAGTACTTGAGCTAGCTCAATATTCTCTCCACTGTCCTCTGCATTAATGACAAATTCACAAGGGAACTGACAGCTTATTTCCCAAGTCCTGGAAGACCAATGAAGTGACAGACACAAAAATCTTAAAGAAATAAAACATCTGGGGCCATAAATGAAGTCACAGTCAGCATGTGTAAGTTCAGGGAGATGGGATAAGGCCAGGTAAGGTTTTCCTGGAAGTGACAGCACAGAGAAGGGATTTAGGGAATTATGTGGAGCAGGAGAGGAAGGATTAGTGAAGAAAGACTAACATGGAAAGACTCTTAAAGAAAAGGAAGAGAATGTGTGTGTGTGAATTGGTGTAAGCAGCCTGTATGATCTGGAGGATCCACTGGACACTACTGCAGCAACTTCTGCAACATTTCTGTGTCACAGGGAAAGAGAGATCCTTTCAAACAAACTCGTCCAGCCCCACCTTTTTATGTGCACCCACTCAGCAGTCCCACATTGCTGTTTCAGCAGGCTCCCATTGGTACCTGTTCATGTATTGGTTGTTCTTCAAGAGGCCCCTTGCCCTTGCCTTATTCTGAGTTTGTCTTGCAGAGTTTGAGATTTCTGAGCAGTTATCCCAGTGATATTTAAGCCATGTGGGTGACTACATTGCCACATCCATCTGAATGACAGATGTGTGATTAAATGTCCTACCAATCTTGGAGAGACACAAATAGTTAATAAGGTTTCCATTGCCTTGTAGTTTGCGATTCTGAACAGTTATGTCCTAATAATTTTCCTTACATTTTGATTTATTTGTGTTGGAATATATTGCTGATTACTATTTTTATTGGATATTTCAAAGAAACAATATCCACTCCTAGCATCCTCTGCCTCTTCTATTATAAAGATAACCCACTGATAGAAAAGAAAAATCCTGGATTCTGTTTCCCCTTGCCCCTTTTTTTTTGGAGGGGGTAAGCCATCAAATCAAAACCTATCCAGATGGCAGATATCTGAATACCTCTATCTCGATCAGCAGGATTCCAGTCAAAGTCATCA
The DNA here is from genome assembly GCA_024865655.1 of Emberiza elegans. Taxonomy (NCBI): domain Eukaryota; kingdom Metazoa; phylum Chordata; class Aves; order Passeriformes; family Fringillidae; genus Emberiza; species Emberiza elegans. The sequence goes on along the minus strand of JALJVW010003023.1, from coordinate 68,359,468 downwards.
TCAGCATCTTGTTTCCAGTCACAAACCCCTCGACTGAAGCTGCAATCAACTGAAAAAAAAATTAGCAGAGGTAATAGGAACACTTAGGAGCATATCCTAAGTACTGTTAAAACATTTTGCTCTTTATTCATACAGTTATTAATGTACAGATCATTCTAAAATTATAATCTGAATTCAGATAGTGTTGACTGAGATGCAACTGCAAAAAATCAAAATATTATGTAGAAATTCTTTCTTTAGCTCAGTGTCTTTTTACTCACACCTGCACATGAGTTTATATGCTGTGACTTCTGTTTATCAATGGCCTGCAAATCCCCAGGTATAGGTGGAGCTGTTAGTGTTGAACTCGAGCATCAGGAATTGTTTGAGATCTGCCAGCTTTAGAGCTCTCCATTCTCCATTTGTTACACTGCTGTAGCTGCAGTCAGCTCAAGTTCCAGTTCTATCCTTTGAGAGAAACTGGCCTCCCATGAGAAGAATCCCTTACATCAGCACCTGATAATCCAACTCCATGGAGCTGGGAATAGCCCAGATCAGTTGACCTTTAGAGCGCCCTGAAAAGGGTGTCAGCCAGAGCACACCACGGCCTTCATGACTGTGCAGATGAAAAGCATCACACACACACAAAGGGACACTGTGCAATGCAAGCATGACAGATCAGATTAAGAGTAATACATCAGCCTCTGAATTTCCTCAGAAAGGAGTATCCTTCTTGTTATTTTAATGTATTTTATCATGAGACAGAGACATGCAGTACATGGCATTTAGAGAGCTTTGTTGCCTAAATCCATTGTTTCTGAGACTACTGCTTTCTAAATTGGAAAAAAATGTCAACCATCACATCTGTCTATTTTTTTTGTTTAAGATTATTGGTGCTATGCAGCATGTTTTCATTTTATAGACAATAGAAGCTACTTTATTTTTTCATTACTATGAAATTATTCAAGTGAAATTCAATTGCAAGTCAAGTTCTAATGTGGAGAAACTTTCTATGCATGGGTTATAAACAGTAAAAGTATGCTTGGAAAAGGACATGTTGGAACTGGTAGCATAGTTTGGCCAGATACTGTCTCTAACGTGTTCACAAAATCTTTGGTTTATGTTAAAGGCTTTTAAACTAGTTAAAACTTGGCTGACACAGGTTGTCACAAAAAGATACAACACACAGGAAAATAAATACTGTATGATAAAAGTAAGCCACCTTCTTGCTCTGGTCTCGACACTGGAATTTTCCTCTGTGCCAGGTGAGGGCCAAAGGCAGCTGCTTCTTTTACCTTGGGAGCTAGGGAAAACAACTTGTCAAGTACTGAGTCATCACAGGAACAGAAAATGGAACTTTATTCCTTTATACCAGCTGACATAATTTATTTAAATAAGTCAATATATCTTTTCCACTCCACCACCAAACCCATATTCCTCACAGCAATTAGATACTCTGAATTGTAAAAATTTGCTTAAATTGCTGTTTTCCACAGCACTGAGCCTTCTAACCTATGAGCACTGGAGCTACAGCTCCATTGAATTACAGATTCACAAGGTTATAAAATGGTGATCTTTCTTCAGAGGCCTGATCTCCTTTCTTGCTATAATGATCAAATGAAACTGAACTCTACCAGACAGCAAAGACAGTGACTTGGCAGCAGTTTGCCAATAGCAGCCTCAAAAAATAGATAATGTCAGATACTTTGTAAAAGTTAGGGCATCAAAGGCCCACAGATCTGCAGTCAGGGCAGTGATAGCTGGTGCTGACTGGAAGAGTTGGTAAAGCAGCACCAATGAATGTTAGGGGTGTTCCCAAAGACACTGGCCTGAAAGAGGTGTTACTCAAGAAGCATTTCTCAGCCTCAGAGACCAGAAATGCTCTCCTGTCTGGTGAGATAGAAGATTCCATATTCTTGTTTATGCTAAGTAGTCTCTAGATTACTATAAGTCTTTTAAAATTCTATGATTAAGTTGGTTTTAAGTGATTAATAGATAAGTGCACTCACAAAAAAATAATCATAAGTCTCAACTTCTTTATGCATACCCTGCGTAAGTAACTAATCACACATGAGATAAAGGAAGGATCTGCTTTCACTGGCATTCTATCATTTGCAAACACATAAGCAGGTCATACCTGTGATATATTCATGACCACCTATGAAAACAGGAGGAGTTTAATTTTAGAGGAGTGAGTGAGAAGCCTTTGGATTACTGCTTACAGAATGTATTAGGGGAAAGCCTGAAACAACTGAAGTTCACTTTTCAGCCCCATCCTGTGGGCAGCTGTGCTAAGAAAAGCTATGAAAATTACTTTTCCCTACTCAGCATTGCATCATATATGCACATGCCAAGTATTTTAAAAGTCATTATTTTCACATGGATGCACATTTGTTCAGAGGGGAGGTTTGTTTCCCATGAGTTTGACTGAGCTAGGGCTTTCCATTTAAATACTCCAACATGCTCACACATACTCAGTTTTAAGAATATACTCAGAAGCAACTGCAATCCAGAGCCTCCTAGCACCATAAAGGCTATGCCATCCACTTAACATTTCTTTTTCTTCAAAACTGACAAAAATTGCTCTGTGTGCACTAGTGAAAACACACACTAACAAAGAGGCCCAGAGGCTCTTCCAGAAGTGCTGAATTGGAGAAGATTCGTGCAATTTTATGAGCTTTCTGATGAATTGCCAGGAGCGTGTCGCCTCTTGCTGTCGTTGCAGCTTCCCCCTAACCCAGTCCATTGCTTAGATCACCTGGATAATATTCATATTTAGGCAAGGATTAATATACATCTTTCTCCAAATTAATTTCTGTTTACATATACACATTTAGGAACAGGTACATCCAGATTGGTGTTAAGTTTACTCTCAAGCCATAAACTTGGCCTTGCACTTGGTGAAAGAGGCTCAGGCTGTGAAAACCTTTGCCAAAATGAAGACAGCTATTAAAATATGATCAGTTCTGGAAAGAGTGGAGTGATCTAACAGAAGACAACAGCTGCCAGAATGATTTATTTGTTGAGTTATTGAATTACACTTGAATTCACTTGAGACAGATGCGTGCAGGTGTAGCCATGTGCTATGAAGTGAAGAACTGTTATGGACAGAAAAAGTGTCCAGTTTTGTTTCCAAATCTATTTTTGTTTTCAGTCAGGCATTACAATGAAGTTTTGCACTCGCTGAAAGATATCAGCTGCATATTATGAGAAACTGCAAGCTTCAGCTTACAGAAAGGTTTCAAATAAACCTTACTGCTTGAAAAGTGCCTATATTTTAATCAGATAATCCTCATGCACAGCCAGGATCCCAAGTTTACTCCCTCATAAGTAATAGGCAGGAGTCATAATTAATCTTTTTAGCTCTTCTGCTATCAAGTGGTCTTGTAGAAAGGCAGGTCTCCTCTCATGGTCCCTAAGAACAAGCTGTCACCAACAAAATCACACATATGTCCACTCTAGGCACAGCTGAGTCCATCCTTCTTTCTGTACAGCCAATGCCCTCCCATCAACTTATACACAGCAACAGCTGATATGTAATCTCTACATACAAACCCCTTCACATCATGGTGCCACATGTTCTTAACCACTGATGTCATCAAACCCATTAAAAACAAAAAACCCAGAAAAACAGAGTGTAAAAAAAAATAAAGCAGAATAAAAGACATAGTAAATTTAAGACGAGCTTCCTATATATATGGTATACCACTAGCTTGGACTTACAGGAATATCCCATTTCTCTGCTACCACATCCTGCTCTGAAAGAATTATATTTGCCAGAAATCTGACATGAATAGCTATGAACTAAGCTGTGGTCTGAGCATTAGTAGCTCACAGAGTGGTGTAATTACCAGAAAAGAATGAGAGCAAACATCATGATTAACTGAGGGAATTCTCTTGTTCAGCATCAAGACCTGTGAAGCCATAAGGGAAACAGTCCACTTTCAGTATTGCCAAATACTAATCCCTCTTTATCATACATGATGCTACCAAAAGAAGTGTCTCTGTATAATAAAATGGCTGGCTACATGATACCACAGGAGCTCTAATCATGATGTGAATTTCATAAACTGATGAAGTACAGAATATAGTATTTAGTTGCAGTTGGCAATATCATTCTGAATTACCAATGACAGCCAAAAAGCAATAAAATGTTAGAAGCTGTCAGAATTAAGGATGTGCTTAATTGTTTGAGTGGAGCTTGAGTGTAGCATCTCTGCAATCCTTGCTTATATAACCAAGTACTTTGGCCCAGTTCTCTGTCTTCTTCCATATGCAGGAAGGGCACTTCTCATGTAATAAAGAGCTTTCCAATACTATTTTTACTCTCATTTTTTATGATTAAGTATTTGATAATAATCAAGAAATAATTAATGATGAATATTCATATCAATAAATAACTAGTCTATCAATAAATAAATACTTTTATTTATTAAGCTGCACCTTTCACAAGAGGATAGGTCCTTCCTTCACAGTAGACAAGACAAGAATCCCATAGAAAATAGTAATTTGAAGTAATTTCAAACTGTATCATAAGATACAAAAATATAAGAAAAAAAATCTAAGTTTTCATTGATGACCTTAATTATGACATTTCTTACATGTTGTGGGCTTCACTTTGCTGTCTTTAAATATTGTGAGTTTAACAAAAAATTTGGTGAATACCAATTCTCACAAAGGTCCACTATTTTGGTAGTTGGGCCTATTTTAATAATTTCCATGTCCATGTATTTCCCTTTTTTCCTACAATATTTTTCTATGGCTCCCTGTGTATTTATCATGTAGTATAACTACTATGATAAAATAATACATCAATTTAAAGAGATTTTTCTATTTTTTCCTAATTAACTACTCTTCCTGGAAGACAAACAATACCAATATTAATAATACAAAAGGCAGATGCTATGTGAATACTTGAGGGGATTATATGGAGGAATTGAATGTTGTAGTAAAGGAATCTGCTGAATAGATATCAGCAAAGAAAGGAAAAAATGTACAAATTTATGAGCTGTAAATTTGAGCTAATGATGTTCTTTGAAGGATCACTCAATATCGTTAAAATTGAAAGTGTTTTTAAAGCCAAATGTTAAAGCAATTAAGCGCCTGAATCATTACTGAATTTTTATGATAACAAGGATCAAGTGCAGCACATGGAAATTTAAAGGAAGGAAAACACACTTAAGCAATGTAGCCTTAAATGAAAATGGCACAATGCTTTAAGTCTTTGAATCACAGTTGGTGTCAAACAAGAAAGCCACAGATAATACAGAGTTCACAAACTTAATGAAAATACATCTTGGGCATGCTGCTATCTCTGCATGAAGCAGCACACCAACTTTCTGCCAGAATCCCCTAGCAAAATAAAAATCTCTCTAACAAATTCAGCATATTCATCTCTGAGATCTATAAGGGAAAATTCTGGCCAGGCCAGATGTGACTGGAACAAAGGCAGTATAGGCAAAAATACAGATGAACCACAGTGCTTTAATATTTTCAAGCAGCAATGTTCATTGTTACTGCTGTCAGCTGTAGTGGTAATTTTTGTAGAAACAAGTAGACTCTGCCTCTCTGCCTAGCCCAGGTATATAGTGCTCAAATCTCCTGGTCTGGTTGGGAAGGTCCTTGAAAAAGAATCTCACCAATCATCTCAACAACTATATATAATTTGGATTTTCCTATGGACAGAGGATTTTCCCTGTGTGGCCTCACTCAAATTGAAATCTGGAAAATTAGTGCATTCCAAGCAGTGTAGCACAGAGTACTCAACTGGAAGGTTGCATAATCCCCCCTTCAATTGCATCAGGTCCCATAGCCTGGTACAGGAGACCAAGTTGTCCTTGCATCACCAGTCCAGAGAGAGCAGAGCCCTTTGTCCTTCTAACCAAAACCTAGGGTGACCCTGGCCTAGGGGCAGTGTTCCTGGCAATCCTTCCTGACCAGTCCAAACAGGCTGAAAAAGACACCTGTTGTGAGGTCTGAACTCCATCCATCCATCCATCCATCCATCCATCCATCCATCCATCCATCCATCCATCCATCCATCCATCCATCCATCCATCCATCCATCCATCCACCCATCCATCCATCCATCCATCCATCCAATCATCGTGTCCTCATTTGTCTTGTAATGGGAAGTGCAAAACTTGCCTTTTACTGCAAAGCATCTTCCTAAGCAGTCATCCCAAATCCATGATGTTGCATGAGGCTTTTCTCTCCCTTTCCATCTGCTTTTGTTGGACTATATTGTTCCTGTCAGTCTACCTTCACAGCCTGGCCAGACCCCTTTAATAGCAGTGCTGCCCTTCAATTAATGGGTCATTCTCCCCATTTTGGTATCTTCAGCAAACTTGAAACATTCCATTGGCACTCACTGTTAATATTTGCAGGAAGGAAGGATATTGGTGAGCAAAGTCCTGATTTTCTTCTGTTTAGCAGCTCTCTAGCATAATTTGAGGAAGCAATATTAGTCTATATCCTTAACTTAAACTGAAACAGGCCAATTTCCAGTGAAAACAAAAAAAAAGAAGGCAATTTTAGGAGAATGCCTTTGGCAAGGAAGCTTGTGTTCTCCACTGTATTAAGTGAATAATTACATTTTTTCCTGGCCATCTTACAAAATTACAATATTACAGACCATTTTTTCCAGAAGACTTTAAATTATCCTTCCTTTAAAAATATATATACTTATCTCTCCTTCCAGGTTAAATAGCAATAAACTGAATATTAATTTAATTTTCTCATTTTATTATTATAATTTTAATTGCCATGGGATAGTATTTATTATTTTGCTATATTTTGGAAAGAGCAAATGTAATGCATGAAATATTTACAGTGTGTGTTCTTCATTGTAATTTTTTTGCCACTCCCCTGAAGAATGTTTGACTGAGACAACTGTACTAAAAACCAGTTATAATAACAAAATTGCTTTGGGTTGGAAGGGACCTTAAAGATCATATAGTTCCAACATGCTGTACAATTTCTTGCTGTGTTTTTCAAAGTCTTCAAATGTATTTTCAAAAGCATTAACTAGAATCTAACCATCCTATTATTCTGTGATTCATTTTCTACCAGTAAATTCTGATAAAGTGTCTGCAATGTTTTGTGATAATTTTTTAGTGTTTAGATATATTTACATTGAAGCCAGACATTTTAAAAAACAAGCAAACTTACAAAAGACATCCCCTCTAAGGCTTCGCTCATCAATTTGATTTTCAAAATCTTCCTTCTCCTCTTCATCTGACTCTTCTGCCTCCTCTTCTGCAGCAGCTGCAGTTTCTTTCTCTTCCTCACTGTAGCTCCCACCAAGACCAATACCACCTTCATAGTCCAGCAACTGCAAGTGGGTCTGAGAAGGTGGGGTCACAGCTGCTTCTGGGATTGCATTCTTGATTGTTTTATGCTTTTTCACACTGCTTTTTTGTGCAAGAAGTTTCTTAATTGTGTCCTTAGCTGTTCCAGGGCTTCTTGCAATTTCCTTCACTGACTTTTCAGGGATAACTAGAACCAAGAAGAAAATAGAAAGTATTCATCCAAGGAATCATCCAGTGATGACAATGTTTTTAAATGGGACCATGGTGTCCTTTACAAGGTCCAGAGAGCCTCAGAATTAAATTCTCTACTACGAGATGTAAGTTCAGTTCTGCACAGAACTAAACACACATGCACATGCTCAGCTCTGTACTACTGACAGCTCTGAGTCACAGTGAAAAGACCAAAGAAACCCTCAGTAATGATCTCTTTGGACTCATGTGTAACGTAGGAGTAACACAGGCCATAGAGCCCCTTACTTAAATTATTTTTACACTGGAGCTCAGGCAAAAAACCCCAAAAATCCTTCTTCAATTTTTGGACAAAAATTGTGCATGGAGATGGAATCCCCTCCACAACAACTGCAGCCTAATAATAATGAGCATTTCTCTTGGCTGTCTTTTGTAAACTTCTCTGGTCTAATTTTCCTTCCATGGCAGGCTGAAAGCTACTGAAATAGAGGATATTTTAAGAAGACATACATCAAGCTCCTCCATCTTATTTCTTTTAGCTCTTATTTAATTTTAAGGGTTTGTGATGGTGTTCACAGGGGTTCTACGATGAGGGAAGAGACTAGGATCTGACTCCATGTTTCAGAAGGCTTGATTTATTGTTTTATGATATATATTACATTAAAACTCTACTAAAAGAATAGAAGAAAAAGTTTCATCAGAAGGCTAGCCAAAAATAGAATCAGAAAGAATGATAACAAAGGTTTGTGGCTTGGGCTCTGTGTCCAAGCCAGCTGGGCTGTGATTGGCCATTAATTACAAACAACCACATGAGACCAATCACAGATGCATCTGTTGCATTCCACATCAGCAGATAATCATTGTTTACATTTTGTTCCTGAGGCCTCTCAGCTTCTCGGGAGGAAAAATCCTAAGGAAAGGATTTTTCATGAAAAGATGTCTGCGACAAGGTTTAAACACAAAAATTCAGAGAAGCATCCAAGGATGCCAAATTGTTACCATCTTGCAATCCCAAGATGGACTAGAACATACATGTAACATTTCCTGAGAATTTACCATTTTATGATTCCTCTTGGACATGAAATATGTTATCATTTTGGATAAAGTGCCATTATTTTAATTATTCTGGAATTTATCCTTTTGGATACTACTATCAAATGTTGTGCACAACAATGTCATAAACAACTGGCAGTTTGACTCCTTTATATGAACTACCTAGGAAACAATGAAAGCTGAGCAGTTCCAGTGTGCTATAAAAAAGCTCTTTCATAAAAAGAAACTATTTTCATCAGAATAGCCTCATATACTGCTTCCCATCCTTGATTCTCAATCAGTATTGATGCTGCAGTGCCTACAGTCTTCTAGGATTAAAAATGATGGTGGAAGACAGCTATTTTTATTTTCCTCTGTCTAATGCTTATATTATCAGGGGAAGAATATGTTACTATTTTGCTCTTCACTTTGTGAAAATTTTATAGTAGTGCTTTGAGACAGATGGACTGGACTTGGTATCTTGGGTAGTACTATTTTCTCTGTGCCTCTTTTCATGGAGACACAGAAGAAGAAAAATCACCAGTAAATAAAATAGAACTGTCTAGTCTAGCAGAAAAAGAAGGAAGTTCCCTGAATTTCTATTCACTTCTGGAAAGTACAGTCCTATCACTGTGAATTTATCACATTTCATTTATGGCAAGTGCACCTACACGCTATTTAGTATATCAGGAAAGAATCAGATTCTTGGTGTGCTCACTGTAGCATTTAGGTGTTTTTGAGATTGCTGTAAGGGTAAACAGATGCCAATAAAATGAAAGTCAAACTTGAGGATTTGTTCTTCCTTCTTTTGGACAAAACTTATAGGCTTGCTTGTCAAATACTTGCAAATAAGCTCTTTACTAATACTCCAGTAAGTATCCTCTGGAGGATGATGTCATGAAGGATGTAAGGCTCCCTAGGTCTAAACTCAGAATTCAGCAATAAAAATTAACAGGAAAGCTTAATTCCAAACAAATTTCCTCCTCTTGACTATCAGTAACAAGAAACTTTTAATAGAGAGGCTATGGGGATTTTCAAGGCTACAGGACTGACTGCTCAGCAAACCTGAACATCTGCTTTTAGTTTCTGCTTTGAAGTTTTCCTCATGAAATGGAAAATTCTTACAGTTCAACATAATAACCTCTGTGGTGTCAGAAAACCAATCTCCTTGTGTGTGCAAAATTTAGCAGAGTGGAAAATCAACTGACAGGAGTGTCAAAAATAGGGGGATGAAAACGTATAAATCCCCATGTGCTTGCAGACTCCAGTTTGTTGCTGCACTATGAAAATCTCCATGCTTGTGGAGACAGAGACTCTAGACAAATCTTCTTAGGACATGGCACTAGTCTCCTTCCAACCTGTATTCATCTTTAGAGTAGCCAGAGGTGTAGATTTAAGACTTTTTATATCTAGCCATAAATTCCAGGAGGACTAATGCAATGTAAGGATACACCACCTTAAACTCAGTCTGTTCTTTTGAATCCATGGCTGCCTGAATGAGCAGCTCACCTCCTCTGGTGCTCTGGGGTGCTACACCTGAGGCAGTGATTTTTCAGGACTCTTTGCCTCAAAATATGTAGATAAATGCAGACATGTTGGTCACAAACATTTGTGCATTTATCTGCCTATGTGACTGCAGAGAATTTTGGAAAAGGTGCAAAGAAATGTATGTTTTGTATTTTTGAGCATTCCACCTCAGTTCAGCTCTTTCTCACCTACCTTTGATCAGGAAGCATGCAGCTTCTGTTTATTGCCCTAATAGGAAAATATCTCAGTTTTTAAAGGTATTTTCTTGCTTTGAATTAGAGAGAATTAAGGCAAGAAGTAGAAAAAACAAAGGCAAACAGTGGCTGGGGCTACAAGTAAAACTTTTCTGTCATCAGAAAAACCTCACAGAAATTATACAAAATTATAAACCTGCAGAAATAGATTGGTGTAGGATGTCTAATGACCAAGTTGTGAGAGTTGAGTTGAAAAAAAAAAAAATATATGCCAACACATTGTGCTGCATTATGTAAAGGGAAGTACTCAGGGGATGATACAGGAGAGGGACAGACAAGGGTCTGTTTTCCTTCCGCACACGCTGTGACTGCAGCTGCTGCTGGCCCTGACCATCCAGGGGGTGCAGCAGGAGACAGCTTGCTCTGCACTCCAGCAGACACCCCACTGCTTCCACCCCAACAACTCACAGAGCATTTAAAAACCTGGTGAAAGACAAGCCTGGAAGACTGGCTTACAAATCCTTTCATAGCTCCCTTTATCGCTTCTCTGTATAAGAGTTGAAGAAGTGTGGACAACAATCTACCACATGTAGGTGGAGTCTGTAGATGTGAGTAAAGATTAGATCAGCATGACACACTTACAGAAATCATTCTTAAAGCTATCAAACTCTTTTAGATATTCTTAAGCATGTCTGAAAGCTTTCACAGGTGGGTTAAAAGACAGATTCTGGGCTGTTATTTTTTTCTAAGCACCATGGAACATTATCTACCGATCTGTGATGCTACCCTATTTAATTTCTAAAATTTTTACTGTCTTATTTAGGGAAGGATACTTTGAGAAATCAGGGCAAGTTTGTTACACTGGACTGTGCTTAATACATGACTACACCAGCCAGCAAGGCATCTAGTAGGAAATGTGTGGTGACAAAACCGTAAGTGTTACTCACTGAACAGTGACAGCAGTATTTGACTCCATACTGAATCAAATTTTAAGAATATCACTAGTGATATGACAATCATAGAAACTTTGAAACTTTATTATGCCAAACCAACCTTTCTCAGGATTGGCAAGTTAATAAGAAAGCAAAGTTATATATAGGGTCTAAGGCTTACCCTATCAGCAAAAAATGAATGAGTAATACAAGAAGCAGAGAGAGAGCCAACATGAATTTTTATTGACACTTGGATACCCAGCAAAGCATAATGAAGCAGAGTAACCTCTGCCTCTAGCTGGGCAATAACAGGAGTGTCATTGTTGAGCTCCTTAGAGTGATACCTGTAAACCTAAAGACAGTAATCCTTTTTCCTGTTATTTTGTAGGACCAAAAAAAGTTAATGGAAAATAGGTTCCTTTTTCCCCCCAGGAATCTTAATTGCCTATGGAACCTTGTGAGACTCTATTCTTAAATAAAAGCTGAATACACATAAAAGCATGAGGCAGGGGAAATGTGGGTTTTCAATGCACAATAGGAAATCAGGAAACACATGAACCTGAGAACAGCAACAGATTGCAGCAAGATAAAGGCCAGATGTGGAAATTACTAGGGCCCTTTTAGGGATTGTTCAAATTGATCCATCTCTATGGATTCTCAAACGTGTGCTCCAGACAGTTCAGAAATGGTCTCCAATGTTTCATAGATATAGGAGTGTTAAATGGCAAAAGGCTGCCTTAATAATCACAGGTCATACCCTACCAGCAGCAGTGTTTGCAGCCTGACGTTTCAGCAGCTTCCTCCAAGTCAATGTACTGACATAAAAATTGAATGAAAGAATTTCCAACACCTTCTTTGCAAAAGTGAATTATATATTATGTCACTTACTAGGTTATTTGATAGCATGAGATGTAGCCACAGGTATTTCATTATAAGCAATGTACTCAATTGTTCTCCTTTCATAATCCAAAAATTAAGTTATACATTAAAACAGTTTTCATTTTTAGAAAAAAGAAAATACTGCTTCCATGGTAACCAGTTTTTTTTTTATACTAGAGACAATTGCTGTTAAGAACTAATGCTTCCCTGTGAAAACAGGATTCCATTGCCTTGGGAATAATTATGTGGAGTACTGGAGGCTTATTTAAGGGTTTTTTTTTTAGCTGCAGCACAAGCCCTGCTGGGAACTGGAATGGGCCACAGGAACTGCAGCCATTGTCACCAAAAGAAGTGTGAAGCCGCAGCCTTCAGCTCCTAAATGCCCAAGATGGTGTCCTCCTCCCATTAAACCCCACAGCAAATTTTCTTTCGGCTGCAGTAAAGGCAAAACTTTTCCACAATTGCCATATGATGTGGAGAACACTCAGTATTATGTTGGCTGGTACATCCAATTGTTTGTGTCACTGTTTGAAAAAACATTTTCCCCAGTAGCAAGACATGTCCTGCCCCCATGAGTTACACTGGTCAGATGTTCTTGAGGATTGCAGTAAAAGTCAACTATTGAAACATTCAGAGCTAAAATAATCTCCTCCACTTCCCTTTAAAAGAAAAGGTATACGTGGGAGAATTAACACCAGAGAAACCAGTCTGTCACAGATATATTTTATGAAAAATCCTTTTGCTAGGATTTTTTCTCCTGAGAAGCTGAGAGGCCTCAAAAAAGAAATGCAAACAATGGTTATCTGCTGCTGTGGAATGCAACAGGTGCATCTTTGATTGGTCTCATGTTGGTTGTTTTTAATTAATGGCCAATCACAGCTGACGTGGACCCTGGTCAGTCACAAGATTTTATTATCATTCCATTCCTTTCCTATTCCTTGCTAGCCTTCTGATGAAATCCCTTCTTCTATTCTTTTAGTATAGTTTTAATATATAATGTTCTTTTAATATATATCATACAATAATAAATCAGCCTTCTGAAACATGGAGTCAAGGTTCTCATCTCTTCCCTTGCCCTGGGACTCCTGCGAACACCACCTCACCAGTCTCTATTTACCATCTCTACATTTCAGTGTTCACCTATCACTGACTGTATTTTAATTTTCCTCTATTGTTGTTTACCACTTTCTAGCTGGACCCTCAACTTTTGACCTGCCCGTGGCTCTGATTGCTCTCATTACTGTATGTTATTCTTCTATCCTCTCCTGTAATAAATCCCTTTTCCATTTAGTGTGTTCTATTCATTTTATGAATCATGGATCCTTCCTCTGCTAAACAACAAATGGATTTCGATAATTGAAAATATGACAGGAAGAAGTAGGCAGAGGGCAAACTATGTAAGAAAAACACCTGTGAGAAGACAGGAATCATCTGAATTCAGAACTGATTTTTTTACAGGGCTAGACCTCAAAAAACTTCTCTCCATAAGAGGAAAAAAAAATTGTTATTTATATTTAAGCAATCATTCTTGTTGAATTGTTTTTGCTTGACAGAAAATATTTTATACATTAAATTATTCAAAAAGAACATTTCCCTGGAATTTTTACCTTCTCATTAAAAAAAAAAAAGGCAAATAAATGCAAAAAAAACCCAAACTCAACAGATTATTTTTCTCAGACATGTATTTGTTTAACATTTCACCAGTGGTACATTTTGTTTTAAGAAAGCCATAGCAAGATGTGTCCTGTCAGTTTGCTTTGGTATCTAGTCAAATGCATCATTTCAGTGAGCTGCAGTGACATATCACAAGACACGTGTCTAGCAAAGGATCTGGCTCATAAATTGAATTTGATTAGAAGAATGCTCTGAACAGCTCTGCTGTGGTAATATATGTCCATATCAAACCATTCAGTAACAGTCAGATTTTTGTGTATTTTTCTGTATTTTTGTGTATTTTTGCATGACAAAAGCCAATTCCATTCTATACTGAAAGTCGAACTTAACAAAATGGTGCTCTCCTGTGCAGGGCCAGGAGTTGGACTTGTGGGTCCCTTGCAATTCAAAAAATTCTGTGAAAATATTAATTTATCAATGTGTATTGTAAGTTTCAATTTCTACCATAATAGGAGTAGGAACATGAACAAGAGAGGGACTCAGAGAACATCTGTGACCATGAAGAATAATCATAGGACATAGCTGATCAAGCATTACTTGAAAAGATTTATACGTTATGTAGACTTCATCTGCTACAGACAAAAACTTTTAAAATGTTTGAGCAGAGGTCAAGTGCTGTCTTGAGGAAAACATCTTTAATGATGTTGTAAGGGAAACATCTCCCAGGATTAATAAAGGTATAAATTAAAAGGTTCATTTTAAATATAAAGACAAGGACAGCCTTTTTTCTTTCTTCTTGAAGGGTCATATTCAGTTAAAGTGGGAACTGACATCTTTATAGGACATCTTCCATATTCAATAGACAAATAAAGTGAAAACAATTTAACAGAGAAGTCATAGCTTTTCTCCCTTTTCTCTTTTTTTTGTTAAGCTAGCCTTCAAGGAGAGACTGCACATCCCTCCAAGGAGCTAACCTTGAGAATTCATTGAAAAATCACAGTAGATTTTTTTAAACTATTTTCTCTGTTTCTTCAAGACAAATTCATTTCTCTGTTCTACTTGCAATTCCTAGAGATGACACTTACAGGCAAAATTAATTTGAACAAGCGATGCTTGTATTGACTATGCTATGAGTCATGCAGTTAATATATTGTTTTGTGGAGAGGTCTTGCTTTGTTGCTCTTGCAGCACTGGTTCAGCATGACTTTTCTCAAAACACACCTTGTAATGATCAATTATTGGAGAAAAACAGCACAGCACTATTCCTGCCATCCATGGTACTCACCAGCACAATCAAACCCACTTCCTCGGTAGCCCTGCTTACATTTGCACTGGAAGGATCCTTGGGTGTTGAGGCACTCTGCATGGAGGCTGCACCTGTGTGTATTTGTCACACATTCATTTACATCTGGGGGAAGACATAAATGCCTCAGTGAAAACTGTGCTGAACCCCAAGGCTCCTGACAGCCTGTTTGTGCCACCCATCTCATCCAGGTTCTGTGAGCGCTGATGTCAGACCAAGCCAGTGCAGACACCATCAGAGGCAGAAGGATTTACACTAGGACAGAATGCTTGGTGTCAGCTACAAACACACAGATGCTAGCATAGGTATCCATGGAAAATGTTCATCCCAGGAAAGACAAGGTGAATCCAGTGATTTCCTGACTGAGGACAGAATTCAAACTACAGGTTGCACACATTCTTCTATTAACAAAATGCACAAAGCACCAAGAGAATGGGTGACAACATTTAAAAGAGAGCTCACCAAAACATTCTCATTCTTTCATTCGTTGTAGAAAGAATGCAATGGAAAGTAACCCTGAGCGTGCCAAGATGTCAAGATCTCTAAACTACCTCTCAATTCCCAGCATATATATGATGCTGCCTGAAAAAAAAGTTATATAAGGAAAATTCAGTAGAAAAACTACATTCAACTCACAGCAAAATGTACAAGCACCAAGAGTATTTGATTTTGCTCCATTACAAAGATGTTTCTGATTTATCCCGCATGAGGCAGTCACGTTGCTGCACAAATGTTTGTACCACTCACATTTTATCCAGATTGCATCATTTTTAGCAGCTGACAGGTCCTCTCATAATGTAAGTCAGCAAACAAACAAGTAGCAGGAAGACTGACTCAAAAGTCTGGTGTGTCTGAAAGTGAGATTTATGTTTGCAAATAAAATCCTCACTACTGAGACCGTTCCAATATTCCTCCTGTGCACACATATTGTATGAGAAAAGAAAATATTTTTTCCACTTGAAGTGTCTCAGGGTTTGCAGACATGAAATGCAAGCCTAAGTCTCCAAACCTGCCTTATGATCTTCCTCCCACTCCACTTCCAATATCAATTAAATATAAACAACTCCCATTAATTGTCTTTTTTATGCATGTGTAGTAGTTCCAACACTTCTAGGCCCTTGTGTAGTCAACAGCTTGAACAGTACTCCTGCAGCACCTGCAGCAGTAACTTATATTTTGCTGTTCTTCCAGCATTCAGTCAATGGGTTGAAACAGGAGTTAAGCATGCTTTGACATTTGTTTTAACACCTGAGAATGTCAAGATTAACTTTTTGCCTGTATTTATTTTTGTAAGAGAGAAACTTGGTCATGCAACAGAAACCTGAAAAGTAATTGAAACCTGTTATTTTCATTCTTTTTATTTCCCCTCAAGTTCTGTCCAAACCATCCAAATAACTGTTCTTACTGTCATGAAGACACTTACTTCACATTCCTCAATAATGACAAGAAAAAGAAAAAAAAATAATGGGACTGCTTATTCATCACAATTTGAAACCAAGACAACAAAAAATGGTTCTTTAACTAAACCTTTACCAGAAGCAGCATTTTTTTAGTCAACAGTTGCCAACTTAAAACAAGCTCCTGCACACCTTGACTTGGCACAATGAGACAATTTAAATTGCAAGTGCCAGTGGTTTAGTTTTTCATAAGGCTACAGAAAAAAAAAAGACCCAGAGAAAAATTCGAAGTCCCATCAAGAATATTCTTAGTGTGACATCTTCTACCCATTTCTGAGGCAGCATCCCCAGGACAGGACAAGGTGCTGGGGGCAACCACAGGGAAGATGCTCTCTGTGGGAATCAGAAGAATGAAGAAGGAACATGCATGGGCTGGCTCCTACCTGCACAGCTGTAGCGGCCACTGGCGTATTTCAGCTCATATCCCTGCTGGCACTTGCAGTAGAAGCTCCCAAATGTGTTGACACATCTGCGGTTGTACAAGCAGACAGCCTTGCCTGTGGAGCATTCATCAATGTCTACAGCAGGAGAAGGGATGCTGGTCAGATCCATGAGAAGGTGAAATGGGAAAAAACTCAATGGGATTTGCATGAGAATGGTTTGTTCTTGGCTGTCACAAATAAACTTAATAAATAAATCTTATGATTTCCCATTTCGTGGTGGCTTTTGCATGTGTTCTTATGAGTGAAGCAGTAAAATGTGAACTAACTTTATGGAAGAACACAGTACCAACTATTATAACCAATGCTTTCTTCATCACAGGAAACTCACAGGCAATGTTGAGGCTTCTGGAGAAAAATTGAGAAGTTTGTATTGTGGGTCACCACAATAAAAGAAAGCCCCATCCAAACAAAATGCCCAAATCCTATAACAGATTATGTCAGCAGGGCAGCTTCCTGCAGGCAAAGCACAGTAATTAATGGCCTCATACCAATAGGGAGAAACCAAATCTGTTGATGACTCTAAATCATGTCAAAACATTGAATTATTTACCGGGGATGAGAGTTATCCAAAGAATTACATGGCCAATAGTTCAAGAAAAAATATTTTTTAAAAAAATATTAAAATTTTACATCACACTGAGAGTAACAAGAAGCATTATTTAAGCCAGTGAGGAGGGTTAACTACTTCCTAACCTTTCCCCAGAATCTTACAGCTTCAGGGATCCTGCAGAAAAGAAGCTGAGTGAGCTCTCTAACCATACCAATGCATGTCCTTCCATTTGGTCCCAGCTGAAGGCCACCTGATGGGCAGAGACACTGCACCTGGCCTTTGACTTCTTCACATCCATATTGGCAATTCACCATGTCACATGTCCTAGAACCTGAAAACAGTATTTAAAATAACAAGAAGAGCAGAATCCTAGGCAGGAATCACACAATTTTAAGTTAGATATGTATAAACATAGAAATTAATCAGAACAACAAAAATCCATTCATTATAAAGCTGTTTAGAAATTACTATATAAAAAATTCAGGAGTCCATGAGATTTTCTACAAACAAAACTCTGTCACCAATAAACTAGAAGCTTCCCCAGGTCTGAAAAATCAGGTTGGTTAAAAAAGCAGAATGCTTTCCATTTCATGCTGGCTTAAAGACAAAAAAGATGGGTAGAAATACCTATTTTCATAAGTTTAGATAAGCCTTAGATCATACAGCAAATGTTTGCAAGAACAGTTTTCACCAACTGTCGAAAGCATATTAACACAGATAAAATAAATCAGTTGTGGAGCACAGAAAGGCAAAGCAAGGAATAATGCATTAAATTCAGCCCAGTAATAAGTAATCTGTATTGGTGCTTTGCTTGAATCCATTCAGTTATCCTTATTCAACGGACGAACAGTCAGGATTGTACACTGAGATTGTACTAGCAATTCGTCATCTGAAGCAACACTATCAAAGACTTTTACTCCTAACAGGACCAAAACACCTCTGAAGACCAAAATATAAATATGACCTAGTTTACTTCACCCAGGAACTACCAAATAGGAAGACTCTTTCAGCTGTGACAGTACCAGGGAGGAGGGGCAAAGACTCTATCCTGAATAAGCTAAATCAGTTCATCCCAAGAAGAAAATCTGCTGGGGTTAGATGTGATTAGATGATCTTGGTGTGCCTGTTCCATCAGCTCCGTTACTTACTTGCACATGTGCCATCTGGCATGAGCATGTACCCGTTGAGACAATAGCACTTGTAGCTGCCGTGTGTGTTCATACATCTGTGCTCACAGGGACGCGGCTTCAGTCCACATTCATTCACATCTGCAGAAGCCATTGGAACTGAGTGAGTGCTGGGCTTTTATACACCTATTCATGCATATAGGTGGATAATATTGCCTAATGCGTGGAGTTCCCCAGAGTGAAATCGTCTGGATGGAAAATAAGCCAGCCCCTTGCAAGATGAGAGTTGAGCAGACCATCTGGCTGAAAGACTGCTAGTAAAACCAACATACACAGACCTCTACACTTGAAAAATTAATGCAAACTCTGGCCACATCTGGAAGCTTGTTAGGAAGAAGTGGAGGGGTGGAGAGAATCATAGCTAATTTTTTGGGTGAGTTTTTTTAATGGATTTTTTCTGGTTCTAGCCCTCCAGTTGACCTCTGTATTAGAAAGGCAAAAACATGAGACTAAGAATAGCAAAAGAGTTTGAGATAAAGCGAAACAAAGATTTTTTACTTTAATTTTTCTGAGCTACACACTGGCCCCAAGGTTATCAGTAGCAGAAATGAAATACAATTTATGATAATAATTATGTGACTTTAAAAGGATCTCAAAAATCTCAAAATCCTGAGAATAAAACGCCCTAAATCCTTCTCAAAATCCAGGATTTAAAGGCTTTTCAGAAACTAAATCAATTTCAAATTCCCAACATCTATCCTTCATAGATAGAAAATGAGAATTCTAAAACATGTGGTATAGGGTGAGCAGTTCTGACAATGATTATTTGGCCTATGACAAGGGGACAACATCTGTGGTTTTTACTTCCATGACCTGACACCTCTACCTCTTGTAGTGATTAGTAAATAGATGGAACTCATTTACAGAATGCACATTCAATATGTGTTTAACAGCACACATGACCAATAACATAATTTCAGCAAAGATGCAGCTCTCCAGGCAAGCACTGAGCTTGTGCAACTCCACTTCCAATGGGAGAAGCATTTGTTCTGTGTCACACCCTGCAGACCACAGGAACAAAACCTCCAGGCCATTCAAAGCATAAACTTTGTGGAGGTGCACAAGTCCTTGTTACAGCTCAGTCCAGGGAGAGAGAGAGTTGCATTCTGTTATTCCCACAGGGTCTGTTTGAAAAATGACAAGCTGTCTGCTTGCAAATCTCACTGGATTTTTGTGCTACTGTGACTCCACTAAGTAAGTAAGACTCTTTAAACAAAGAAACTACAGAGCACACTAGAGAACAAAAGTTATTCCACTTAGACCATACATTTTCAAAAGTGCTTATCTGTACCTATCTCTCACAATGCACAGAGAGCATACGCAGCTCTAAAAAAGAACCTATGGAGATAAGGCTAATTTAGCTCAGACTTGGTGGCAGACTAATACAGTCCCCTTATCTCTGTTATTTTAGTTAGCTCATGTTGAGCTTGCTCAGCAGGACATTCTGCTGTAAGGACAGGCCAAGGCTACATCTGCCAGTAAATTAGAAGTGGGTATTAACACTCCTGGCTGATGGAACATGACCACCTATACAGCTATACTGTTGAAACAAACATTTCTTGGACACTTCTGCCTGTGCCAGCCACCACCCCACTGAAAAAATCCTGCTCCTGCTTCAGAAGGTGGAAAAGCCCAGGAGCTAAGAGGCAGTCTGTGCAGGGCTTCCTCCAGGCCTCAGTCTGGGAACCTGCTGAAGTGCACAGAACTGATCAGGTTGCCTATGGAGAGCCTGTCAAATGCACATGGAATTACTGCACAGAAAGCACCTAAAAGCTGAGGGCTTCTCTGTTGCCTGTTAGCAACATTTAAGATGCCAAAAAATTTTTGAGGTTAAACTTCTGTGTTTAGAGGCTGAAGTTGTAAGTGGTACTTATATATCTGTTACACATAACCACAGCTGCTGTTTCCCTTTCCTCTCTAGCGGTACTGAGGATTTAACTTCTTTCCCTGTGAGAAACAGCAAAAGATGGATTTTATCAAAATATTTAATAGGACATCTTTAAGGAATATTGTTTGAAAGATACTGTGTAATAAATGGGCTGGTTTGACTATAAAAAATGTGTATTTAGCATGTCAATGCAATATTTTCAAGCAAAGTTTGCAGGAGCTCAGGAAGGTAGCAAGGACAGACCTAGTCATTTGTGTGGCCTTTATGTCATGTTTCCATCATAGCACCTACAATTCACTCATTTGCCTCTTCATGCACAGTGTCCCGCTCCTTTCATCTGATCCAAGACAGGGCTCTCATGTTTTGGAACAGGATAAAAAAAGCTTACCAATGTTCTTACCAATGTGTTAACTGAAATATTTCCATGTCAAATTCCAAATTTATGGGGGGGAAATGGTGCATTTAAAGTTTCTGAAAATGCAGACTCCCAATGGTGGTTCTCAGAAATACCATCAGCATATACAAGCAGCCCAGGCAGATTGATAAATTACATATCTACCACATAATTGCAAGTGTTTCTGAGTAGAAGATTAACTTAAAAGAAACATGGGCTGCTGGTTAAGAAAATAACATGGGTCCTGGAACTGGCTTCCATCTCTTCTGAGATCTTCCTATGTAATCCCTCCATGCCTTAATCTTCTGACTGTAAACATGAGTTTGCCCTTGTCATTAGCCCACAGGACATATACAATATAGGTTCAATCTTTTGTCTGCTGAAGGAGGCTTAGAGCTTTCCTGGGATGCTGGAGATGCAAAAGCCTTAAATTCTCAAGTTCTTCTACATAAACAAGAAAACATCCTGGTTTACTGCTTTGGAAGATTACAAAAACCATAGTACAAGATAAGGAAACAGAAAAAAACCAGTCTCCTTTCTGGAGCACACGCACAAACCTTGGTTACAGGTTTTCCCTGTAAATCCAGGGAAACATTTGCATTTGTTTGGTCCCATGCACTCGCCATACTTGCAACCATGTCCACAGGTAGCTGGTGGAGTCAGGCAGTGAAAAGAGAGAGAAAAATTAAAAGTTAGAAATGTTCTATCTGAGAACTTTTGCCCTGCTTAGTCACCTAAAAGGTTTTGCACAAGTTCAGCATCTTCCACACTTCTCCCTCTAGGGTGAGCACAGTAGATACTGATTAACACTTTATTTGGGCTTGATAATAGTGGCACTAATATTAATTACAAGAATTCGGTTTTTTCCAGGTTTGTAAATACAAAAGGTCTCTCCCTCTTTTTTTTTTCCTTTTTTTTTTTTTTTGGCAATGGTTTCAAGCCACATTTAGTTTTGTACTCTTGCCTTTTTCCTTTCTTTAGGAAGGCTGTGTGAGAAGCAGCTGGCCACTAGCTTGAATTGCTATACTTGGCATCTGGAGCTGGAAAGAGGCAACAGCACTCTCCTAGAGCCAAAGGAGACACATAATCCTATAGCAGTTTACAGTCTTGGATCTCCTCAGTTACAGCTGAGAAATGTGTCTATCCCGTGGTGAACATCCAGAGCACATCTGTCATCAGGCAACTGTCCTTAGCACACATCCCAGGGAGGATATTTGCATCATGTTTACAATAATTTGAGAGGGCTACATTTAACCTGGATGCATTAAAAAGCAACTCTAAGTCCTCTGGATCATCAATCAGAAGTTAAATGCTGACTTTTATAAGCCTTAAGGCTCCTGAAATCACTTTAATTGTAAGCATGGGGGTTATTCAGGAAGAGCAAACCAAACATGCATTTATGTCAGGACTGCCTCTGAGGAAACAGTGAAAGAGAGTGCACCAGGGTGTGAATCTCAATTCCCTATGTAGTTAAGCTGATCTGCAAACTATAGGAAAGTTTAGTTGCTATATAGTAAAATTAATAATAAAATTCATTTTTCTGAATTCAAGTATCTTCCCTCCATTAACACACACATTCAGATGTACTGAGGCACTAATTCTGCAGACTGAGGCATTTTTCAACACTTCTTCCAGCCCTGAAAGCAGTGTGGCACACTGCAAGACCAGCTTGTTCCCTGGGATCCAAAGCATCCCTGCTTGGGATGTTCTCCCATAGGATGGACGCATTTCTCTTCTGTAACTGAGACTGCAAAAGACCAGCTTGCAGTGCTAGCACTGAAGCAGTGAAAACCAGTACACGCGGATTTTCAATGCAGAATTACATTATGGATGGCTTAAAGTGTTTTGCCAAAGAACAGTCTTAAAATTTTATGAAAACGTAATTCTTTAAAACAAGACAACCTTCTTCACTGGCTGATCAAAAGTTACATTTGCCAGTTATCTCTCCAGGTATTAATTTGCATCAAAACTAAAGTGCAATTAAGCAATGCAAGAAATACTACAATAATCCCTTTTTCTTTTTTTAAAATGGCATATCATATATACAGAGCAGAGACATTTTAGCATTTTTCCCTTTTAGCATATGGATTTTCAGCAATGAATAATCTTAAGCCTCTATACAAATTCACTAGACATAAAAGGCCAAACTCTCTGGGACAAGTGCAACATCTGAAAAAGATCTAAAACATATATTTTTATTATTTTGTTGTGTTTTGCCCAAGTAAAATTGGAGAGAAAGATTCCCCACTGCATTCTCCTTGGGACATGTAGACCTCTCACAAATTAGAAGTGTCCTAAGAGTCATTGTCTCTTCATTAAGCAAATGCTCCACAGACCAGAACACTGGCAGGCTACCCAAGCTCAGGTCAGGGCCACTTATTGTTTGAGTGTGATTTATGTTTCTAGAAAGTTAAAATGCTCTGGTTCTCAGAGGCTGTGTAATCTGAAGATAAAGGATACCAACTGATATGAAATCATTTTAGGGGTCCTTATATAGCTTTAGAAAACACTGCATTTATGGCACGTACTCAACAGCTGTAGCAGTGTAGCCACTGACCAGGGCTGTGCAGGAGGTTAGAACAGATGGTGCCTTCTGGATCTAAGAATTTCTGAACGTGCAAGTTATGGTTTGGTGATATTTACCCAAAGTTCTACTTTTTCTGAGGAGATATTCTCTCAAGCATGTTTTATTTGCTCTCTCACAGATTTGGAGATTTCACTCCTCAGGAGTTTTCCTTCTGTAACTTCTGGCAGACATGTAAGAAACCTCCTTATTAGTACCAAGTAGGCAGCAGCAGAGAGGAAGGAAGCAGAAAGTTAATGTTACCTTCACAGTGGCCCTTGTTCTTTCTCCAGCCAGGACAGCAATCCCACCTGGAGCCATAGCGACACACCCCAGGCTGGCTCACAGCCCCCAGCTGCCCATGAGCTCTCGAGCTGTGTGAGGAAGGACAAACACTAGCTTGATATGAAATCATTTTTAGGGTCCTTATATAGCTTTAGAAAACACTGCATTTATGGCTACTCAACAGCTGTAGCAGTGTAGCCACTGACCAGGGCTGTGCAGGAGGTTAGAACAGATGGTGCCTTCTGGATCTAAGAATTTCTGAACGTGCAAGTTATGGTTTGGTGATATTTACCCAAAGCTCTACTTTTCTGAGGAGATAGTCTCTCAAGCATGTTTTATTTGCTCTCTCACAGATTTGGAGATTTCACTCCTCAGGAGTTTTCCTTCTGTAACTAGACATGTAAGAAACCTCCTTATTAGTACCAAGTAGGCAGCAGCAGAGAGGAAGGAAGCAGAAAGTTAATGTTACCTTCACAGTGGCCCTTGTTCTTTCTCCAGCCAGGACAGCAATCCCACCTGGAGCCATAGCGACACACCCAGGCTGGCTCACAGCCCCCAGCTGCCCATGAGCTCTCGAGCTGTGTGAGGAAGGACAAACACTAGCTCCAGCAGGAAAATGCTCTAGTCCATTCCTCTGCACACCCCTTTGTACAATTCTCTTATGTTTTATCCCCTGTCAAGCATTTTCATTTCACCAAACCCAGACAGGAATGCAAACTTTCCTTCAATGAAAGAAACTGGGATGATGGGAATATTTCACCTGCAATAAATTAACTGTGCAAGGTAAACACTTTCTAATGAGAAACATGGCAAAGGCAAAAAATACAGCCAGCTCCTTGCTAGAATGAGCCATCTTAATATCAGTGAAGTCAATAGGGCTGCCTCAGTTTGTGTCACATGAGCAAATGGATCAAAGACATGATGCCATAACTGACAGCACTATTGCCTCGGATGATGAAAGACTGATTCTACAGAAAATCCTGTTGAGAACATCAGTCAGCTCCATAAAAGCTGGTGAATTACAGGCTCATAGCCTCTGCATACATGCACAGTGATTGCATAAGTCCTGACAATGTCAGGCACTCAGGTTGCATGAGACTCCCTGACCATACAAATTAATGTTAATTTCACCTGCCAATAAGCCCAGGGGGTTCAAAGTCATTGTGCAGATCAACAGCTGCATGAGCTGGAAAATCTGCCATATTAATTGCCAAAATTATCAATCTGATGGAAATTCACAACTGTGTAAGTCTTCTAGACCTCCTCTGTGCTTCTATGAATGCTGTGGCTTTAGTTCTTTTTCCTTGCTGTTCTTTCTGCTTCCTGTTGCTTAAGTTGTCCACCTTAAGCCTGTCCCCTTTATGAAATTCTTTCCTTTATCCAAAATCCTCTGTCCCCATTGCTTTATCCAAGTCATAATTTAAAATGCATTTTCTTCCAAGAGTCCAAAGTGTTGGTTTTGACCCAGAAAATTCCATTTTGCTGAGAGCTTTGTCGTAAGTGATTTGGGGTCCTGAGGGGGGACAATACACTGCAACAGAAATCTCACAGTGGGAAAAAAATGATGGAAAAAAGCCATCAGGCAAGAACTTTTGTTAGTCTGAGGAATTTTTTAATCTGAGGCACAAAAAAGGTAATATTTTATCTCATTACAGGAGTGCTTTGCATGCATCCTCCTGTGCTTATCTGTAATGGTTGCACTCCCATCAAAACAGTTTCTGTAAACATCACTGAGGCAAACTAGTAGAACAAATATATGCCTACACTTCAAAGACACAAGGTGTTACTGCAGAGTTTTCTTTAGTAGCTGAACCACTGGAACTAGAAGGGAGTTCAGAGGAAATGCATAAGCTCATGTATCTGAGATACTCTATACAAAGAGATGGTCTTCATGTTACCTAACAAGTAAAAAAGCTTCAGTGCTGGAATAAATTGTTCTGAAGCCACCCAACCTTTGCCATCAATGAAGTGATGCAGTTTACAGGAGCACATGTTCTTGTGCATGAACATCTTCAGACAGGTGAAAAGGTGTGTTGAACTGCTCTAACTCCTCTGTGTCTGTGACAAATCAGCACCCTACCTCTGCAGCCTATAGATAATAAAATAACCTTTTTCCATTTTGTTAACCACATGTTGCTGCCTTACAAGACTTGCAAGTATACAAGTTAAAGAACATATGTTCTGCCTGCAGACTGGAAAGTGGCCTTGAATTCACCTGGATAGTAAATGTACATTCTGCTTGCATCCTAGAAAATCCCTTTGAATGCATCTGGACAGTGCTATGACTCCCCTGGAAGGTTAAAATGCCTAAAGCCTGGAGGAAGAAGGATCTCGTTCCTTTCCCAAATGTGCTCATTTTCACAGGAAAAATGGATTCGCTAATGTTTTATTTAATAGTTTATTTTTAAAAAGTTATTATAAAGCATACAATATCTCCCAAGATTTCAGAATAAACTCTTCTTAAAACTGGGAGATGTTCCATAAAGCTGCAAATTAAATTAACACAGCTGAACTCTATAGATATTGCCCAGGACAAGTTCGAAAGACTTGTTCTGACTTCCACAACCAGCACCAAGATAAAACTTATCTTTGGCAGAGGGAGATCAACTAGATCCCAAAATCTGGGAGGAAAACCAGTTTTGCCAGGTTAGTCCCTCTCACCCATGAAGAATTAACACCCATCAGCTTAGCTATTTCTATTAGGAGTTTGGCACTTTAAAAAAATTTAGAAAGAGGAGATTCTTTCAGGTGGGCAGACCCTTTCTGGGAGAATGTCACATGAACCTTATGGATATTGGAGAAAAAGTAATGTAGACTGGAGGCACAGGGCACTTCTGATCCTTCCTTGTCTGATATTCCTGTAAGATTTCAGAGGAACTACCTAAAGTACCTGAGTGAGATGGCTGGATTATCACAGTTTTCTCAGTGTGCAAAAAATTCCTGGACTTGAAGCATCTGCAGCCAAAAAATGTGACTGAAAAGGAGAAGGCACACTGTGCAGGTCAGATCACAGTGCAGGTGGAAGAGTGCTGTCTGAAGAACTCTGTCCCCTGAGAGGCAGCACTGGTGCTAAAGGTAACAAGTGGCTACTCAGCAGTCCAGGGTACCCAGGGAGGAGAGAAGTAATTGATTTTATGTGGCTGTGGTATTGCTGACAGCACTATGAGACATTTAGCAAAGCACAGTGAGGCTAAATAGTAACCAGGACTGCCTGAGTTGAGGAGACTGAAATAAAGAGAGGGCTGCATTGGCTGTCACAGGATTGCTGTGAGCCATAGCACCATTTTAAACTAAGTGGGACTAAGTTGCACTGCTGCTGTAGCTTGAATTGCTGTTATGGTTTAGGAATAGTATTCCCCAAATCAGTCCCCCCACCAACTCTCTCCACAACCACATGCCACCCTCTCCTGCTCCCCCAATTTCCCCTCACCCTTCCCCTTGCAGCAGGATGGAGATGAGAACTGGAGGTACAATAGGCAAAGATTGCAGGCTGAGGTGAGAACAATTTACTGGAAATAGCAACCAGATAAGAAAATGAACAGTAACAGCAACAATACTAATGACAGAAGGAAGAAGAAAAGAAACATTTCACACGAAAATACGCCAATAATAGACCAGACAGGCTCCCTGCACCACGTTTTGTTGACTGGAAGGAACCCCTTCTTCCTGGAGGACAGTCCTTTTCCCCTGCCTTCAGCAATGGTGTGAGGTGGTAACAAATGTGCTTTCTCTAAGATATAAGAGCGGGTCTGGAGTTCATAAACTTCCAGTTCCCGATGAGCTGACCACTCAACAGCCTCACATGTGCTGGAACAGAACACTGCCACTTGTTGATGACAAATGTTTCAATTCACAGATCTAATGTTAAAGAAATAAACCACAAAACATGTTGAAGGCTTCACATGCAGTTGCTGGGAATTGTCCCTTTACGAGCTATTCCCTTGCTGCAGCACTTCTGTTTCTGGAGAACTGGGAGAGAGAGCACTGGAATGGCTTGGTCTGGAGTAAGTAATTTTATTGATCCTCTCTCAAAATCTCGTTCAATACCTGTCTCCATAGAACCCAGCATCTGTGATGACAGGCTGCGGGTGAAGGGCCGTTTATGCTGGCAGACCAAGGACTGGGGGTGCTCACACCTTCCCACAGACGGCGCAGCTATTCCCCCATTGGGACCGCAATTTAAGCTGCCGCTTTTCCCAGAGCACGCGTTCCCAGCTCCGGTGCGACAGCTCGGGGGAGCGGCTCGCCCGCCGCCGGAGGGAGCGCACCGACCGGGCGGGCGCCGTTCAGCACCACGGCCCGGGACCGGCGCCGCCGGGGCGGACCCGCGCACACCCCGCTCACGGAGGGAGCCCCCGACCCCCGCGGGGCCGCCGGGGAGCAGCGGAGCAGCCCCGGACCCGCCGCCAGCGGGGCTGCCGTGCCCGGGCCCCTCCCGCCCGCGTCCCGCTCACCTGCCCGCGGCGGCCAGCGCGGCGGCGAGCAGCGCGGCCAGCAGGGCGCTCCCGGGCACCATCGCCCGGCCACGGGCGGCACCCCGGCGCTGTCCGTCCGTCCGTCCGTCCGTCTGTCTGTCTGTCTGTCCGTCCGTCCGTCCGTCCGTCCGTCCGTCCGTCCGTCCGTCCGTCTGTCTGTCTGTCCGTCCGTCCGTCCGTCCGTCCGTCTGTCCCTCGGGCCGTCCGTCTGTCTGTCTGTCTGTCTGTCTGTCCGTCCGTCTGTCCCTCGGGCCGTCCGTCGCCGGAGCGCGGGCGGGAGCCGGCCGGGGCCGTATAACCGGGCGGGGCGGGCCCGCCTGCAGCCGGGGCGGGCAGAGCCCGGAGAGGGGCGGGGGGTCCCGGCCGGAGCCGCGGTGATGCTGCCCCGGGGAAAGCCGCGTCGCCCCGGCGGGCGATACGAGCCCCGGTACGAGCCCCAGCCCCGCCTGGGACCGGCCGCTGGTAAATCGGTAAATCGGTAAATCGGTAAATCGGTAAATCACCATTTACCAGTGCCCCACAGCCGGCGTGTCCGCGGGCTCTGCCTCCGCAGGCACCCGCCGTGGCAGCGCTGCGATGGGTTTCCATCACCGGGAAATGCTTTTTCATCGAAAGCTTTCAAGGCTTTGCCTTGCAGGACCATCCCTGAACAAACTTTTCCCAATGTGCTAAGTACTTGGATATTAAGAAAAATTTTCTTCAGATAGAACTTCTGCCGAGTTGCTGATATCTACTGCTGATTTTTTCAGCCTTCTGAAAGTACAGATGTTCCTCCAAATTACATTTAAGTCACCTTATGGAGAGGAGCAGTGTGAAGTCAGAAGTACCAAAAGATGGCAAATTTAGCCCCAGGATTCAAATTACATCTGGTTAAAATTCAATCTATTTAAAAGAAACAAACCTGTGCAATACTGTTTATGTGTTGCATAGGATGGTAAAGACTTTTTTTGTCCTGGATGCTGGACACAAAAGCCATTGTTGGTTTGCAGCTGTGCTGCTGTCTTTTTGAAATGCAGCAGTACCTTAAGACTCCCCAGGTCCATTCTTTAGACTTGTCTTCCTGTATGGGAGGAGTAGTCTTTGATTTTAGTTAAATCAGCACCATGTAGAAAGCATACTAATTACTCAAAACTGAATTCAAAGACTCGTGGTTTTTATTATGCACATGTATTCCAACAAATAGATATGAGTGTATCAGTTGAGTCTGATCTTGCCACTAAAATGTTGGTTGTTGTTCAAGATGAATTTTTTTGGTCATAAGACAAATAATTTCTGAACTGTGATGCAGGTAGTCTGTTATGAGCAATAATTATCCCCCCCCCAAAAAAAAATATACACATGTTTTTTGGGGTTTTTTTTTTTTTTTTACAGAGTGACTTGTGGATAGGTCTGTCTGCCCTGGTGGTCCCTAAGTAGTATTTTACATTGCTTGCTGGAATGGGACAGCCCTGGGTCTCCCCCGTTCCCTGTGATTTATTAGGGAAATGTTTATTGAGGCTGTAGTCACGACTGTCTCCCAGGTGAAAGCTAATGGGCAGTTTCTGGACCATCCTCCCAACCTTGCTCTGAGCTTCCACAGGAGCCCTTTCATAACAAGGTGATATAAGAGGGGCCTGTGGCTTCTAGGGTCATATATAACATGTCTTACAGGAATGTCCCTTAGCTTATAGGAAAACCTTTTCATACTTCGTACAATCCTGATCCCAAAGCACACCTCATGGCTGCTGTTGTTCATATATTTTCTTGATATCTAGAATGCAAAATGAGAAATTAGTGGGATGACAATTATAAATCCTGTTTCTAGACTGAACACAGTTCTTTTTTCATGAAATGCTGCCCTTAGTTTTTGGGTCTTGGCTATGTGTTGCACTCCTGTTTTTCATCTCTGGACCAAAGTGAGCCCCATGATAAGAGTGCTTTGCCCACTGAAGATCCTGTTTCCCATTTGGGGTGAATGGACATAAAAGCTCTAAATTTGTGTTGGGGGGGGAGTCCTGCTCATCCCCCTTCATTTCCTCCTTTGCCTGACATGCTGGGTTGTACCAACAAGAGCATGACCAGCAAGCAAAGATGAAGAAGTAATTGGCCTTCTCTATTTATCACTTGTCAGGGCATACCTGCAATACTCTGCTTAGGTTTTTCCTACTTGTCTTACTTGGTACTTTATAAAAGTTACTGTGGAACAGCTCCATAGACTCATGGATCCTGGAGCTTCCATGCAGGGGAGGAAATTCAGTCTCCAGAGCTTGCTGAAAGGACATGAAGGACAGGCCCTGACACAACTCTGCCTGTACCATGATTTAACATGATTTTTTCCTCTGAGGCTGTAGCTCTAATACTCAATGGGATGGAAGGGTGGAATGGAAGATGGAATGGAAGATGGCCTACAAGGCTATGGAAGAGAACTGGATTTGCCCTTCTTGTCCACACTTTGAGTGTCCCTTCCCATGGAAAGGAAGGGGTCACATTTTCAAATTAAGCCTTGACCTCTGAAAAGTTCTGCAAGTCCCCTGTGAAGACCCCAACACCAAGTATCTAATACACAATGTCCCATATATGGCCCATTTTCCCCCACCTGGCTTATCTCAATTGATACCTGCACAATCCACGTGTGCATCAGGGATTGCCATTTCCAGCAGCTTTATGAATGAATGTAATAGGAGATCACTGTGTGGTTTTCAGAGACGAATTTTATAGGTATAGCTTTCTGGCTTTTGATGTGATTTTCTTTAGTTTCAGGTCTCCTGCCAAAAAGATTTAGATTTTTTTTTCCCCCTCATATAATTTCTCTACATACTAACACACAAATCTTTCATTGCTTGACTACATTAGCCTGTAACAAAAATAATTCAGTCACTGGTGATCCTGTTAATATATAATTCTTTCCATATGGTAGCCCAATTACATGTTGCCTCTTAGTAGCTTTTGGGTTTATTTCTCACAGAAAAAACCCAAACTATAAAATACAGTGATTTTATAGTTTGTTCAATATACTATGTTTAAAAAAAATTAAGTTCATGTAATCTATACCTGTATTTTGTCATATTAATAAATGTTAAATGTTAATCGACTATCCTGTAATTCAGCATTTTGGAACTTTAACTTTGATGGTTTGTCCTTTTTATTTGAATTATCAAAATTTAACAGTTGGCAGGTGGCAAAAGAATAAAAAAATAGGGATTAAACCAGGTAGTGTCTGGATCTATCATGCACTTGTTATGGGTCCATAGTTGCTACTTTTCAGCTTTTGCTAATTTGCTGCTGCTGCCTTTAGAGATTATTGTATGGAAAATGGCAGTAGATTTCTGTTTTACTTGGATCCCAGGCTCTATCCTCATTTGTTCCCCTTGAGGAGCTCAGTGCATGCCAGCATGCCAAGCTCAGCAACAAAGCAGAAACCTCAGCCTAGTGGGGAACACACACTTGGTGTGACTTCATGGGATCAATAGGAGGAACTTTGTGGTTTCACATCACAAAGGTGTTTGGTCCTGAATTCTCAGATTACACTTCTGCTACCATGAGTTCGGGTTCTCTCTGTGTCTTGATATTTGGAGTAGGTGTTGGTGTCAGACTTTAACTTTTCTTATGCTGTAAATATGAATTATTCAATCTCTATTTAGGAATGACAAAGGACTGATGAAGTTGAAATAGAAATACTTCAGCTAAAACATTTATATTTAACACAGATAGAGTAAAAAATAACCATTAAGGACTGCAATATTGCTATAATAGCAATCACAGCTATATCCCCTTTTTTTACTGAAGTTCCATTTATACTGCCAAGTAGTTTCAGATCAAGTTATTTTATACATTTTTCATGGAGTAGAATAAATAGAGAAATAAAAGCAAACCATTCATTTTTTCTCATGAATAATTTTAACAGCTTTAACAGACTATTTTGAAACAGTAAGAAGTCATGAATGAGATTTCTGAATTGGAATTCCTGAATAGAATCATGATTATGAAATCAATTGAGCTTATTTTTTGTTTTGGTTTGCTGAGCATTGCTTCGGGATATCTTGAGAAAAAATCATGTTCAAAGTTGAAATTCTTGAAATTATTTAACTATGATCTGAGGGTTTAGGAAACCTATCAAATATCCAGAGATTTATGAGACCTAGTAATATTGCCTCACTGAGATCACGCATGTGAGGAAAAGTTGGCAGGCTAGATTGTTAAAGGCAGAGCACCAGGATTAACAAACCTTTGCTACTAGGAAAATTTAGGTGTAACCTCAACCTACTTTTTAGCTGACACAATAAAATACTCTCAGAAACTATAAAATACTCTCAGAAGTGGTCTGTTTACATTCCTTTGATATTTGATAACATTTTTCAGATTTCTGCCATGGTTAAACCCAGCCCTGTTGTTCATGGGGCAATGTTTGCTGTCCTTTGAGTAGCAGAGAATAGGAATCCATTGACAGGATCAGCCTGGATCCCAGGTATCCCTAAGAAGGGCTCAGTATATATCTAACCAAGTTATGGTTTCTGTGAGGGAATCCTAATTTCTGCTCAAAAGTAACTGCAAGCATAAAAGCTCAGTGTTTAGAAAATGCTTTGTATTGTACTACGTTTAAATAATTAAAAATCACATACAAAATATGGTGGGTGGCCTAACAGCATGAACAAGAGCCTGTAAAAATTATACCATTGGGCTGGAGATCACTTTTCTAAACATATAAGTAAGAGGTTTCACATGTTGGTTTTATACTCCCCAGCCTGGAGTTCCAAACAAGGTTATAAATTTATTTGGCAGGAGCAACTGAGCCAAAGGATATTTGTGCCTGTTTGATGACTGGTTCAGGAGAACATGAAGAACTCAGCAAAAGCTGATGAAGTTTATTTTGGCAGCAAAGACAAAAGTCATTAAATAAAAGGAAGACAACATGGAATTAATGAAAAATCTGAGGGCATAATAGATGAATATATGCATGGAAATGTCCACTCAAGATTTTCTTTGCTGTCATTTGGTTCTCTGGCATGGATATTCATCACTGGTTCAGTTGTGTCAGGTCTGTTTTTGAAGGACATCTTAAGGTTTCAGCTAAAATCCACAGAGTCCATTTCACATGGTCCATGAACCCAAGCATGTTGAACAGTCAGTCACAAGATTTACTTCAAAAGTGCAATTCTGATTTGAACTAGAATGTGGAAGTAGAAATACCACCTGTGTCTGCACTGTGGACAGTACCCATATTATAACAAATAAATACTGGCTTCTTAAAGAAAAAAATCTTTCCAAAAGGACTCAGGGTTTTTATCTGTCTGCACTTATTTTTATTTGAACTTTTTCATAAGCTCTTTTCCCTAGGCCTTAATCTTCAGTGCTTAAAAATGTGGCTGTATAATTTTTCTGAAAATACTCCCCTCCTATCTCTTCTCCTAAAAGAACCAGCTTGCCTCATACATGTGTAGAAAGTCTTTTTCACATCTAGATATCCTCTAAATGAACATTATAGTCTGTTTTCATTTTTGTCACAAAACAGTGCCTTTTACTAAATGAGAAATTATTTTGTTCTTTGGTTGCTTCTCTTTTTGGCCAAAATAATCTAGATATGGCTTTTATTGCAGCAATCATCTGCTCTCTCCACTACCTAGCAGCCATACAGGAATCATTGAGGTGTCTGGAGTTCAGTCAAACATGATGCTGAAATGCCAAATGAAAGTTTTGGAGGACATGTTCTTGTGCATCTTGTGAACTGCCTGAATTTAATCAACTTCCCTGAATTCATTTGGTCAGTGTCCTTTACCTCCTTGTCTCATAAAAGTTATGAATACTCTTGCCCTCATACAAATCTTAAGAGAATCCAGAGAAGGTTTGACAAAAAAATAGAAGTAATGCAGAATTAAGTCAAACGAAAAAATTACAAAATGTGCAATATTTTATAAAACTTAGTTTATTTTTCAGTATTGACTTATTCACATAAACATTTGGTGGATACAGTTTCATATTTACAAGTGCACACATTTTTTTTTTTTTTTTTTTGTGTTGGTGCTTTTAAAACTGTTAGCATTGGTTTTGGTCCCAGTCTGAGATCCAGGTAGATTTTTGAGCTGTGTGTTTTGCATAATCAGAACTGTCCTCTTGAAACTGATCTGCTATTTTGTTTCAAGGGCTAGAAATCTTTGCAGGCTTTTGGAACTGAGTGCTGTTACTTTCGTTGTGTGATGCAGGTGTCTTTCACCACCAGCACTTTTGTTTCATGTCCCTCTCTTTTCCAGGTGGCAATTAAATCTCATTTCTGCATTTGAGAGGAGGCTCCTAAGGAACCTCCTTGGGGTTTTCCAATACTCAAAGGGGGATCCTGAAAAAAGAGGGAGACTGATGCTCTACATGGAGAGATAGTGAAAGGA
The DNA here is from genome assembly GCA_024865655.1 of Emberiza elegans. Lineage (NCBI taxonomy): Eukaryota > Metazoa > Chordata > Aves > Passeriformes > Fringillidae > Emberiza > Emberiza elegans. The sequence continues at coordinate 68,324,911 of JALJVW010003023.1, read as the reverse complement.
CAAGGGGGAACAGTTGAAAACTAGGAAAGGTGGGATTTAACTTGGATGTTAGGAGCACAGCACCCTTTGCTGTGAGGGTGGTGAGGCACTGGAAAAGGTTGCCTGGAGAGGTTATGGATACTCCATTCCTGGAACTGTTCAAGGCCAGGTTGGATGGAGCTCTGAGCAACCTGATCTAGTGGGAAGTGTTCCTGCCTAGGGCAGAGGGGTTTGAACTAGAGGATCTTAAGGTCCTTTCCAACCCAAACCATTCTATGATTCAGTGATTTGCCTTTCTGAGTAGACATCTGTCTTTTTGGTTTTAACCACTCTGTCTTGGAACCTTTTCCTTCAATGTGTATTCCTCTCCTTTACATTTTGCACATGACCATATATTTCCTAAGCTTATATGGAGATGTATTATTACAGATATTTGTAAAAATAAACATCTGTTTAACATCTATCTGCTGCTAATATGCAGTGTAAAGTTAAGTGTATCCCTTAAGTCCCTCCTGGAAAATAATTTGACTGCTTTTCTTCCCCCTTAGCAGCTGTGTACATATTGCAAATAAATTAGTACTCTGAAGCCATAATGTTTATGTCCAACTGCCCTTTCCTTTCCTTTCCTTTCCTTTCCTTTCCTTTCCTTTCCTTTCCTTTCCTTTCCTTTCCTTTCCTTTCCTTTCCTTTCCTTTCCTTTCCTTTCCTTTCCTTTCCTTTCCTTTCCTTTCCTTTCCTTTCCTTTCCTTTCCTTTCCTTTCCTTTCCTTTCCTTTCCTTTCCTTTCCTTTCCTTTCCTTTCCTTTCCTTTCCTTTCCTTTCCTTTCCTTTCCTTTCCTTTCCTTTCCTTTCCTTTCTTTTCCTCTTTCTTTTCCTCTTTCTTTTCCTTTCCTTTCCTCTTTCTTTTCCTTTCCTCTTTCTTTTCCTTTCCTCTTTCTTTTCCTTTCCTTCTATGCAAGAAACATCTGCTTTCTGTTATCCTCTGTGTCAAACAGAAAACAATAACAGTGCTCATTAGGAAGTTTCCATGTTTAACTTTTGCATGGCAGCATTCAGAGAAAGAAGACCTCCCAGTTTTTCTCTTGAAGAGATTTGTTATTTTCTCACCATAAACTCTCCAGAAGGCTTTTGGCAGCTCTGTCATGATGCTCAGTTTCTTGCCTGGAAGCCTGACCTCCTGAAATATCCCATTCTTACACTCTTCAGTATTCTGTCACATGGGGTGGTGTGCTTACCACAGTAACTGGAAAATGACTGCTTTTAAAATAATAGCTGTTGTTTCAAAACATATAAAATATTTCAGAACCTCCTAGTTGACACCCCTAACAAACAGTTTGTTCCCATGAATGCACAGCATGGTTTTCAACTAGTCCAGACAGATAATGCAAGCTCAAAAGCAATCAGTGTTTCAGCCTGCTTGGTGTTCATTCATTTCATCTGCAGTTACCTGTGGGCTGAGTTCAGGAGAATGGAAAAGCTCTGCTTTTTCTTGTTGCCCAAGAAATGTGGAATATGTGTTATAAGAAAAAAATCCTAAATGGGAAAAGAAGTTAGTAACATTATATTGATGAATATTAATTACTAGATGATTTTATTATCTGGTTAAAAGTCTTTTGAACTCTTTTAAGACCTCATAAGACAGGTCACACTTATGGATGTGGCTATATGGTGTTAGTATAGATGTTATACAGAGAAGTTTGTTAGCAAAACAGATCAGGTCTAAAAGGAAGAGAAAGGTGAAAGTTGCTTGCAAAAGCTCTGAGTAAGTTGATTTTACTCACAGTCATTCTTACTTCCACTTACCACAAGCGCCAAGTGTGCCTGAGTGGTCTGACACCGTGTGGGATGCAAAGGACCAGAGAAACTACTGAGCCCTTGTCACAGCTCTGGGGTCCTTCATTGGGACTGGCAGTGAAGAATTGCTTTTTAAAGAAATATTTCATGTCCATTTAGGAATAGTGTTTATTCTCCTGTTGTGATAAGAGGAGGGAATGGTGTGTGTGATGTTCTGCAGCCTTGTTGCTATCCATTCCTATGTTCTCAAAATGTCCCACATTAATGAGTAATTTCTGCTGAGTTCTTATCACAGAGTGTGTTGTCTGGGTTTGACACATTCCTCAGTGTGATTGACTGGGAACTGCCTTGTTCATTACAATTTTTTTTAACCCTTGTTCTGCTGTTTTTTTCTAGTGCTGTCCCTTTTTTCTCACATGTTTTTCCATTCAAAACTTAATTCTTAACAACCTCAAAACTTTGGTTACAAGTCTTTCCATCCTGGTTACAGTTCTAGGAAAACCCTGGAATTACAGCTGTGCAGGACTTAGGTAGTGGGAATAACTGGTGCTTTCCCCAGGAAAAGACAAGAGTTGTGTGTGGTTCATTATAAGAACATAATTGGGCAAACAACACAACTCAGGAAGATATATAACTCTAAAGTTTATAGGAAAGCAGAATGTAACAAAAACCACACACCTTCTCCTATGTATAGTTGCATAAAATTCATTAAGGAGAGGCCATGTCTCTGTTCCATTCAAATACTGCCAGACTATGTGTCGTAATGTCAAGACTGAAGAAGCTTTTAATCTTCAGCTTGAGGATTATCTTTCCTTTGAAGAGAAAAATAATTAAATAATTATCCCTGGAGTATATAGATTTTTTTTTTCATGTTTATTACTGGCCCATGTCAGAATTCTTATTCTGGAAAAAGAAATTTAATTTTTCAACTGAGTATTTGTTTCCTATGTATTTGTTTCCTATGTATTTGTTTCTTCATTTATATCACCCGTCAATAAACTCTGGGATCTTGATACCATTGTGTTGGAGGAAGCAAGGACCTCAGAACATAGATTTAAAGAAAATAGATATTGTAGGATAACAGTGCAAGACAACACTGATTGATGGTAGGATTGAGTAGACAGCTGTATACCCACAGGTTTTGTTTAGAAATGTTGTATCCTGCTGGTGTCTGCTGTGCTTGAACATGTAAGAGTATTCAGTTTTCCTTTTTCAACTGTGGACTGAATTCCCTCCTTCTCTAAATGGGAGTGTGTCCATTTTGAAATCTGAAGTACTTCTCCATGGCACAGCATTTCATATTAACTTTCTGTATTCAGTGCAGATGGATTTATATGCTGCCTGGCTGTTTTTTTTTTTTTTCCCATGACTGGTTTGGCTAAGCAGACAGGTGGAGGTGGATAAGTACATGTGCAGGTTGAATGGGTGCCAGGTGTAGAAACCATCTGCATGATGTAATCTGCAGAGCTCCTCAGTGCTGGTAACAAAACCAGACCCACACCAGCAGCTGCAACCATTGTCTTGGGGTGCTTTTACTGGGCACCATGTGTTTGGTATATCATCATTCTGACCATGTGTAGTAACTTCAGATGTTTTATAAGAATGAGTGATGGGTAATCCCGCCTTGCTAAACAAAAGTGCAGTTTGGGCTGGGTGGAATTACAGACTCTTTGTCACTGCTCTGTAGTTGTGTTTGTGCGGTGTAAATGACCACCATGAGTCTGGACACTGGGATATTCCTTAACAAACAGATGCCTACAAACATTTTAGATCCATGTGAGCACGTGTAGTGTAGGGTCAATCTCATTGCAACAAGTGTTTTCTAAATGCCACCTCCTGCAGGCAGATGGTGAGAAGTTGTTGCAAAAGCAATGCAGGGATTCCAGAAGCTTTCAAGATGAAAATGAGGACTGGAAAGGTTTATTTAGTCTTCAGCTTCCACTGTACTTCTTACAGCATCAATTCTGCTTTTGCACTAGGGTTCTGTATGTGAAGGGCAAATCTGAAGTATATTTATACATTTCCAAGTAATTCTGTCCTTTATGACTGTGGTTCCCAACATTTCTGCACCCTAACCATTACCTGAGTTAAATAATCACCATTTTCTGGGGAAAAAAATCCCAAAAGTAGGAGTTCTTTGTCCATTAATCATATCTTGGCAGAAGTGTTCTGATATGAGATGAAACAGATGAACTGCTCCTTTCCAGAAAGTTGAACCAATCATCCACCTTGCTCAATAATTTGGATTTGAATATCTTTATCATTGATTTCAATCAGCACAATGAAAAAAATTGTGTCCTCTCACTAGAAATAGCAGAAATTGATATGCCATGGTTTGAAATTGTACTAGTAACTAATGAATCCTTCTTTATGATTCTGAGTCTGTTAGAAAGCTGTCTTCCCTTTCTAATAGCATTACAGTAAATTAGACATGTTTATTAAGCTTAGATATAAACCACATGATATGCAGTTTATTAAAAAAGAGAGTCTGGCCTGTGGGAGACATCCAGGGCATTACAGGGGTAATGCTGAGCCCTGGTGACAGTGGAAGCTGTGGAGACACTGTGGGCTAAGCAAACTGCAAACTGCTGTGAAAAGGAGGATTAAAAGTAAAAAGATGAATTGTGACCCAAAAATTCTGACTGCCTGTGCATCTTGCTGAGAAAAAGGGAGGGACAAGATCTCCAGAGTGCTAAAAACATTTTGTTTCAGTGTTTAAAGAGGGCTGTCTTTCTCATTGAACTTTATGTAGGATATGTACTTTCCTGTTCTTGAAAATAATGCTGTTTATGGTGTAAGTCTGAGCAGTTAATAATGTACAGAGAGGCAACTTTTGTTTGCATCTCTTGGAAGTAGAAACCAATGGACAGTGCCCTGTCTCTCCACAGCAATCTGTTAAACAGAGCAAAGTTCTCCTGCCTTGAACAATAGTGGTCTCTGGAGAAAATTTCTTAGAAACAATTGCATGGCTTTATGTCACAGAGTGTTCATTGCTTTCTGGAGGCAGATTATAGTACTGAATAAATGCCAGTATCTTTCTGTGTTTTAATGAGCATAATTGTTCTGGTTCTCTCCATTTAATTGAACCTTTATTTCACACATGTTCTGCTAATTGATAAAACAGCCCCATGTGAGGAAAAATGGCAGGAAATACAAAGTAGAGAAATCCCAGACATCTCACAGCAAAATCTGTGCTCTTTTGTCGTGCATACAATGCATTCTTTTTTCTCTTTCATAACTCCATGTGTTTTATTTGCCTAGAATGGAGGTCTTAATTTAGAAGTGAGTAGGTCTGTTCCTGTGTGTTGGGACATTCCTCAGAAACTGCAGCCTTTAAGCCCTGGTCTGTGACAGGAACCAAGTGGCTGAGCCCTGATTTCATGACTCAGGTCCATACAGGAATGTTACGATGGATTTTTTGAACAACTTATTTACTGAAGAAGTGTCTCATCAGAAGAAATAATTTTTCATCTTTTCTCACATATTTTTATTTTTGTTGCTTTCCCTTTGAGGATTAAATTGACCTGTAATTCTGGCTGAGAAGGATTTCTGCAGGGACTGAGAATTCTCCTTGTCTCTTCTAACAAGCCTCATGTTCAACAAAACACAAAATTAAATTGTTGATGACCTGTAGAACATGCTCAGTTTGGAATTTTGATATTTAGGGTATGTGCCATCAACTGCCAACAATCATCAACTGTTCTGAGTATAAACATGGTGTGGGCAACCAAGATGGGAACAAGTTGTTAGAGGTATGAAGATACCCTGAAGTTATCATTTACTGTAGCAATGACAGCACCTGAAGTTTTTTTTTCAGACAGGCCAGCAGCAGAAATCTCACCATGACCATTCCTCAAGTTTGCTGCCTGTGCTAGTCTGGAATGTGACATGTGAAAAGGTGGCAGCACCATAGTGCCAAGATGAAGTAATTGATGACAAACACATCCACAAGCTGGGGATGATGATACACAGTTTCTGCAGAGGCTGGATTCTCTCTTGGGTTGGTTCTGCCTGATCATGGTGTTTAGACACTCAGGGCTGGGATGGCAGCACAAACCACCAGACACAGTCTGTACTGCCTTCTAATTGCTTCTGGAAAAGGTACTGATTTTCACTTACAGGTTGTAGTCACAGACATATCAAAGGTAAACAAGAAGTCATCCATTGCCTTCAGCAGGCAACTTACCCCAACACAGTCATGATGACACCAAATGGTCTCTTTGCTCTCACTGTTAAATTACATTCCTTCCTGAAAGATGAAGAAATTGCCTTGCATTGTATGTCTTACTGTTAAAGTTTTTTTCTCTACCTTCTCTGATTTAACATGACTTAACTTGGTGATTTTTTGGTATGATTCTGAAAAACTTGCATTCTTTTCCTGCTGGGACAGTGGCTTTATTAGTAGTGACTTGAGAGGAAGTGGAAATAAGTTTTGGTAACTTGGGAAAATTCTCCTCTGGACAATAAAACATTTGTTTATATTTTTGAATTTATTTCCCTCAAAAGATGTCACAGCACATAGAACAGTGAGGAGTAAATGCCTTAAATAAAACTGGCATAAATCCCAATGCATGTAAATAACTTCAATAAAGAAATTGCATTATGTATGTCTGGCACTCCACAGCTCAGAAGGGTGCTCTCCTCTACTAAAAGTTTCAGAATCCCCAGATAGGTCACCCTGAAGATTATCTCCTTCTCCATTGCTGAGAAAGCTCTAGGTTATTATTTCTCTTGTCTCATTCTTTCATAAGAAACACAGCAATAAAACTCACTAATCTGTCCTCCCACAACACCCTGCTGATAAGATGTTTAAATCATAAGTGATTCCTTTCAATTACAGTAGATTTGTTTCAGAGAAAGAAGGAAATATTAAAATGGGAATCTAGGGAACAACTGAATATTGCTTTGCAAATCTTCAGAGAAAAATTTTATTACTAGTACTAGTAATAATCCCCAAATTTTATTCTGGAAGAAACCTACCTCTTCTCATGGCCTCCTTTCTCAGACCTTGGATATAAGTTCTGTGTTTCTATTAATGGGATAGATAGATAGATAGATAGATAGATAGATAGATAGATAGATAGATAGATAGATAGATAGATGACAGATAGATAGATAGATAGATAGATAGATAGATAGATAGATAGATAGATAGATGACAGATAGATAGATAGATAGATAGATAGATAGATAGATAGATAGATAGATAGATAGATAGATATAGATAGATAGATAGATAGATAGATAGATAGATAGATAGATAGATAGATAGATAGATGACAGATAGATGACAGATAGATAGATGACAGATGAGAGATAGATAGATAGATAGATAGATAGATAGATAGATAGATAGATAGATAGATAGATAGATGACAGATAGATAGATAGATGACAGATGAGAGATAGATAGATAGATAGATAGATAGATAGATAGATAGATAGATAGATAGATGACAGATAGATGACAGATAGATAGATGACAGATGAGAGATAGATAGATAGATAGATAGATAGATAGATAGATAGATAGATAGATAGATGACAGATAGATGACAGATAGGTAGGTAGGTAGGTAGGTAGGTAGGTAGATAGATAGATAGATAGATAGATAGATAGATAGATAGATGACAGATAGATAGATAGATGACAGATGACAGATAGATAGATAGATAGATAGATAGATAGATAGATAGATAGATAGATAGATAGATAGATAGATAATAAATAGATAGATGGGATGTCACTGGTTACTGCTTGCCAGTGGGACTGTGCACTACTCATCACAACTCTTTGAGTGAGACACCTCTCTGTCCAGCCTCCTACCTGCCTTGCTGGCCACTGGTTTGTTGATCATGGGGTTGTGGCACAGGCTGTGCTTTGACCAGCCACCAAGGTCACTTGCCTTTTCACAGAAGACAATCAGCTTTATTCAGTGTGGTATCTCCCTATTGTCCTGTCACCTGTTCCAAGACAAGCCTCCATGCACTCCAGCCACTCTTCTACATTTATTTTTACATGTATGGATGTAAAGAGATAATGCACATAAACACAGATTAGCTTGCATTTGAGATGCCATGTCATTTGTCTGTAGCAAAAGACATCACCTTGGCATGGTTCATTCTAGACCACAAGAAATCCAAAGTGTTCAAACCTAGAAAAAAATTTTCCTGTCCAAATTTTTTCAGTTAAATGCTCTTAAAGGATACAGAAATCCAAAAGTTGGCAAGATTTTGGAATTGGGCATTAGTTCATTAAATGAGGTAAACACTGGAGGCAGGTCATATTCTCTTTCCAACCTGCTTGCATTCATGCTGTAGGACTTAAGAATGCCCCAAATCCTGACTAGAACCCCTTCAGGCTTATAGGAGGTTTCCAACTTTTGGAGAACTTTTGGACTGTAATTTGATGTGCATTTTTCTGTTTGCAGCTTTGGATTGAGCACTTTCCATCTCCAGCTGCTCATTTTTCACCTCAGAACCGCTCTGTTGTGCTGTTGTTTTACAAGAATCTTGAATGCTTTTTTTCCTGTGAGGTATTGATACAAACAGTCAGGTCTGAGAGGGAAAGTTTTGTTTGCAAAGTTTTATTTTGTTTATTTTGAAATAGGACTCCCTCTGCTCCATTAGTAAATGATGCAAAGAAGACTGCCAGAAGCATAATGAAAACTGTGTACTTTTACACTTTCTTTGCTTCCATAGTACCAAAATTGGACAAAAAAATCTCATAGAAAAATAGAAAACCTTAATTAACCATGACTACAGTTTTAAACATATTCATCTATTTATCTGGGGTTTTTTTTCCTGTGGCCCCCTTAGTGAACAAAAAGGCAGATGTGCATGTATTTTTGTCAACATAACTTCATTTTGTGGGTTTACAGACTTTAAATTGATACAACTTTGTTATTAGCTTCACTTTGGAGAGGCACTGGGGGATAGCTTAGATATAACAGAGACTGAGAAAAGGTGGAAAAACATTTTTCCTTTATTGTTAAAGTGGTAATTATTATTACTATCTGATTTCTTCTACATCACTCTCAAAAATGCATATTTAGGGTTTTCCTAAAGGTGCCAGCTGTAACAAAATATGCTTGAAATTGAGAGATACTGATCTAAATACTTTTTTTCCTTTTTAAAATATTTTGTTCAAATTAACAGTAAAAGGAATAAACCATGTTGTTTCTTCAGCTTTGAAAATTACCATTAAATCTGTCAAGAGGAGTATCACGACTACAAAGCTATTCCTTGCAAAATGAGTTTGTATAGTAAATGTTGCCATTGTAAACTTGGAGGCTTTGTATAACATCAAAGTGATAACATTACAATTGTCAAATTGAGATAATATTTCTATTAAATTTGGATTATGTATGTTGAATATATGCTCCACATTTTGAAAGTGTGTTTGTAATTGTGCTCCTAGACTATTGCTTATCTTTGAGTGGATTATTTCTAGAAAGACCTGAAGGGCTGGAAAAAGGAAACAAAGGGTGGAAAAACATTTTACAGCTCAACGGGCTAGCTTCCAGATTTGTAGACAGATCTTAAAAATAACTTTTTCTTTGTATTGGAATTGTCTTCCACAGCAGAACTGAGCCTATGCTATCATATTATAAACAGAAATCAAAATTTGAAATTATGACCAGGCAGCTTACGAAAATGGACATTGAATGTGGTCTGAATTCAGAGCAGAGGGATGTTCAGGCCCATATCTAGTTTAGTGAGAGGAGGTACACCATTTTTCTCAAGCTCTTGGACTGAAACTTTGAAATTTTGTGTGTTTAGAACCTGGTTGTAGCATTTGTTTCTTATATGGTGGCAGAAACACTTCTTGAGAAAATTACCCATGTCATGTGGTAACGAAAGTCCATACTTGGTCTAAGAGTAGATAATAGTATGGTTGCTAAAATGCTGTTCCATTATGTCTAAATTCTGTACACACTGATATTTACATGATTTTATTCCTCTCAGGGTGCTAAAAAAAGGTTATCTCCTCCATTTTCAAATTGAAATCAAATTGTCTTTTTTAGATTACAATTCTTAGCATCTAAATTATTTTTATAGTAAGAAAATACTATAGCTAGCAAATGGTGAATCATTTGCAAGCTATAGTATTTGCAAGAGTGTCGAAAACTGAGATTGTAACAGAGTTTTAGATTAATTTTCCTTTCTGAACAATGACAGCAGAGTAGATCTATTTTGCTTTTAAACATGTGCCAATAAAATGATGTGTTGGAGCATGATTGTTCTAAACCCTACAAGGCTGTCAGTCTTCTTGTTCCCCAGTAAAAGCAAACACATACCCTTACTGCCTTTCCTTCAGGTAAGTGTGTCCAGAGCACAGGGGGAATGTCCTGCAGGCGATGAACTAAACCAGGACCCAGTGTCCTGTGCTCTGCCAGGCTGGATGGTGGGTGTTTGGCCACAGTGCCTGCGTGTTATCAGCTCAGTGACACATTTCAGGCTGAACCCGACCCCATTAGCTGTGGACAGAATTGCTTTGCACACACTGAGCTTTCTGAGGGGGATGCTACATGAGATGTGAAACTGTGTGCAGTGATATACATAAAACTGGATATATGGCTGTGTTAATCCTGGCTCCTCCCTGCTCTGTTGGGCCACGCTCAGCCTTCCACAGTCAGAGCTCTGAATGGGCTTTGTGATTGCAGCAGAGGGGGACACTGCTCCCCTCAGCCATGGATAGCTGTGTTCCATGGTAATTCTGAGCACTTGAGCACATGTTTCATATCACAAATGTCTCTGTTTCTGTGTCTCTGCAGTAAAATACAGGTCTCAGGGTAGCATTTACCCTCTCTCAAGCACCAGAACAGGAAGGAGTGTGTTCATAGCATTACTGAGCTGAGGATATAAAAATTAATGGAAAACAGTTCAAATACATTAAAGTTTTTATGCAATGCTCATTTCTTGAGAGATTGTGTTATGATGTCTTTTAATGATGCCGGTGTATTTGTGTCTTTTGTGCACTTGTTTCACCAAATTAGGAATTAATTTGTAGCAAACTTTTAAAGATAAATGAAGTATTATCATTGAAATATATTAATTCCACATAAATTTGGCATGTAAGTAGGGAACTTTGACAAGTAGTAAATGGTGTTCTGGTTGTAGTCCACCCATTAATAGCAACCAGGAAACCAGAGAACAGAAAAGGATCAGATTCTACTCTGGGATGTACTATAGCTTGTCTTCTCAATGGGAATTAAGTATGTGCATCTCAGGGAGAAACTTGGCCTTACAGCACAGTTTTTCAGACCTGGCTGTATGGCCAACCTCCTGAGACAAAAACATAAACTATACTGTGTTTGCTGTGAGACTACACTTCTTGGAAAAAAACAAACCAAAAAATGCTTCTCACTGTTTTTCTCATCCATGAAGTCATTTGTTCTCCAACTTAGTAAAAAGGGATTTGAGACACTTCTTTGTCTTTTCTGTTTCTATTGCTTTTTCATCTCCATAGTGGTTAGATCCTGCTGTATTATTCTGAAACATAAAACTGTATTTCTTTTAGCTCTTGCAGGTTCCTGAATATGTTCCTGAATATTTGTCTTCTATGTATTGCCAGGACTTGTTTTGGTATCCCAGAAACATTAGCGAGACTTGCCAAATCAAAAGGCTGTTAAAAGGAGCTGAACAAACCATTCGTCCTACCTTAAAAATATTGGCTTTAGATATATCATGCACAAAAGTTACCCTGATTGAAAGAACTTGTGGGCAGGTTGTAGAACATTGCACAAGAACTTGTACATTGCAAAGCCATTTTATGAGGAGACCATTCTTTAATATGTATAAGTTTTTTCTGAGAAGAGGTGAGTGAAATTTGCTACCTGATACTTGGTTTTGTCTGGTGGTGGCTCCACATACTTTGGGTTGTGGGTTTGATTCTGTTAGATTTGTGTTGACTAACTACATTTAGCTGTGGCTAAAAAAGAAACTGAAGGGAATCACAGTCAAGGTGATTGATACAGGGTGGCCTCTGATACAACCTTAGCTCTAAATTCATCAAGCCTTTTCTTGACAATAAATAGAAGTGACTATTTGCAGCACTGAATCACTTTTTTGATCTCAAATCCTGCAATACTTTGTCAGAATATGTCTTGGACCTTAGTACTGTGGGTAAAAAGAGAAAAGTGTAATAAACCTGTGAGGTATTATAAAAAAACCTACTGCCAAGGAAAGAGAGCTGAAGCTTGTTAGTCATCATGGGCAATGTAGGTCTTACCCTTGGTTTTGGTGATAAAAGCCTGTTGAAATTCTGTTGTTGAAAAGTTCCTCTTATGTGAAACCCCAGAGCAGTATAGAAATTACTTTCTTCTGTTGAAATGCAAATCAAGAACATATATTGAGCTTTTCAGTCACATCATTTTGGCTTTGAGTTTAAATTAAGCAAATTAGTTATGCAGAGTCAAGCACTTAAGTAACACACTTGAAGACAAGATTATTCAGTCAGCAATGGCACAGCTGAAGGAAATCCCTGCATAAGTCCATTGTACAATAAAGGCTGAAAGTAGAGATGCACAGTCTGAAGAACTTTGAATTTGCTTGTACTGCAGCAAGAAGGAGCCTTCAAAAAGAGGCATCCTGAGGACTTATTTCCCAAGTATTTAGAAGTTGCTGACTGAGGTAACAGCTGAATGATCAGATAATCATCAGATAATCATCTGGCATTAGTTATTGAGCTCCCACACATGTTCTGTTAAATAAGCCCATACTTCTGCATGATGGGTGGTGATTTGGTTGTTATGAAGTTACCTGGAAACATATAATTGCTGGGAAAAGTGAGATTCACCTTATCTACCTGTATCTGACCAGTCCCAGGCTGGGACATGTGGTTCTCTGAAGGTGACTTGCTGGAAAGTGAAGGAAGGTGACTTCCTTAGGCTTTCAGACACCTCAGCTTGGGCAGACAACTCTCAGCTGCCACTTTCCTTCACTGCTCTACAGGAAATGTTCAAAGCACCTCCTTACACACACCAGTTACCTCTAACTTTCTGGTAGAATCAAATCACCATAATCCAGATCATTAGTAAATGAAGAAGTCTTATCTGGCCCTTTGGGCAATGTCTGTCCAAAATCCACAGAAGAAAGCAGGCTTCTAACATACTTCCAAATATACCTTAACTGGTAAAATACAACAGACTTGTACTGATGAAGAACCTCTGTCTCCCCAAAGAACAGCAGTTTTCCAGGCACCAGACACTTTCACCTAATTTGTGATAGAGATATTTAGGATATTCAGTAGCTCAAAATACAGCTTTTAACTTATGCAATCTTAAAACAAGTGGCAAATGACTATACTCAAAATAGTCCTTGGTGACCATGTCAGAAGTGGAATATTCTTATTTCACTGTAAGAAATGTCTTTACTAGTGTCACTATTTTCATTCATATGTAAAGTGTCAGTTTGTTTTGATTTCATTATAGTAAAATATGCAAAAATTCTATATTTTCCATGTACCTGATATATAATTTAGTTTTCATGTCACCCATATGAACTGCTGTGAAGGCCATGGGGTTTTTTTCCACACAGTTGTGGACCTAAAGGAGATACCTTAGGATAGGGGGACATACATGAGATAAATCCTCTTGAACATTGAGGGAACGACCAAATAGGTGCAGCAGCCTTTGCAGTGAAAGGAGATGGTGATGCAAAACTCAGAGGGAGCTGCTGGATCTGAGCTGGGCTGTGGGAGTGTAAACCCAGATATTTGAACTGTAGTGTTATGTGGTAACACAACTAGAGAAATTATTGTCTTGTCAGTGCAATGCTCTTTGGTGGCTGCAAGAGCAAGTCTTGGTTTTAACACTTCCTCACTTCTCACTGATTAGCTAAGGAATGTTAATATTTCTACCAAAGCTTTCACATAAAATTTATATGCTGCCGAAAAGCACTTTGACACTGTAACTTTATGAGCAAAAATATTTGATCATGCAACATAATATCTGAGGATATTTGTGAGGTGTGTTCCAGATAAGAAGCCCTCCTGTCTGTACACACCAAATTATTCTTTACTGCTGGCTGTTCAACAGGCGAAGTATCATGAAATTTAAGAACAAATAGACTTTTTAGGAACCAAGAAGAACCCAGAACCTCAGGATGACCTGCAATTGTATGCCTTCAGCTCATTATTTCAGCAGTAATATTTTGTTAAAGATTGCATGTGAACATATCCCACCTCTTAATGTAAATGCAGGAAAATTTATAAAATATCTGAAAAAATATGGTTCTCAAGAGCAAACACAGACATGAGTATATAACACACCAGTGGACAGAGTGAGTCCAGGTTAACTTGCAAGTAAAACTTGTGAAAGGGGAGTGGGAAAATCAAAAAATTAAAAGAAGAAGCACAAAAAACCCAAAAGACTGTGCAAAAAGCATTTTGTCCAGGAGCAGGATAAAGAAAAAAAGGACATTTGAACTGAGTACTGTCAGGAAATGGTGCTTGAAACAATCAACAAACCTTGAGTTTTCCTGAGCTTGGGAAACCAAAACTTTTGAAATTATTCGAAAATACTTTTATGCAGTTGCATGGCAGAAACATTTGTGCATGTATTTTCTATCTACCTGACATTGAATATTTTTTTTTTGGCTAGTGGTCCTTGCCTGAAAACAGCTTGGGCAGTGGGAAATTGTCAGTTGAATTTACCAGAGAAAAATACTTCAAACAACATTTGAAAGACAAACTTTTACTGAGTGTGCAGAATTACATCTAAAGAAACACGTTATCACAGTTCATAACAAATGCTTTGAGATGTCAGTAGTGCTGAGCATTTTTAACAAAGAAAATACAATGATCTGCAGTGTAGAAAAAATAGTCTGGCTATAATCATAAAAAGTGACTGTACAGCATGGAGGATATGTTTCCCTTACTGAATTTGGGAGTGTGCCTCATTTGTGAACCATATCAATCTCTGAGATGTGTCTTTGATCCAGATTAGCATTTTTAGCAAAGAAAATGTTGATAAAATATTTTTGTCCAGCTTATAAAACGCCTAGTAATATTTTAGAATTAGTGGTCTGAAAAATCAGTCTTAGCTTTGAGGCTTCCTCACTGGTATGAAATAAATGTAAACATCTGCACATCTCTTCTGAAGTTAAATACTTTCACCCTTCCCTTTCCCATTTGCCTTTCCCACTAGCTTGCTGAGCTAGTGTGTGTATGGGTATTACCAGGAATTATCCATTTGGTGCCTGTTTCCAGTCTGAGTGCAGCAGTCTGATTTCAGAGGTCACTCAAATGACCTGGTAAGACCAAACAGCTTTTCTCTTTTACAGCTGTAGGCACCCAACGAACTGTTGGAGATGTTGCTGCACTTTACAACATGTATCCTCTTACTGTGCAAATGTAAGAAAGCAGACATAGTGTGAAATAACTGGGCTGAGGGAGACTTTATTAGAATCTTTCTTATTATGGTGGTGCCCATCAAGATGGGGACTGAATACTGCGCAAACACATAAAACAGAATACTTTGAGTTTCTTGTTTATTGGACCAGCTGACTGTCATCAGATCTGGAAAGATTAATTTTATACTTTTAAAAAATTGTTCCTAACACAAAGATTTTAAAGCCAGAGGAATGACTCCGTTGTAAATTTTGTTGATTTTGATGCAAGTTTATAATGAAACTGTAGCTTTGCTGTGCATGCCCCAAGTGCAGAACTGCACATGTGAAGAATGTGAATGTCTTCTCCAGTGAATGTCTTCTCCCAGCCACCTCCACACTGCTCCTCTTTGGCTTTCAGCACTGCAGAAAGCAGCTCACAGGTCATGGGACTGGAAGACACAGGTGTGGCAATTTAGGAACTTCCAAACAGTGACCTCTGTGACACTCAAACCATCTCCTGCTTAGTTATTCTTGTCAGATACCTTGGCAGTCTGCTCGTTCAGAGCCGTGCTCAGAGGGAAAGATACCAATAATCCCATGAGATCCTATGTCATTATCAATGGAATCCAGAGAAGAATTCCTGGCATAAAGCGGACAAGCTAAATCTAAAAATGGTCCTGGAATTGTGCATGTAACTAGAAAGATCATTGATAGTTTAGCTAGAAAAATGTAATGTAATTTAATTTCCCCACAGCAATCTGGGAATGTCTCATCTTTCCTTTTTACTGTTGCCTAACCATGTCTGGATCCTGGAGAGGGGTGAGAATGGGAAATATTTCATGTGTGGGAATTTATGGCATATATTTCAACTCTGTGGTCATGTATGTATGTTCATGTATCTCTTGCAGGTGTAAGGTTAGTAGTTGTCAGTTACTCACAGATGCATTCTTATCTTTTATCACTGTTCACATCATCTTGAAATTGAAAGCCTGGAAAGAATGCAGTTTGGAACAGCAAATACCTTCCAGCTCCAGGTGCAGAGCAGAGTGTCCAGGGATGCTCAAGGCTAAGTGCTTCTGAAACTGCAGTTTTGTTGCCTTGCTAAAAAAGAAATGACCATTGTTTAAGGGAGTTGAGAAGAAATTGCCTTTGGTTCTTACTCTGCTCAAAGATGTGCTGTGACTCTGGATATGTCACTGGGAACCTGTGTCCTGTGTACAGGATGAGAAAGAGAAGGAAAGTCATGCAGTGGGTTTGCATGGCTTCACTCAGTACTAGACCTGGATAATATTTCAAATTTTTTCACAATTTAAAAAAATGTTACAATTGGCACTGCTCAAGGCTGTTTCCTCAGCTGGTCTGTAGTTCCAAAGTCTGCCAAAAATGCTGTAGGTGTGCTGAAGAATCAGACTGAGAGGAATTACACATTCATAACACTCAGATGATGTTAGAGGATTTATTTTTTCTGAGTAGTCAGCCAGTTTCCTTGTAATAATCTTGCATACCATCTTGGCCTTGAAGAAATGCTGTGGAATAAATAAAGAGTCATTGGGTATTTATCCCTTTTTCTTCATCCTTTAAAGAAGACAGTAGTGATACTTATTTGTATTTTTTATCTCATTTTTCTGAAACAGAAACTACATGCACAATGATTTTATCTGAGGGTGTTCTTTATTATTCTTCTCTTAGAGTCATTACATCAATGTGCAGAGATAACAACTACTGAAATGTTCTGACACTTACAATGGTCATTTGCATTAAGTTCTCTCCTTGGTTATCATTCTGAATTTTGCTCTGCAGTTCTGGTGACTTTGTAGGTCTTAAGGGATCCTCTTTTACATAATCTCTGTATTCGATTGCTCTAAAAATTTTGAATAGAGAGAGCCAGAATCGTAGCAGATATCTATAGTTGAAACAACAGGACTATTTAGAAATTATATATGTTAAAACTAGAATTATATCTATTGAAACCTGAAATATTCAGTGGTCCTTGTTCCATGCTTCTTTGTAGAGTATTGCTGAAACCCACAGTATCTCCATCAGAGTTCTGAAATACCTTGGGTTTGGAATTTCTATCCTCAAGCCTACTCTCCTTAGAGAATTTAGATATATGTTTGGAAAGGGTCTGTATTTTAGCAGATCTTGAAATCTAAAGCCTGGAAAGAATGCATAGTAGAGTAGACTTTATTTATATATATCATTCCTTTAGAAAGCTTTTTGTCTCAGGAGAACTGCATATTGTTCCATTAACAACCTTCTTCCCTTCTGATATATTTTTGTGGGAAAAAGAAAGAACATGGTTTTCTGGCTTACCTATGGCAAATTCCTGAAGGTGATGGACCATTTTCTGCTCTAGGAGACAACACTGACAACACTGCTAATTAAAAGTAGAATATCGTAGAAATTAACACCAACCCAAATTGAGAAAAGAAAGGAGCATCAGTCTGTTAGCAATAATAAATGAAGGCTTGCACGTTGCCTGCTCTGTCAATTGTAGCATCATCTGGAATATTGCACATTCATCAGGTGTTTTTTCATTACCTTGGCAGAAAAAGTAATAAATGGAAATGAGGAGTCTGTGCCTCTATCCAGTAATGATTTCATGTACCTACATGCAATGCTGATATGCTGATGGCTTGGATTCTACAGCAGCCACAGCAGGTCAGAGCAAACCCTGCAACCTATTTTCTGAGCCTTATTGCTCATTTTTCAGACTGCTGGTAGTTCTTACTACATGGAAAGGAAATTGCTGATAATCTATTTTTGGTATGATTAATCTTTGGGACTTATTTCAGATTCCTTTTTGCATGCCATAATTTGTCTGCTCTCAGTATGTCCTCAGGAATTCTTAAATTAAGGAGCCCAAAGTTTATATGAGCCTGTCTGCAATATTGTCAGATGTTACCTTTTTGCCCATTAATGTCCTTTGAAGCTCTTGATTTCTAGCCAAATATCTGACAGAAAAATCAGTATGATGCTTCTATCCCATTTTTGGAAATAAATTAATTAGACTCCCTTAGGGTCCTGAAAAAAAGCCTCTTATGTCAGTTTATTTTCTGCTGTATCCATTTGTATTAGTGCTATGTGAAAGAATACTCTTATTCTACTGCTTGTTTAGTTTACCTTTTTAATTTTTGGTTGCTCTTCGCAGCCTTCAGAATTTATCTTAAGACCAGTAATCTGGAAATTAGAAAAGATCTAAAAACTTATTTATCTTAATCTTGCATCTTGTCAAAGCATAAACCACAACTATTACAGTGAGTTAAGCTTATGTCAGAGGCAATTTTAAGAGGAAAATTGTGCAAGAATCAAAAAGAATGGGAAGGAGAGAAGAAGCTCCTGAGTGTTAGCACTTGTTGTCATCTGCAAGGATGTGCAATTCAGCTTTCAGAAAAATAATTTTTCTTTTTTTTATTTTTACAGCTCCTTTCAGTTTAAATAAAATGGTGGTTTGCTGAAAATTGATACTGATAAAAGTGTAATGATTTAAAAGGTCTTTGAAAGGCAAGTTAATGAAGCTGGACTGTTTAGTCTTTTCATTCTGGTCACTCAAATGTAAAATGTTTGTCTCTAGCTCTGCCTTATCTAGGAAATGTGTGCATTATTGCATTCAAAGATGGCTATTTGTCAATCAGATACACACCTCATGATAGCTGCAGTTATTGATCATGCATACTACAATGATGAATAAAGGAACATACAGTTAACTCCACTATAACCAGTAACTGCTCTTTTATATAAGAAAAGAAAGTAATAACCTACAAATATGCATTTTGTACCCTTTTGGTGTGGTAGTGGATGCATTTCCCTTGTCAGGAGCAGTAATGGGCCATAGATATGTTTGAAAGTGAAAGAAACAGCACAAGTGGAAATGTGTTTAGAGCATTCATTTAGTGGTAGTGGTTTGTTTGTCCATCTTTAAATGGGTTCATACACAGCAATGCAAAGATTAGGAGTCACCAAAAGTGATGTTTAAAAATATCCTGTGTCTAACTAAGCAAGACGTAGAACTGAAACAAATTAATCTGAGAGGAAAATAAACTAATAGGTCTTGAAGTAACTGAAAATACAGGGTCTAAGGAAAACATAGTAAGGAATGGGAGCATAGAACTTGCTATCTTTGATTGCACTGTAAAAAAAAATTGCAGTCCTAGTGGGTTGAAGCAATTCCCAGCTTTCATTTTGCTTTCCTATTAAAAGACTTCCTTTATATCTCAGGTCTCCGGTCCCATTTTCTATGATGAAACAAAGCCACTAACCAATTGATAACTCTGCCAAAATGTGACTTTCTTCCAGTGAGGAGCTTTGTATATGGCTTTTCAAAAGTGAAAACTCTCAGGAGTTCTCAAAGTGCATTCAATTGCCACAATTGCTTTAAATAGGCACAGTAAGTCAATAAATTAATTTCCAGATGTTAGTTAAAGAATAAGATCCAAAACCACAACATCTCCCACACTTATGAGTAGTGTAAACTGCACTGAGAAGGACCCAGGAGGTCCTTATGGAGTTCTGAGTATTCCTGAAATGCAGTGCTAGCAGCTGCACTGCTGTGAGAGTACAACAGAGCAGAGTCTGCTGGCCAGCACCTCAAACAAAGAGCAGCCAATCTCACAGGGGAGCTGCTTTGCTCTGGTTTTTTCTGTGCTTCCATGGCAACACAATCTCAGCTACAGCCCTCCTCTCATGTTGACATAAGGCAAAATGCATTCACACTTCTTGGCTTGCTAAGAGCCTGCTCTGTGCAAATCTTCACTCGGTGCATACCTTCACTCTCTGCACACCTTCACTGTGTGCACACCTTCACTCTGTGCACACCTTCATTCTGTCCATACCTCACTCTGTGCACACCTCCACTCTGTGCACACCTTCACTCTGTGCACACCTTTCCTCTGTGCATACATCACTCTGTGCACACCTTCTCTCTGTGCACACCTTCACTCTGCACACCTCCACTCTGTGCACACCTTCACTCTGCACACCTCCACTCTGTGCACACCTTCACTCTGTGCACACCTTCATTCTGTCCATACCTCACTCTGTGCACACCTTCAGTCTGTGCACACCTCCACTCTGTGCACACCTTCACTCTGCACACCTTCAGTCTGTGCACACCTTCACTCTGTGCATACATCACTCTGTGCACACCTTTACTCTGTGAATACATCACTCTGTGCACACCTTCTCTGTGCACACCTTCACTCTGTGCATACATCACTCTGTGCATACATCACTCTGCACACCTTCACTCTGTGCACACCTTCAGCCTCCCACTGCTCAAGCTCCCTGGCAGCACCCCACTGTCTCTGTGTAAAGGGTGATGCTCTGAGTGCCTGACACTGGGTCTGTCCCCTGTCTCTGATCTTCCTCCTTGCCTGCTCTTCCCTATTCTCCTTTTGCTAAGAGCAGACAATTTTGTGAGAAACTCAGTTTTCTTCCCTCACTTCTGAACCCATGACATTCCCCCTGCCAGGGGTCCTGTGCTCAGTCTGTGCTCCCCAGGATTCCTGCTCAGGGGCAAGAGCAGCACACCCGATTTGCTCTTTGCCTCTTCCCTGTGTAAATTTCAATCCCTTCACGGAGGGGCTGAGTAGAGCTCTTGTGTTCCTACAGACTTTTAGTGGAAGCAGTCATTTGCTTGAAAGGTAACTGTAGGAAGTGAAAAACACCTTTGATATTTCCCCCAGATAATTATAGTCCTGGCTTGAAGGCTACTATTGCTTGAGATTCTAGAATTCATGAATGCCTCAGGAAAACTTATACCAAGAATCATGGGTGGTAAATCCTAAATACTCTTGAGTTCAGCCTCAATTTCTACAAGGCAAGCCTAGTGCTGCACTCCTTCCAGAATTGTGGGAAGAGAAGAATTCAGCTTTAGTGAAGATTTTGGGGATATCATGTGAGTGCATGATGACCTCTCATGTGACTTGGCTGCTGCCCTCAGCCCTCATCTTTGAGGTGGCCACAAGACAGAGTCCCTGATTAGTGTGAATCATCAGGACACTTGATGCTTTCATGTTCTTTCCATAGCCTCTCCTAAAGATGTAAATTTCACCCAAATTAAAAAAGAAAAAAAGACCAAATGAAGATGAGGAAAGACCAAAGGAAAATGAGGAAGTTTCCAGGAGTGGTTGGGTGGTCTCTGTTTCCTTTCTGCTTCTGATTTCACCAAAAGTTGGATGAGTCTGTTCAAGTATCCATAAGACATTTTTAGTTCATTACTAGGGTAGCAAAATACATTCCTCCTACTTTATGTGCTTTCACCCTACAGACTACCTGAATACCTTTTGGAATATGATATTGTGGCCATATTCTTAATGAAAATATTTTCTTAAGGAAAATATCCTTAGCTTAAAATCTTTCCCATAATGTAATATTCTACAACTCAGTTTTTGATGCATTGCATAACAGATTTATACAATTAAGTTTCCTATTAAACATGAAAAGCCAAAAAGCATTCCTTCCTCCTGATACACTGCTTTCCTACTTCATGTCCGTCTTTCCCTTGTTTGTGTAAGAAGCTGCCCTTTGGGATGTCAGTAGCATTTTTGAGTGTCAAGAGGAGTCTGGGACTCTTGTGGTAGAATTCTTTCTTTGAGAAGCACCATCAACATTCCTTGTGTTTCCTTGTGAAGGTCCAGCACTGCAGGTTCTGAAGGGCTGCTGAGAATTCGTTGTTTTAAATACTGCAAAATAACAGCATGGGGAGACAGTGGGAATGGGATCTGGACTAGCAGTATGATTAACCTGTTCTAAAGCAGCTGTTACAGATTTTCTACAAATCACAACTGCTTCCAGTGTTTGTTCAATTACTACTACACACAGCTTGTTCTGCTCTGCTTTTGATGGCTTCTGCTATGGTCATCTGATAAAGTTTTTACATTTTAAATACGCCAATGTTTATATCATGTTCTATGAGTTCTTGTATTATTTCTGGGTTTGGCCTCAAGGATGAGAATTTTGGGGTAGACTAGGTTTTTTAATGTGAGGATTAAGCTTTCAGAGCTCTGAAACATGACAATTGTAAAGAGTAATTAATATTTAGTGTGATTTTTCTCCTAGTCTCCACAGGCAATATGACTTAAGCATACTAAAGCAGAGTTTTTAATAATTTGAATCACCAGATTAAAGCCGAGATTTTTTTTACAGCAAGCAAAAACATTCATCATAGATTAACCTACAGTATCAGTTTTTTCTATAATATCAGTTTTTTAATCTAATGTCTAAAAATTGCAGTTTCACTTTCTGACACTGAAAATTTTTGTCCATTATTTGAACATGACATCAGCCTAGATGAAATACAGTTTCAGTGCACGGGTTAAAATCATGGGGAAAATGGAATTATCCTGTTTTTATTTGCTTTTATTATCTTGTCCTCAAATATAGAGAATTTTTCCTTATATATTCAATGTTATTTCACTTAATACATCACCTCACTCTTTCTAGAGATAATACATTTTTCATTGCTTTTTAGGGCTCTTCTCCAGGCACTTCATGAAAGTCAAAGATATGATCTTTGCACTGAAGAGTCTGAGGGAATGCGAGGGTTTGTGTTAACAGATAAGCTGTACTCTAATTTAAATCATCCTTGACAACATCAAACATCCAGGTGGAACATAATCTGATATGGCAAATTGAAACTGATGTATGAGTAGAAGTATCATATATTCAGGTTTTCCTAGTTTGCTTTTTTTTTCCTTACCCAGAAACCTTTTGAAGCTTTTTTTGAAGTCTGCATGTGTGCTCTGAGTCCATTTATCCATTGACACAGAACTGCCTGGTCACAGATCCTGCATAGATGGCAAAGTCAGCAGTTTTAAAACTACCATTTTTATTGCAATGGTGCAACTATACAGGCAGAGGAAGCTGCAAGGTGCAGATGTAAGCTGAGAGCAAGTTAAGGTATGAATGGACAAGAGAGAAGTAAAGCACTGGCTGCTGTCTGTGTTCTTGGCCCCACACAGCAAACATGGAGCTGCTTTTCCTTGTGACCATGTTCATGCAGGCCCTATTGATGGCGTTTCACAGCTTACTCTTAGGCAGCTGCTGGGGTGTCCAGGTGCCCTGTAAGAACCTCTCCCCAGCCATGGAGTGCTGCTTTGCAGACTGTCACCAGCTTGCCCAGTGGAAGTTCAGACCTGAGGATAAACTGCAGCTTCCTAACATCATTAACTTCACTCTCCTCAGATATGATTGCAGAGCTATTTCCTGATTTCACAGACCACACGTTGAAAGCCTCTGCTATAACTTAACTTGCCTAAGCTGTACTGAACCTTTCTGAATATTTCCAGAGCTAATCCCCTTTCCCCAAAAGGGAAATGAGGAAGGAGATGCCATAGGACATAACAGCATGTGCATTTCTGTGCCTGATGCCAATGCTGCTTAGTGCTGAGAGCCAGGGCAACTTTCTCTGTCTTGCATTAGTTGTAATTTCTCTTTTGCCCCTTTCCATTGCTTTCCAGTTCCCTGGTAAGGGAGAGGCCTTTGACTTGCTTGTTAGGGATCATTTGCATTTTAGAGAGCTTCAAAGAATTAGGAATCTTCTTGCATTTGTTTATGGCACTGAAGTCTGAAAGTCCAAGCAGCAGACAGCCACTTGCCACACGAAAAATACATTTTAAGAAGGCAACAGGATGAACACTACCCTCCTGCAACTTAGTTGCAACTTTCTCTTGCTACTTTCATTCCTGTCCTGTTCCTTGGTAACTTGTCCATTAGACACTCTCTTCTCCTGCTCTTGCTCAAGCCAAGCTTGTTTGCCTAGAGAAGTCAGTGCACAGTAAATGAAGCTGTGAACTTAATAACTGTCTAGATATCTTATGCTATTTCTCTGCTTGAACACCTACAGAGCATTGTATGAAGCACCTTACCTTAGAACATACAGAGAGCTGCTCCAAGACTCCAACAGATAACAGGCTGTAAAACCACACACTTCTTTATCTGTATTTTACCTTTATTGTGTGAATAAGCCAAAAAATAATACTTCTAGAGCTAATCCCCTTTCCCCAAAAGGAAATGAAAGGAGATGCCATAGGACATAACAGCATGTGCATTTCTGTGCCTGATGCCAATGCTGCTTAGTGCTGAGAGCCAGGGCAACTTTCTCTGTCTTGCATTAGTTGTAATTTCTCTTTTGCCCCTTTCCATTGCTTTCCAGTTCCCTGGTAAGGGAGAGGCCTTTGACTTGCTTGTTAGGGATCATTTGCATTTTAGAGAGCTTCAAAGAATTAGGAATCTTCTTGCATTTGTTTATGGCACTGAAGTCTGAAAGTCCAAGCAGCAGACAGCCACTTGCCACACGAAAAATACATTTTAAGAAGGCAACAGGATGAACACTACCCTCCTGCAACTTAGTTGCAACTTTCTCTTGCTACTTTCATTCCTGTCCTGTTCCTTGGTAACTCGTCCATTAGACACTCTCTTCTCCTGCTCTTGCTCAAGCCAAGCTTGTTTGCCTAGAGAAGTCAGTGCACAATAAATGAAGCTGTGAACTTAATAACTATATAGATATCTTATGCTATTTCTCTGCTTGAACACCTACAGAGCATTGTATGAAGCACCTTACCTTAGAACATACAGAGAGCTGCTCCAAGACTCCAACAGATAACAGGCGGTAAAACCACACACTTCTTTATCTGTATTTTACCTTTATTGTGTGAATAAGCAAAAAAATAATACTTCTCTAAGAATTTGTGAGCTTAACAAAAATTAAACATCCAGGTCATGACATTGTGGGAGCATTTCTCAAAGGTGCAGGTCCTCTAAAAATCCGAATGCAGCACCAGCAACAATCAGTGGCCAACAGCTCTCAGAGAGACCCCTTTGGCTGTTCTTTGGGCTTTTACGCTTGAGCTATCAGTTGGAAGTTTGTATACTATATTGTAATGCTATATCAGTTAATGAGAGCTGGCCCGCCCCCACACTGTAGGGTGTCATTTCTTGTTCTGATGACTTTCACAAAGGGAATTTTAATTCAAATGGGTCTGAAGATGGAAAGAACTTTAAAAACTTAGCATGGTTTCAGAACATAGAGCTGCAGCTTGAAATATTTTTTAAGGTGCATCGTGTGGGTTTTATTTTTTTGTGGTTTTGCTGACGTGATTCATATTTGCCTGACCTCCTGCTTATGCACAGAGATCTCCGATTGTGACATGCCTGAAGAAAATTCAGCTCCCACTTTATTAAACTCATCTAAATCAGATTCAGGGACTACAAGGTTATCACCATGGTTGTCTGACGAGATTTTGACTTTTAAAAAAATTGTCTTCTCTTATTTTACTGTCACTTCTAATACAACTCAGTTTCTGTCCCTGTAAAATAGCTGTGACTGTTCTACAGTAGCTACCCTGACTTTAATCTGATGCCTGAGAAAAAAAAAAACCAAACCTGAAATAGAAAAAAGTGTACAAATTTGAATTTAAACAGTACAGACAATCTGAATATAAAATTGAATGCTGGTTTTTATAAGTGCCATTATTCATTATGCCACTGGATGTACCTTAAGCTATTTTGGTTTATTAAATTCTCTTTGAATACTTCTGAAGTCTCTAATAAAATATTTCTGAAAAATCCTCCTTGTTGCATGGTGGATAAACATCAAACTTCTCAGCCTGCAGGTCTTAGTGGCACTGCTTGCCATAGGTTTGGATGAAGAGGAAGTGGTTGCATGTACTTATTTTGTGCAAGTCTTTCAGCACTCTGGTGTTCAAGCTGTGGTTGTGTGAATCGAGATCGCCATCCCATGGCTGCTCACAGGTTAGTTTTCACAGGAATTCCAGCACACAGCTGTTCCCCTCACCATCTCTCCTTGAAAGGTGTTTTTACTGAAACAAAAGGTAGAACTTTGTCCTCACCAAATTTTAAATATCCTGTTTTACCCTGCTGTGTGCTGTCTTAAACTTCCCAGCTGCCAAAAATCTGCACATTTAGTTGCCTACAGCAGGTAATTCTCACAGCTGTGGAAAAGGCGAGAGAAGCACATGGAAAGGATTAAAATAGAAGTACAGCATAGAGAGATTAAAAGGAACTTGTATTACAGACCCCCAGGGTAAAACATTATAGGCATTTTGTCATCCTGAAAGAAGTATTTTGGATGTTGCTGCTTGTCAAGCTAAGTGCTGCAGCAGAGCCATCATAGGATCATAGAATGGTTTGGGTTGGAGGGAACCTCAAAGAGCCTCTTCTTCCAAACCTCCTGCCATGGGCAGGGACACTCCACTTTCCTCAGGACACCATCCAGCCTAGAACACTCCCAAGGATGGGGCGTCCATAGCTTCTCTGAGTAACCTGTCCCAATGCCTCATTACCTGCAGAGTAAAGATTTTTTTTCTAATATCTAATCTAACCCTGGTGTCTTTCCAGAACCTTACTGGTACTTGGTAAAGAGGCTGCAGTAATTCTGTGCTTGCACAGTGCTTCAGCACACTGTAGCTTCTCAGAGGAGATGGTCTAATACCTAATATTGTTTAGGGACCCATGATAGTTTATCCTTCACAGATGTTTTTACAGATGCTTTCTAAGATAAGTTGGCATCAACTGCTCATTCTCCGAGCATTTTCTGAAGAATGGCTTCAGAGCTCTCTTAACCTGAGAATACATTTTTTGTTTTCAATAGAAATCCTCAAAGTAAATCCCAACAATCGGAGGAAAGGACTGAGCAGTTTTCTGTTTATGAAAGTCAAGTAGTTGTTTGTTTGAGGCTGCTTGTTGGTATGTGTCCCACTAGAAGTGGTTACTGCTGCTGCCAACTTTTGAAGAGAGCATTTGTGTAGTTATCTAATACAGATTTCTGCTGAATATGTAATTTTCCTTTACTGCATTCTGCTTGACACTAATGAAATCTGAAGACATAGCCATATGTGAAATTTAGGAGGAGTGGTCTGCACAGGAACAATCTATAAATGTAAGGAAGTCAGCTGAACATATAAAGCCAATACATCTAAATTACTCCATCTGAGATGCCTCTTTAGAAAATCTCATTTTTGAGTAGAGATATTCAGTTTACTGCAGACTAAGCTAAATGGTAAAATTACTTTACAACCCTGTGTAATTCAGGAAGTGTGAAAAACATCCTCTTGTGATTCTAGTTACACTTAACTAAAAAATTCCTTTCTGCAACTATTTTCCTCCATTAGCAGCCAAAGGTTACTCTACTCATTCAATTGGTGCAGGTTTAGTGAGCACTCTCTGACCTGTTTCAATATAAATTTAGGCAAACCACATTTGAACATTTTTTAAGTGATATAATTTGCATCAAAGCTTTGAAAAAGCCCTTTACTGCCTCAGTTAGTAGAATAGCATTTTTATGATACAACATTAATCATCTGGAGGAAGGTGGCAGAATAAATTTAGAGCCAATGTAAATGAAGGTGATTTTCTTCATCCTGGGCAAATCTTGGGTTTTTATTGGCAAAGCTCATGTTGGACCAGAATCAAATGCAACCTCTCTTTACCATTTACCAAAATCCCTGAATTAGATCTTGTTTGGATTTTCTTGGAAAAAAGCACCATTGCAGTACTATATTATTTTACAGATTAACTGTGCTCTTATAATTTTTTCTCCAGAATGTGGTGCCAGTTTGTTTTGCTGCTTCATAGATTAGGATAATTAGCTTTTAGTGCAATTTAATTCACTGATTTCTAACAGCAGAAATTATACAGTAGATTTTTTTGATGCATGACCATTCTTCAGCTAGACTGTGACCACAGCCTTGCTTAAATCTGGTTATATTTCTAATGCTCACACCCAGCTAGCTCTTCTGCTTTAGTCAAATGGACTAAAAATATATTCTCTTCCCTGAGACATATTGTTTGTCCAAGAAAAGAGGCAGGTATGGGCAGACCAGGACACTAATTACATTTATTAACAGTCACATTATACCTTCATGTGGCCAAATATGGCCACATGATGGAACCTCTAAATGTACAAAACTCTTTTTATTTATATACTTTGTAAAAGGTGAAAAAACTATCAAGTATAATTTCCCCACTAAAAAGATGTAAACAAACTTTTAATTCTTCTACTATTAGTGTCTATAATTTTCATAAGGAGGGAACACAGGTGGCTCATTTTTTACTACCCTTGAAATCACCCTTTGTTATATTAACATAGCAATGTAGCCAGTAGGTGGCAATACATATTTATGTAGTAAAGGAAGGCAACTCTCCAGCTCTAGTTATGGCACTCATGCTGGCTTTGAGCCTTACCAAGTAACTCAGTCCTCAAGAGTCTTGTCAAGTGTTTTGTCAGCTTTGTAGTTGTAGTACCTGCTGTGCAGGCAGGCAATTATTTGTCAGAGCAGTCAGACCTAGGACTAAATTTAAGCTGTAGTCTCCTATTCTTCCATGTATTCTACGTCTCATTAGGAAATTCTGAATTATTTTCCTTATATTACATAGAAATTTTGGATGTACTCTAAAGCTACTGTGAGCAAATACTTTCCCAAGGCCTCTTTTCCTATAGCATACATGTATGCCTTTGTACCTGTTTTGAGAGAGACCAGGAAGCTGTTGATATGCATTTGTGTGCGCACTGGGATTACACATACAATATCATCTACAATATAAAATTAACTTTATTTTCAATGGGTGATGCAGAGAGGTATTTTCTATAGGATATGAAGAAGGAAGGACTTGTTGTGGTCCTTAATACTGGTAAGAGTATAACAGCTGTAATGCTCAAGGAGGCTTGGTATAGGGTCATGAAGAGTTTTCTCAGATTAATGAGACATTGCTCTTATAAAGCATTATGTCCAGATTTTTTGGCAACACTACTGTCAGTAACTGCTCAGAAATGTACGTAAAAAACCCAAAAGGACTGGTCCTTGAGTTGTCAATTGATTAGCTTTGTTTTCTGAAAACAGATGTCAGGTGGCTCTGTTGTTCAGACCAACTGTTCAGCATCTCTTCAGCCAGAAATTTAATATGAGGTGAGAATGAAAGAGAAGGACAAGAGAGAAGAGGGTAAACAAGAGGCAGATGGTCCATGTGTGAAACTTGCAATGCCAAACAGTGGACTAAGATGCTCTTTTGAAAAGCTACTTCACCACCTGAAAGCAACTGAGAAAAGTTACATTTCCACTAGCTACAGAATGAGCAAATTTAGCCTGCATCAGAACATCTCCCATTTGTTGAACTGCTGTCAGAGCTGCTTGCCTAAAAAGTGACCTAACAGCAGTTGATTTCTGCTCTGTAAGTAGAGGGAAGCATAAAAGTGTCATCTCTCTGCATGGCTCTATGGAACCAGTCACCAGCCTGACCATCTCTAGGTCAGAGCTAAGAAGCAGGAGACCTCTAAGACAACCCTTTGGGCAGTGAACCATTTGCTCAAAGCTGCTTCTTCAGTCAGTGCTGCTGCCAGGATGCTGTAGGGTATCCCCCCAGACTCCAGTGCTCTGATGAGTTGTGCTGCACAGCAAGGCAGCTCAGCTGCCTGGAGCTTTGGTATGGAAAAAGATATTTATGGGATCAGTTTATGGGATCAGGAGAGAAGTCACAAAGGAGACAGAGTGGTAGGAGTCTTCTATATACTGCCAAGTCAAGAAGACAGGGTGAACAAAACTTTCATTAAAAAACTGGAAGAAGTTCCTTCATCACAGGCCCTGCTTCTCATGTTGGATCTTGAACCACTTCAACATCTGCTGAATGAACACCATGAGGGTGCAGGCAAGTTTATGTCTTTTTACCAATGACAGCAGAGTGTCTGCTGCACCTGCAGGGACAATAGTGAAAACCTGAAGAGGGTTAGTGTCCCAGCAGCTAAGCTCTTCTTCTGGGTGGTGGGAGAAATGAGAAGCTGGCCCCATGTAGCATAAGGGGAAAATTATAGTGGGAACAGAAGAAAACACCCAAAAAGTCAGAAACCATCAGAGTTCTCGATAAGATGGGTTCTCTTTAGATGTGCTATGTGTAATACCAAGTGTGCAAAGATGTGTTGGTTAAAATTGACCCGGGGCTTCTCTTGTGAAAATTAAAAATGCTTCATATCTCAAAAGAAGGGTTTCATGGGAACATATCAATACTTTTGGCCAGTTTAGTCAGGAAGGGTTTCTTTGTTTGATGCTGGAATATCCAGGTAGGAACAAGTCTCTTACAGCCACATGAGATGGTGAACAGCACATTTGCTTGGTGTCAGTTCCACACCCAACACTTGCTGTGACATTGTTTGCAAAGAGCATTAGAAGTTACTCTCACCACAAAAACTTGTGGTCATCTGGGGAGAAGGGGGGGATGACAAAGGTTAGGGATTAGTGTGCCAGATTTCCTTTACTGCCTTTGCTGGAGTTTTTTATGTTTAAATAATTTAAATATACATTGAGCAAAGAGTTGAATATGACTCTCCTGTATTGTATGTGAAGGATTTAAACACAGGGCTGCAAAGACTTATGGAGGAAAGACAGCACCCAAAGTCTCTTTTTCAGGACTAATCACTGACTTTGTATATCCTTGCTGTATACCACAAGCACAAAGCTTGTGTCTATCTCAAAATTTATCATTGATTGTCTTAATTTTATTTAATTGAAAACTTTGAGAATTTCTTGTTAAGAGAAATAATCTCAAATATAATCACAAAATGGGGATTTGCTTCCCGAGGCAGTTTCTTTTTCAGAAAAGATGATCCCTCTTCCTGAGCTGTGCTGCCAGAATTCTTTCTTCTCATGAAAGGAAATTACAGTTGCCATTAAAGTGTCACAAATGTCATGGATGGCTGGCAGTGCAGAATCATTGCTGCTTGTTGAGTAAACATGTCCAAGCAGAGAATAAATGAATCCTCATCTGAGGATTTGGGGTAAGGTTATAGAGAACTGTGTTAAGGTATTGTTACCATCCTAAATATAGCTGATACCAAGCTACAGCAAAATGAACTAGCACAAGTGGCACAAATACTTTTCCCCACACAGTGTGAGCAAGAGTGGGCAGATGTGGGGTGTTCATGTGCAGGGACAGAGCAAATGAAGTTATATATCAGGAAGACAGCAGGCAAGCAGAGCTTTTATTCTTCTTTCTGCTACAGACTTGTGAGCTATTGTCCTCAGCACAAATTCAGCTGGTGGAGAAAAAACCCCTATATATCTAATTTCCAAAGGCTTTTACTGTGTTTCAGGGTTGTCATCTTACTGCAGGGGTTCCATACTTTGTCTCCTTACCACAAAAGTTTCATACCTTCTTGGTGTTTCTTGTGGGCAGCTCCTCAGAGCACTGACTCTTTCTTCTTCACAAAGTAGCCAACTATCTCCAACTCCCTTCTCAATCAGCCAACCCACTCTTTTATAGCACTCTTCTTCTCACTGGTTACAGCTGTAGCCTGGTAAAGTCAGGCCGGTTCCTGATCTTTGCTAATTGGCCCAGCTGCAACTCCTTAGGGGTAAGATTAGTTTCTACACTATCTTTATTTTCTTATATTCTATCCCCCTCCATCTCAGTGCTTGATAGTACTGGAATATGCATAAATCTTGGTATCTCCTGTCCCTCAAGTGAACTCTCTTTTACTGTGTCCCTGAATGAACAGATGATTTGGGAGTTTGCTGGTGAGTGGTGTCCCCAGCAGCAGGACAGGGAACTCCAGGCCTGACCTTAACATGGTGCCAGATTGTGTTGGTACAAGTTCCTGTTGTATCCTTAGGAGTTTGCATGCTTGGATTCACACTTTGCAAAGCTCTGGAGAAATGACAGTTTACATAGGATTGCAGGGGATGAAAGAAGACCTTTATTAAGTGCATGGCACACTGTCTAACCAGGATGAATGTCAGTGTAGGCTGGTGACCTAGAGGTAACAGTCCTGATTGTGTCTTGGGCACCTACTAGCAGAATGGTCTAAATGCATGAGCTTTTTTTTTTGGGAATTCACATTTTTAGTGGTCTTAAAAAATGCAAACCCCCTCAGTTTAAGGCACTATTGAGACTGCAATTGTTCATTCAGACTTTGCCTCTGAAATTGCAAGGTGTTTGCTTTTTAAATAAACCTCTTTGTAGGTTTTCTATGGGTAGCAGTTGACTGATGGTGCATTTTTGCCCCCTTGTCACACTAATGCTTGAAGAATTTAATTTTGAGCTATTTGTGCTGCAAAGAAAAAAAAAAAGGGTACTCAATGCCGTGTCTATTTTGCTAAATAAAACAGGACCAGCTTTACAGCAGATTTTTAGCAAAGATTTTGTTCCATTAAAATGTCCAAAGGTATGTCCCATTTAAAAAAGTTTTCTTATACTGTAGTCTTTAGAATTAAAATTTAAAGGGAATACTTTTTGGGTTAAAAGGAGAAGCAAGATGTGTAAAGACTGTAGCAGATGTGCTCTTATGCTTAAAGTTAAGATTTAAAAAATTCTTTCAATAAGTGCAGTCAGGAA
This sequence comes from Emberiza elegans, assembly GCA_024865655.1. Taxonomy (NCBI): domain Eukaryota; kingdom Metazoa; phylum Chordata; class Aves; order Passeriformes; family Fringillidae; genus Emberiza; species Emberiza elegans. The sequence goes on along the minus strand of JALJVW010003023.1, from coordinate 68,292,465 downwards.
AAATTCATCACTTCATACACTGTGGGCACTGAGTCAGAAACAGGGAGTAATGACATAAATATATTTGTCTTTAAAAAAGTTTGTTATGAACACACTTTCCTCTCTATGCCTCACAAATCCTGAAAATGCAGTTCTAGTTTGGATTTTAATTTCTACCAATGAAGTGCCTCCTCTCAGTACAATCTAATAATTCATGCCATAAGGTACTGCCATGCTGAAAGAGAGGATCAGGTTAAACTCATTAAAGGCCTTAGGCTGAGATGTAGCACCCTCTCCAAACCCCTCTGGTCACTTATCTTCACCTCTGGCTGCTGGAGGGCTGTTCAGTGCATGCACACCAAGCCTGTTTTCCCTGGAGACACAGGAGGCTAATTCCCTGTCCAGATTCCCCAGTCAGCCACGTGTTTTCTGTGTGATTCCAACCAAGTCATGCTCAGACCCTCCAACACACAGAGGAATTTCTGCCATGTAGGAGTTGGGCAGCTCACTGTGTTTGAACTGTAGAATCTCTGTGCTTCTGGTCTCTGCCCATGCAACTGGAACTTGAAAACAAAACAAATAAACAAACAAAATCAAACAACAAAGTCCCATTTCATTGAGAAACAAGCAAAAAAATCATCTGAGACCCTGACATATTGTAGTGATTGAAATCTGAAGCCATCTTAAAAAGGAACACCCAAGAAAAGAGAGTATCTATGTGGAAAACAAATATAAGGACAAGATCTTCTATCTTAGCAAAAATCCTGCCCCACTGGAAGCCTAGTTATTAAAATTCAGGGATAAGAGTGGACTGACCCAAGCTAGGGCAAATGATTGCTATCATCTCATACAGATGCTCAAAGCTCCTTTTCCAGCTCAGCTCCTGCATTAGCAGAGCAGTAAACACTATGATTCCTAGGGAAGAAAACTGAGGTGTAGGTTAAGGTTTCTCTGCCCAGATTTATTACTTGGTTTACTTTCCTAAGGTAACTGCCCCATCTAAGATTAGAATATAAATATGTAAATGAAATAGAAAATCTTCAGTAGTGAAGCTATTTTCCTTACAAACCCAAAGGGAGAAAAGCTCCATAACCTCTATGTAATTGATTTCTTCTTGTATGCATAAAGGAATTCCAGTTTCTTCTCTGTTAGCTGCTTAGTGAGTTTATTTACTAGTCAGATAGGATTGATTATGCCTTGGCATTAATTGTCTTGACTTACATTTATGGATTTATTTGTTTTGAAATGTACTTTTACTCACTCCTTGGCTTCCAGTCCACACTCTCTCCTAAACAGAAGAAATTTGAGTTGCACACTACTAATGTATTGAAAGTTACAGCAGTTCTAACAGAGATTTTGCAATGCCCACAAATCTGGAGGTGGTGCAAGAAGGTAAATCCTAGAATTACAAAATAGTTTGGGTTCCAAGGGACCCAAAGGGGTCCCCTAAGGAACCTTTAAATGTCATCCAGTCTAACGCCCCTGCAATGAGCAGGAACTTTTACAAGATTATATTGGTCAATAAATACCTTATTCTAGCAGAATGAAGAAGAAATCATCCATCATTAGAGGAGCAAGAAGAATATATTGTTTACAAGCACCTAAATGGAGACTGGAGACTAGTTCCCAGTGGAGCACCAGCCAGCACCAGTCACACTGCCCACAGTGCTCTCACTGGCAGCAGGGACACCCAGACACCTCTAAATCTCACTCACTCTGTAATGTTAACTTCCAGATGCTGCAAATGGGGGCAAATCCCATCACATTAAACATGCCCCAGTGAATTAGCCAACAAATTTAATACAAAAAAGTTTTCTTCTCTCAAACAAACAAATGTGGTCATTACTGTGGTCATTACCATGGTCCTTGAGCATAAGATGCTGCAGTCATACAACGGCCATTGGCTATGGAGAGTCCAGCTGAGCTCCTACTGACCCCTTCTTTCCATGTATGCTTCCCTGGAAGAAGAAATCCATCCAGAAGAGGCAGGGTGCATACATTTGCAGGGTGCTGCACAGACAATGTCTGCTGTCTTATGATGTGCTAACACTTCTAAATAAAAGAAAAGAACAAACTCAACTGTTTCTTCATTGGCAGTCTCCTTCTCCTATCTGCCTCCCTGACTATGATGATATCCTGGATGAAGCTGCTCAGAAGCAGATTGGACCTGAGCATGTCCATACTCTTGGTCACAAAACTAAGGTTCAAAAATCTCCCCAAAAAATAGATAGATTCTAAATATCCCTGTTGAACTTCCTTTCTTTTGTTTATGTTTAAATCAGAGTTTTGGAAATATGATATGTCTTTAAGCAGTGGCTCAGGGTATGTCATTTTCATGCATAAATAACCTAACAGTATCATACAGAACCTACTTCACTAAACAACAGTGCCTGGCTTATTACATATTTTGGTTGCTTCTACCTCTCAACCAGGAAATATGAATGTGTCTCTGCTGAAAAGGTATTTGGTGTTCAATAAACTTTTCAGTTCAAGAAAACACATCTGTCTTTATTTCATCCATCTTTGCCACTGAAAGAGAGAATTAAGTTTCAGTTTTCAAAAACTGACTATGTGGCTTACATTGCAAAACAGGCAAAAAAACCCCTATCTGATTAATTTGAAGATTCCCATTAGTGATATAAAGAACACAGTTGGGTTTTAATTACTGTTTTAGTACAACCAAGATGATCTAACAAAGCTGATTATTTTGATGTTTGCCATTGCTTATTTCTTTAAAATAAATGGAAAAGTATCTTTTCAATTTGTATTAGTATATTGCATTAATTACAACCACTTCAATAATTTCTTAAATAAACTCTACTATAGCTCATTCAAATCAATTCCTAATTACTGCCCATAACATCTGGATATTGCAGTAGTGGACATGCTCTAAAAAAACTAACATTTAGATCAGTCATATCCTGAAGCTTCACATGGATCAAACTGATATTCCACCACAAAAGAGAAGAAAGTGGATGTCAACCTAGCCAAAATGTGCACTAGGTGTGGTGTCAGGTACTTAACAAAAAAAAGAACACTGCCATACTGGGAATTCTGACCACAGCTTTGATCCTTGAAAACTGGATTAAGAAAATGCCATATGCAAAAAAGGATGAACGGAAATATTGTTCTGCAGTTTTCTGGGGAAAACTGAAGCTCAGAGGCTGAAATATGTCAGACAGCAATACAGCAGACCCAGTAATGAAACACAAATATCTTGCTCTGTGAATTTACTGTTCAATTGATTCAAAGGTTTTTGGAGAGGTCCTTCTGCAGTGTTGAAGGCTGATAAAGGTTATGTAAACATTAAATCCCCACCTGCAGCCTTATGCAAACCCTAAAGGCCCATGTAATCTTTTTACTTGCTTTTTGGGGCCCTCCCAGAGCTCCTGGAGCTCAGAGGGGAGTTAGATACCTGCCTGTGGCTTGAAAGGCAAATCACAGCTGAGATGGGGTTTAGGAAACAGTTTCTGGCTGTCCCTCATGTGTGCATGTCCTGGCTGAGGCTGGAGCCCATCTGTGCAGGCGTGCCCTTCACTGCTGTCCTGGCAGCAGGCAGCAGGCTCTCCTTCAGAGCTGAGCCTTCGAGGAACACAGGAGGATGGATGAAATGTGTCACCACAGCTGTGTGAGGCACCCTGGGGGCCCTAGCCACACAGATGAGATTAATGCAAAAGGGAAAATGGGAAAAGGAAGAATCCACAGTAACCGCCTGGTTTAACAGCCGTGAATTGTTGATATTTCAACTATTATTTTCTGCATTTGTAATGCCACTCTGCAATGACGTCTTCTCTTTCATTCTCTTCAAAGATGTTACTTTTAAAACTTCCTTCCACCTTTGGGTTCAAAATTTTGCTTAAAATAAGCATGGATTCTTCTTCTTTCTATCAGGATGAGAAAACAGTGACATGAACTGTTTCATGATAAGTTGCTCATGTGATCTTTCCAATGTGGTGTGTAACAAAGGAGCAGTGGAAATTTTATGAGAAAGCCCATAAACTTTTCAACTTCAGCCAAGCCTCTCACTGTGTGTATTTTATTTGTATCAACCTTCTTCCCACTCAGCTTCTCATTGACCCCCACAAGTCAACACTTGAAAATATCACCCTTGGAGAAAAGCCTGTTTCCAAATGACCATTGTTCATTTTCATTTTCTCCTTAGATCTTATGTCACATACATTTCTTCTGAGAGCCACCAGAAATAATAATCACCTCCTCTCCAAGAACACTTGAGTAAATAGCTCTAGGGTGTTGCTGTTCTTTATGTAAGTGGGAGTTGGACTGGGATGAAATAGAGGAGGGTACTGCTTACACAGAGACTGCTAGATTGTTTTGGTGACTCCACAGCACTGCACAGCTGAGCAATATTGTCTGTGTAATCTAGGGGAATGTTTCATTTGTGACCTTGTCATGCATTGGTGCACAGAGAATTTCTTCCCTGCTCCTGCTCACGGCTGCATGTACATGTGTAATTTATCTTCATCATGCCTAGGCATAAAGCCAGGGAGGGGCATGGGAAAAGCTGTCCTTCTGCTTTTTTCATTTTCCCATATCAAGAGGTTCCTGTGTTTGCTCAGCTGGGGAGAGTTGCTGCAGGCTTCCTAGGTCTCCTGCTGAAGTGGCAGCCCAAGGGCTCTTCTCAGTGGGAAGGCTATGCAGCTCCTGCTTTCAGATAGAGAGAATGTTTTGTAAGTAGCAAAGCAAGAACTGAATATTCTGAGGTGAGAATCTAATCTCAGACCCTTTTTGAGATACATCTTTGTTTGCAAAGAACAGGGGTGTTTCCCAGCATCTTAGTGCTCATTATTCAGGGCTTCTTTGTGACTCCAGAGAAAACGTCTGGGGAAAGAAAACCAGCTTTGCAGATGGCTCGGGATGTGAAGTTCAAGCTGGATTCCCTGTTGTTTCTGCATCCTCCTGGATGGGGCAGCTTGCCTTCATTTAAAGCTAGCAAATCTTCTGGATAAAATTCAGCATTGCTGATTCCACAGAGTGTGTACAGGTGACAGAGGCAGCCTGCTGTCCTTACCTGATGTCCTCCTTCCCCAGTGGGATGCACACATCATGGGTTACTCAAAAACGGGCAGGAGACGTATTGTCTTCCTTTAAGAAAAGCCTATTGCATTTCTTTAAGAAAAGCCACCCCTTAGAGGCACTTTCCAGCAGCAGCAGCCCATGCTGCAGAAACTCAGGATCACGGACACGGGCAACGGGAGCCGCCGCGCGGGGCCGCAAAGCCTGGCTGAGATAACAGGAAACGGGCGCGGGGGGAGCCCAAACCACAGCTCGCAAATGCCTCGGGAAGCGACTTTTCCTCGACAGAGAATGGGGGCTGGGCCGGGGGCTGGGCCAGGGGCTGGGCCGGGGGCTGGGCAGGGGCAGGGCCGAGGGCTGGGCCGGGGCTGGGGGCTGGGCAGGGGCTGGGCAGGGGCCGGGGGGGGGCTGGGCCGGGGGGGGGCTGGGCTGAGGGGCCGGGGGCTGGGCCTGGGCTGGTCCGAGGGGGCTGGGCCGGGGCCGGGCTGAGGGGCTGGGCAGGGGGCCGGGCCGAGGGGCCGGGCTGAGGAGCCGGGGGCTGGGCAGGGGGCTGGGCCGAGGGGCCAGGCCGAGGGCTGGGCCGAGGGGCCGGGCTGAGGAGCCGGGGGCTGGGCCGAGGGGCTGGGCCGAGGGGCCGGGCTGAGGGGCCGAGGGCTGGGCCGAGGGGCTGGGCTGAGGAGCCGGGCCGGGGTCTGGGCAGGGGCGTCGGCCCCGCCCTGCCGGGAGCAGCGCTGCAGCGCCGCCGGCCGCCAGCAGGTGGCGCGCCAGGACGCGGCGCTGCCGGGGGTCCCGCCCCGCCCGCCCGGGTGGGTGGGAGCCCGCGGCGCCCCCGCTCCGAGCGGGCACTGAGGCGGGAGGGCACTCCGGAGCCTGGGACAAAGGGAACCGCCCCTGCGCATGGCGGCAGCAGTGTGGGTGCTCGGGAGGGAGGGGTGCTCGGCTGCGGGCAGGCGCCGTCTGTAGGAGCTGGGATGCGACTGGCTCCGCCGGCATGGACTTGGAGGGAGGGAAGGAAGGGAGCTGGTGTCTGTGGGGTAAAGGGACCGACCGCCTCACTCGTCCCGTAGCAGCAGCTGTGGCGCGTCCGGGGGCGTTTGGAGAGGAGCTCCCGGCTCAGGCAGCGCCCAAGCCGCGTGCGGAGCCGTGCGGGAGCGTCTGTGCCCGCGCACTGCAGGACGCGGGAGGCAGAGCCTGCGCTCAGGGGAAATCACAACCACGCAATAAAAACCCCTGTGAGCGGTGAATGGCCTCCCTTTTATGTGTCAGTAGCACAGAGAATCCAGCAGACAGCACCCGAAGAGCCCCGGCTCTTGTCGCTGGGGTGGGCTGTGCCCTCTCAGGCAGCTCTTCATCCCAGCAGCCGCATCCAGCGCTTCCACCCCGCTCTGCAGCGGCTCCGGAGCCGCGCTCGGCAGCCATCGCTGCCTGCCGCCCTACGGCGTGGCCATTGTCAGCCTGCCAGCACCCAGCCAGCCGCACGCTTCGCAAGCCGCCTGCTTTGCCGAGCGAGAGATTTCCATAGTCTCACTGTGCTAAGCATGGCAAGAAGAGGAACAATTTTTAATGCGAATTCTTTCAGGCTCTTGTTCACATCTTTGGCCAGAGCTCCCAAAAGCAAATCGTTTGCGTGTTTTACAAAGTGGCAGAATAGGTTTTTTAAACTTCTGACTCTTTTATCGATATATTTACTCTCTGCCCTTGAACAGCATTTGTTGTGATTACCAAGCACTTCCCTATTTTCCATATACTAGTATTTTTCCCATTACCTAAGATTAACAACCTCATTAGTAGCTGGGTTAATTCCCCAAACCTCTGAATATCTGAAGTGGAGAAATTTTAGACAGAGATGTGAACTGTGTGACTTGGTCTTCGTTTGATGCAGCAGAGAAAAGCAGAGTGCTCACAGCATTTGGGAGGAACCAGGGAATGCACTGCCCCTCTTCACTAAGGCTCACTAACTAGCATACAGCTTTTTGATCTCTGTAATACAGCTGAAGAAGCTACTCAGCTGCATGGCTCTGCAGTTATTTGTCCATGAGGTATAACCCAAGAATAGGGAGAAGATGTCCAAAATTTTTCAACAATTCTATGTACTAGAATTTGAGGAAAACGTGTAAGCTGCTCTCTGAACCATGTTTCTTTTGAGTGTGGCTGAATGGTACTGAGAGATACAAATTGGCTGCAGCAGGCCAGCAAACATTTTTTCCTGTAGTCTGCTGAAGGAGCATTGTGTGCTTTTTTTACTCCTTTTTCTTGGCATTTAGGATACTTCCATTTCAATGGCATCTTATGGTATTATAAAGATAATGGTATTATTTGTGTTCAAGGTATAGCCTTAAGTTTCTAAGGGCTCAGATCTGGTACAGGACTAAAGAAGGTGACCTCTTAGATCACTGGTTTTGGGCCTGGGATTTTTCAATATGAATTGGATGCCTAAATTGCAAGTATAGGTAACAGAGGAGGTGGTTGGGGATGGTAATCAGAACTGCACAGTTAAGTGGGAAGGAACATGAATTTTAGCTGGTAGAAACTATGAAGCCTTTTGCCAGCTCACATCCTGTGGGATGCTCAGACTAAACAGGACTCAAAAGAGACTTAAATTCAACCCACTGGATGCAGGTGATAAAAGCATGCATTTATTTCCCAAGTAGTCACTGATAATAGTGTTTTTATGTAACATTTCTCTACTTGCCTGGGAGAACTTACCCGGAACGTGTCAGAGCTGGGGCTGGTGGGGAATGCCCAGGCTGCCATTGGAACACTGCTGAGGCTGTCCTACTGTGAAAAAAAGCAGCTGAAGATTTGGAGATGAGGAATGCATGGGAACAGACTTAATAGTTCAGGCCCTGCAATCCACTGGTGAGAACACTTAGCAAGGAATGGGGAGTGCAGTTTCAGTCCCAGATCTGTGCACATCTGTCATTTGATGCCTCACTGAATGCACAATGGTTATTAAATCTATCACAATTAAAATCTACTACTCCAGCTTGTCCATGGTTTTCCCATTATTTTATTTTTGCATTTCATGAGGCAGAATTGTGTCAGTGATGCCTTGCTTAAGAAAATGCTGTGGATGTGTGTTGGTGTTCACTGAGCATGTCTGTGAGCTTGGGTCCCCTGGGCAGGTAAGCAGCAGGAGCCTTGTTTGTAAATCTCCAAAGGGTGGTGGGCACTGAGAAGCACAGCTTAGACAAGACAGTTTCTGGGCGTGCACAGAACTACAATATTAGGCTGGCAAGTATAAAAATAAGATGGTTTCTACAGTGGTTGTGATTTTTTTGGATTTTGATATAAATTCAATCTAAATTTTACAGTAGTCTGTTGAGTTCACAAAGCCTCAGAAGTGTTCAGAGCCAATTTTCTGATTGTCTTTGCACTTATATTTTTTTACCAGCTTTTGTATTTCCTTTTCTTTGTTCCCTTATGCAGTTTCTCATGTGGGTGTGAGAACTATGTGATGTGTTCCTCTGCCATATGGAGCAAAAGTTTTGAAATTATCTATCTTCTGTATTAAATCTCAGCTGAAAAACACCATTTGCTGTGTTTTCTGATTTCTTCAGAGACAGTGTTGCTTCTAATCAGCTTTATAACAACATCAGTTTTGTAATGGGAGGTTACAATTTTCCTCAGAGATAAAAGGAAACGAAGTCTGTAGGAATTCTCATTCACGCGACTGTTTTGCTCTGATTGTGCCTGGATGTGATTGCTCAGTCAAGCCAGGCTCAGAGCTACACCCAGTCCCTCAAACAGCCCTGAAAGGAGCATTGCACCAAGAAGAGCAGCTGGATGCTCTGCTTTGACACCGAGTGGGTGGTGACTCCAGAGACACAATGCTGCAGAGAAGTGGTGGCCTTGGAGCTGTCTCATTCGGTGTCCAGTTCCAAGACATCTGCTAATTTAACATTGGCTGTGAGAACTGTCGGAGCAAATGGCTTGGAAACGAGGAGGTGCCGTAGGGGGAAAAACCTGATGCCATGTAACACTGCTCATTCCAAAAAAAAATCCTAAACCCTTTCCAGCCCCTTTCCCTTCAGCTACAAGATGCTCTGTCACTGTCTGTCTCCCATGCACAGGGTGATTAATGGCCACTTTAGGCCGGCAGTTTATAGCTCATAAATACTTGGGTGTGTCAGACTGTAATGGATCCCTTAGGAATGACAGTACTGTTTGGACAGTGGCTGAACACATCCCTCTGGATTCCCATCCCTTCAGCATGGAAAATGGATTTTAATGGTCACAAACAGATGGTGCCCATGAAAGGGAGAAAAAAAACCCCGGACTATAGTTTATGTCAGACAGGGTAGAGAAAATAAGCTGCTATATTTAAAGCTTTATTTTATTAGAAACAATAATTTAGGTTCAAGCCATTGTGGTACAATAATAAAAAAAAACCTCTCAATATTAATATTAGCAATAAGTGGATCTCAAAAGGCACAGCAGTTCTGTTTAAACTAAGTAGGAGAATCTAAGTCCAAAAGTAGGGTTATATTTTAGCTTGCTCTTTTTGTTTGTTTGTTTTGTTCAAAAGAGAGATTTGATTTCCCCAATTAATCAGTCAGGGAGCAGAAACAGTTGAATTGAAGTGTCCTGCAGCCCAGAAGAATGTCATTAACAACACCTTAAGTTTTTGAGCTTTATCTAAGTCAGCTGGAAATCTAGTTATTTCCATTTATTGGAAGGTCAGGAAAAAAGTATTCAGGTTTGGTCACCCTGAAATAATTAATTCAAGCAGGATACTGGACTGCAAAATCCTAGCAATTTTGGTTCAAGTGCTTGTTCAAGCCTCGAGAGAGCACAGAAACATCCATTAATGCACAGTTTATGTGTAATATAGTGATAAATACAAGGCCTGTTACTGACTGAGGCTCAGACACACAAGATTTAAATTTCATTGTGGACACCTCTGTGAGTGTGATTTATTTTTAAAAATCCATATAATACCTTAGATATTTTTTTTCTGTTGTTATCTCAAATCAGTATCCACAAACCCACCCAGAGTCCTCAGAGTCCTGGACTAAAGCCCATAAAACACACCAGTTCTTTGCTGGTTGTGGCTACAGGTTTGTTGATATTATCCTCTCTTTATGATGCTTTGAATCCTGCATTCCTGCCCAGTTTCAAAAGGGTTGAATACTGTCTTTCTCCTTCTGCTTTACCCAAAAGAGTGCAGAAGGAGGTGGCTAAGGTATGTCATCTAAAGTACTGGATAGTCTTCTGGATACCATTTGCCTTGGTGGTGGAGGGAACTTAAATGTGAATGGCAGTTGTTCCTCCTTGAGCCACGTTTTAGAATGTAAAAATATGCATAGGTAGAGGGATAACAGGTATCTGAGCACATCTGTAGATCTCTTTGTGAAGAATCTTTCTTCTGCACTGACATCTCTTACAGGGTGGCAGAAAGAAATCACATCTCTCTTTCCACTCTGTTTTTCACTGACAAGTGTTGCATATTATGAAACTAAATATCTAAGTGCTTAACACTGTGTAGGGATTTTAGACTATGACATGCATTCCTAGCATCCAATGTCTAAAGCTTTTTATAGTTCCTGCCTGGTGTGTGTCTCTGGAGTCAAAAAGAAGGTAAAATGTTTTTGCTTCCTCTGATATCAGACAGAGCTTTCAGTGACTTCAAAGTTGCTTTCAGCAACTTTCAGGGCTTGAACTCAAAGGACATGTGAGATGGGACCTTGCATGACCAGACTAGCAGGAGTGGGTTTGCTGCCCTGGTGTATTTCTGCAGAGCAGTGCCCTGAAATGCCGAGTAGAAAGGTTCAGCACTGCCCTGTCACAGCTCGGCTGAGCAGTGATTAGGTTTTCATTCCTGAATGTGTCATCTGTGAGATTTGCAGGCCATTTCCTTGATATAAGGGGGAAACTAGAGGGAGGTTGTGATTAAACTGCTGAAGTGATTGATGTAGTCACTTGCTGTGGTCCTGGCCCATGGCCAGCAGCCCTGGGAAGCTGCAGTGGGCAGTCTGAAAGTACAGGAAGCACAGGGATGTGGAGCAAGCAGGTAATGGGCAAATAAATTGAATGGGATATGTGGAAATGCAAGAAGGTGAAGACAGTGACACTAAAGAAGTGTTCTTTACCATGATCTTGTATATGAATCCTCTGGTAGTATGGATAATGGCACAGAGAGGGAAATTAACTTTCAGAGTTAGAAACAAAACCTGTAAAATATTTTTCATGACATGACCAAGAGGCTTTTGTGCTTTTTAAGAGAATGCAAAGACTCAGCCTTCAATTGCCTCTGCAGGGAGAGATGAGAAGCAACTGGGACCACAGCTGTGTTGAGTTTGTACCAGAGAATCTTAATTTCTTTACAGGCTTTTTTTGAGACTTGCAGTAGACAAAGACCCAATATTTGTCTCTTTGGCCCCAAACCAAGCATGCTATACTTGATTCTCCATCTTACTAACCTCCTCTGAGCTCCACTGGAAGCCAGTTACTGACATTTGCACTGCATGGAATGTAGTATTAGTGTGTTAAATCAGCACTAGCACACAGTGTTGTCAACTCCTGCTTTTTATGAAGAAATAATCACAATTTTTCTTGAAGTCTGTGTTTCTGGGTCTCTATGAGTATCTCAAAATTCCTTAAAAAAGAAAAGAAAGAGAAAGAGAGAAAGAAAAATGGAAGGAAGGAAGGAAGGAAGGAAGGAAGGAAGGAAGGAAGGAAGGAAGGAAGGAAGGAAGGAAAAGAAAAGAAAAGGAAAAGAAAAGGAAGAAAGGAAAAGAAAGAAAGAAAGAAAAAAAAAGAAAGAAAGAAAGAAAGAAAGAAAGAAAGAAAAGAAAGAAAGAAAGAAAGAAAGAAAGAAAGAAAGAAAGAAAGAAAGAAAGAAAGAAAGAAAGAAAGAAAGAAAGAAAGAAAGAAAGAAAGAAAAGAGAAAGAGAAAGAAAGAAAGAAAGAAGATTGAAAATATGAACCAAATGTAAAAATTGAGAACTGGACAATAGAAAATGAAATATGCTTTTTAATGCTCATGATTTTTGTGGCATGGCCAATCACTTTTCAATGCTTAGACTTGGCAAAATCAGAAAAACTACAGAGAAGTGCAGACAACATTTCTTGCAGATCTTGCTAAGGAAAGAGAAGTGAGGAACAAAGAGGACATGAGAAGGTCTTTGTCTTTTTCTCAGTGGGGTGAGCATGCCTGTTATTGTGTGAAACAGAAGGCTGTAGTGTATTCCTGGTGGCCCTCAGAGCTTCAGGCCATTTGGGTGATTATTGGATAGCCATGGCTGGAGCCTGGGAGAGCAGTATGTGTTATTGCAGGGTATTAACTGGGGCTGGTGTGTGGGGTCTGGGCAGCTGGCCCTTCCAGGCTGCATGGAGACAACTGACTCATTTCACTGGATCCCCTCTGATGGTAATAACTTCTAGTCCCAGCTAGCTGCAAATGGGTGCAAACGGTGACCTGGAGGTGAAGTATCCCATTCCAGTGCCCTGAGTCACTCGTGCTGTCATTACAATGAGCTTTCTGTGCCCTGTGCAGGGATGCTCTTGCTTTGCTGCTTGCCAGCTCTACCCCTCAGCTGTGGTTAAAACAAATCCACTGCTTTCCACAAACTCTTCCCCTATGGCCCCTTATTTATTTTAAAGGGCAAGAATGTGTCAGCTGTGACTGTATTGCTAATTAAAAATATCACCTTTTTCTTTGTCTTCTCTCACCTTCAAAAGTCAGATCTTCGCTAAAGGCTGGAGACCATACAACTCATAGCAGAGTGTGTGTTGTGGGCTACTAGATGTGAGAATATGAGCTGTGAGTTCAGTGCAAATTATTCCTGTTTCACATTTTGTCCCATTCTTACAGCAGTCTGGCCCTGTAGTTCCTGGAAGCTGGCAGCACTTCAGCCACGGAAGCTACTTCATACCAGGAGAACAGCTCCTGTTTGTAACACGTTGGTCTGGCCTGTAGGGTTTGCATCTTTGTGGTGTCCCTGAGGCTGCACAGTTTAATACTGCCTGCATCTGGAAAGCAGCGGGGGGAGCTTGTCTATCTAACTGGCACTTGTCAAACGAGTCAATGGCCAAGTGCACTGATGACTGAGGTGTCTACATGCATATGGAGATGTAGCTCATTATTTCTGCAAGTGCCATTCAGCTCTGCTGTTATGCAGCTCCCACCTTATCTAGTGTAGCACACACTAGGCAGACACCGTGTGCTGTGTCAAAGCAGGGTAAACTTATTGTGAGAAATCTACAGCACACAGGCCACATTCAGGAAAGGGTATTAACTAAAACTCTTTCCATCACTGCTCAAAAAACATGGAAAACCTGTTAATTAAAGTAAAAAGAATCAGGGGGTCTGAAAGAAACTCCCTCCATTGTGCTTCACTTCTTTCTGTTCTTGGGTTGGTTCATGTTTGCCCAAAGTACAACACTAAAGCACAAATCCTCATATGTGTGTTTGCTCTGACTGGTTAAAACAATGCCTTCATACTATTTATTTTTGTGAAATTAATGCAGACCTCTGTAGGAGCCTTGTGCCTCAGTGTTTTGCAGTAAAGGTCAGGAGTCTATTCATGAGACTTCCAAAGTGTTATTGTTAAAACATCTCTTTGCTATGTCACTGTTTTCCCTTTCCTCTCCTCATTCAAAATAACACATTGTCATTAGTGACTTATAAGGCTCTCCCTCTAAGCACAGCATATCCAGCTTTCCTTCATTTTTTCCCCAAGCTTCCTTCCTATTTAAACAAAGAATTGTTTTAGTCATTTGGGACTGAAATATTCCTAGCCTTGCTATCATGAAAAAAAAATCACTCTCTTTTATGGAGTGATTTATAAGCACTGCAGTTTTATTGCTGTTGTGAGCTGCAGTATCATGATTTGTTAAAATAGAAAAGTTATGTTCTAATATGGCCATTGTTGCAATGTTCACTCTAACCTTTCTATGACTAATGTGGCCAAAACTTTAAACTTTTAATACATTAGTCACTTTATGAACCCTTGTAAGTAATACTTCAGCAAGAAGGAAGGGAGGAAGGCATGCTGCTCTAATTCAGTAATGTAGTGTACAACTAATCCTTGTACTCATAAGTGCATATTGTCACTTTCATTATATATCTTGATTTCAGACAACTTTAACTTGGCATTTAATTTTTTACTCAATGACTTTTAAAGTAAAAAAATGTCTGTAAGATTATCCAAAAGGGTATTTTCAGTTATTTGGACACTCATTTATTACTTAGACAGTCTTTACAGTGAGTCTAGTGTTGTGTCTCTGACCAAGTCGTGTCCTATGTTAAAGTCACTGTCCCTCATCTGAGCATACTGAGCATGCTGAACCCAAAACTTGTCCACTACATGCTAGAAATTATTCAGTTCATTGCTAACCTACTTGGGTTTTTTTCAGATTTGTCTGTCTTTACACATTGGAATGGTTAATTCTCTTTACAGTATTCTACTACATTAAAAAAAATCTTCTTGGGAGAGCATTTATTCACCCATAACCATGTTATCTCTTAATCTCCATTTTGGTGACTTGAGCAGAGCAAGCTCTGTAGGTGTCTTAGTGAGGCTGAGAAATAATTTCTGTGCCTTTTAAAGCACTCTCATGAAATTACTAAATGGTTTCTGAAGGAAATGCAACTTACATCATCACAGTGTCTGTCTAACACCTTCCCACTCTTTTCCTCATACCTTACTGAATCCTTGGCCGCTTTAAGTCCAAACTGTCGGAGGGGTGACAGTCTCAGAGTCATTCCAGTCTGTGCATTTAGAGTTGTATGAAAATAGTTGCACTGTGAGGAGGTGATACACATCTGTGCTCCTGGGAAAGGAGAAGCAGCCAGAGCTCAGCCAGCTGCCCAGGCTGTGCCCATGGGCTGCTGAGCCAGCGTTGCTGAGCAGGGCCATAGGGAGAAGACAGCAGCAAACACATTAGGGGCAGAAATTCCTACTGCATAAGTAGCAGAGAAAGAAAGAAACGAAGAATGCAATTCCATAGGAAACCAACTTTCCCAAATTGTTTCATGAGCTGCAAAACTAGTCCTGAACCTCAGGCATCACTGGTGGATGCAGTGCTCCCCCCTCAGAAGACACTTCCTGTAAAGCATATATAGGTGTTACAAATTTAAAGATGCCATCTGTGTCAATCATTATTTTTGTGTTGGGATTATATTTTCTCTTTTGGGATTTTTTACATCTCTATGCCTATGAATTTGGGCTTTGTTGATACTAGCAAACATGTTATGACTATTTGGCCAGAAATTCTGCATCACACAGCACTCTACAGTGCTTTGAATAGAAGCCACTCAGGGTGAGACTTTCAAGACCTTTCTCTGTCATGCTGTGTATCTGCCATAACAACAGAATAAGATGCTCCAACCAGCTTTGACAGTCAGCCACCTCTGGTAACTAATGTATTTTGTGGTGGCTTTTACTATCCCTGCCATATTATGAATTATTGTCCTGCCTGTTGCCTTAAGCAATTAACAACACAAATTCTGATACCCCCTGTCCCATCACAGTGACAATCCACCAATTCCATCTGTAAATGTATGGACCCAGGAGATAGCCCATCATCTCTTGGAGGAAGCAGTTAGTGGTCAATGTGTGTCAGCTGGAAGATGAAGGACTCTGCTCCTTGAAAGAGGTGAGTTTCAATTCTCACACTCTGTCAAGTCAGTGATTTTGGGATGAATTGCCACCTGAGGTCAAGATGATTTGCATATAAATGTTAATGATGATACAGTGCCGTGTGTAGAGGTCAGGGCACGTGGCTGGTGATCAGCATTTAGGGAGCTCATGGGACGACTATCATGCACCTGGGAATGGACTAAAAAGTAAGAATGTAAAAATTGCTTGCTTGTTATTTTTGACAGTTTACAGGTATCTATATATATTTCATTTGTGTTTGCATTTTTCAAAGAAAAGTTCTTTTACAAGCCTTGTCATGATTTGAAGCTATATTTTTACTTGCAGGGTCTTTGGCTGATTCAAAGCTCATTAAAAAATTTTGTAGTCATGAAAGGAAATGCACACTTGATATCGTGTGAAAAGATGAGCCATGTTTCCTGCAACAGAAAAAGGGGTTTTGGCAGGTTTTGTCTAACACATAATATTACAGATGTATATTTTTATATATATATACCATCATACAAATAAAATATAAACATATAAAATAAATTTAGAACATATCATACCATGATAATATATTACTATATACTTTATGTACTATATATGTATATTATAGCATTGGGTTCCTTGCTGCAGTGGCATTTTCATTTTGCATTTTTGAGAATCCTGAATTTGTTGCGTGTGAATGGCTAACAAAATGGTCGTGAGGAGGTAGCCAGAATTGACATATTATGTGCTGTAAGCTAAAGCTGTGAAAGGTACAATAGTATAAAATAGTGAGGAGGTGTTATTATGAGCAGAGATAAGGGAAACTAGGTTCAAATTGATGGATTTATTCGCTCTTTTTAGTAGTTCCTCAGCTGTGGGAAATTTGCATCATTCCATCTCCTGAGGATATTGCAGTGTGTCTGAAGTGGCCACAACACATGTGTAACTGTTTCAGGGAGAGCTGCTCCTTTAGCTGCTCCCTAAAGGAGGGCCAGGAAGTGAGTTAAGGGTTTGGTGGTGTGGACAAGCAGAACCCCTTTTCTGAGCTCATTCTCTTGTGTTTCTGCAATGCCATGCTCCAAAGGGGGGTAGGCAAGGAAACCTGGATCTCCATTCACTTTTGTCCTCAAAACTTTAACAGATGATAAAGCTGGTACACATCTATTAACTACTGGTTTGTTATTGTCACTGAACTTTAGAGTACAAGGCTTGAATTTGTTGCATTTCATCTTCCAAGTATTTCTCATTAGGCATTATTTTTGTTCAGGCCCTTCCTCACTGTAAATATATGTAGGCTGTAATCAAGTAATTTCTTAACCACTTGAATGAACATAAATAGATAATATTTTTCAGTCTCCAGCAAACAGCTGTATTTTCCTCCTCTATCCATCCATCCCTAAGCTCTTTGCAGATTTTTAGCCTCCTTTTTTGAAGCTGGATCTCTTCAAAGGACACTGTGTTCTAGCAGTGAGCTTATGGATGCCATATAAAGAGAAAGTGCCATCCCTTTGCCATTCAGTATTATTTCCCTATTTCTTCACCCAAAAATAGTTTAAGCTTTTAAATATTAGGTGTTCTGTTCAATTAGCTGTCTTGTAGAGGCCCAAGGCAGTTCCCCACTGTGGAGAGCTGGTCTCAGTTCTTTCTTCCCAGTTGCCCAAGCTTCTATTCTGAAAACACATTTTGCTTGACTGGATATGGTGTACAGGTGAGACAAATTGCTCTGACTGCTCTCCTAACCTTTGGTGATACCTATATATTTTCTCAGCAATTCTGGATGTATTTTTAGATGATTAATGAAAATTATGATTCTGCACCTTTCCCACTGTTTTTTAAAGATCTGTGAATCAACCAGTCCCTGTTTAACCTAACATGTCCTCCAGTGACTGCTAGAAGATTGCATTTTTTCTACAGTTAATATAGAATGGCACAAGTTGAATACAAAATCACATGCTGGGCAGTTACCTAAGAGTATGAAGCCTTCATTCTTGCTTTTTGATTGAAACTTGCAGCTTCTGAAAACAAAACTTGATTGATTTCACTTGGTAAATTTCCTTTAAATGATGGCTGCTCTTGGTCTGTTAACCATTGCACAGCACAGCTGGGCATTCCATTGATTAGTTTAATTCCAATAGTTTAGTTTAATCCTGATTTTCCTGTGGCTCATGAATTTATTCTGAGAGTGCACACAAAAATTTCTATCATGAGTCATTGATCAATAAAAACTGAAATTTTTTTTTCTTTACTTTTTATTTTGGCTCCTGAATTAGACTGGAAAAGGGAAAACTTAGATATCAGTTGTTCTGGTGCAAATGCAAATTCCCTCTGGTGAATGAAAGAAAAAAGTGGAGGGTGTGAATAAAACAAATGGGTATTTTTAGACTTGATGTGGAGAACACCAATGAAATCAGGAACTTTGCAGACAAGAGTGTGGGTTTGGCAAAACACAATTTCCACTTCAAAAAGCTATTAAAAAAAAGGTGGGAGGTTTTTTAGGAGCCAGGATCACTGGCTCCTAAAATATCACGTACATTATTATCCATCTGTAGAAGTTTGAGTGATAGCTGTGCGGTGTTTAAGAAAATTAATTTTTTTTTTAAATTCTCAGGAGAATAAACCCCCTTTCCATTTCTCCAAGTTCTTCTGAAATGCTTCTTCTGAAATTGAGAAAACAGAAGAAAAAGGCCCAGGTGGAGAACTTCCCCATGTAATACTTCTACTTCCTCCGGCTTGCATTTTCCTTGCTCTGGCTCCACACTACGGGCTAAGTACAATGCATATCAAGATGCTGGGAGATAGCTACATGGTTTTGGAGGGTGCCCGGTCATAAAGAACTAGATGCAAGATGAAAATTTCATTTTGTATGCTTAAAAGTGAGTTCTTCAAGACTTGTGTGTGTAAATAGAAGAAAAACCTACACAGGAAAGCACCTCAATTAAAACCCTTCTTTTAACTGTCAGTCTCAAATAGAGGAAGCTTGATTTCACTCAGTGTTCTCTGGAAAGGCCATTTCTACTAAGAGAACTTCATATATTGCTCACTTAGTAGTTGTTTCTTTGTAGTTAGATATATATTAAAATAAAGATATATATATATATATATTATTATATATAAATATGTATGTTTCCACTCTTTTGTAATTTACACAGACAAGAGAGCCATAAGCCATGAAAGTAGTACAACACCTAGCAGTAAAATGCCTACAATTTGTTATGCAGTGAATTTACAACTTTAGTTCCTTTTTCTTAAGAAATACAGATTCCTTTAAAAGTAATTACTTAGCATTAACCTCTAGTCTTTTTCTTCCTCTCTGAGTCAGCAGAACTGCTGCTGTTCATTTGGAGCCAGTGGCTCCCAATGAGACACTTACATGAGGAGCACATTGTGCACCATGGTATTGAATCACACTCATTTTCCTAAATAAGGATCTACGAAGGTTCTCATAATCACAATACATTTTTTCTTACTGTCATGGCTTTCCCTCTGGTCTCCAAGAGGGAACAAGAGAGATAAAGTAAACTTTTTTTTTTCTAGATTTTTTCAACTTAATATACCTTCTGTTATAGTAGCACAACAGGAGGACAACATAGAGTAGTCTGCCTGAAAGAGATGGCACATGCACAATTTCTCTGCTAGTATAACGACTGATAGGCATGATCAGAACAGAATTCACGAGGCAGACTGCTCTTAACACTGTCTGTAAATAATAATGCTGCTCCCAGTGCTCTAGAGTAAGAGTGATTGTCCTTCTGTCTGCCTTTGATAGCAGACAGATAGCTGGGAAGCTTGTAATTGTCTCCTAGGTTGTTAAGTGCCTAGCGAGTCTGGGATTCAGATTTAAGTCAAAGGAAGAAGATACCTTTGAAGTGATTTTGAATAGTGAGATACCTGCCTGCAATTGAAGTGTCTTGCCTCATCCTGTGTTCAAAGACAAAAAAGAGAGGTTTTGCTGTAAAAACCTATAGGGACTTCAGCAAAACAATTGTGGTGTAGAGAGGGCACCAACATCTTCCATGAAAAAATTTTCCCAACACAGGCATGCAGACAGGAGCTAGAAGGGCTGTGTCATGGGCTGCGTATTTGAGCATATCAATGGACTCCTGCATGGGAGTGCACAATTTTCTCAGGAGTTTGCTGACTGACATCCACAGGTCAGTTCTGGAGCCCAGGATAGCAAAGGCACCGTTGTGATTGTGTACCCAGTTAATTATGGGGAGAAGATGTACACTTCATTTGTAAATAGCACAAACAGCTATTCTCTCTCAGTTTTGTGGGTTGAAATATGTGTCTGATGGCTGTTTGGTAGGAAAGGCATTTGTGTCTGCAACTGGGTCTGTTCTGTTGCCCCGATGAAGACAGATTATGTCATTGGCAATTCGTTTATAGGAAGGGCTGTTACAGCAATTAGCTTCTAACTTGCATTTCACATTTTCTACTCATTAGCTTTGATAAATGAAGAGTGCTTAGGATCAGAAGTGGCTCCTGAAATGGAAGGGCTTACCCATGACACCTGTGCATGCAGACACAAATTGAAATCACTGATACAGTGTTTGCTTCACACCACCACAGTTCCACCACCTGCTAAATTGCTTCACTCCAGTCCCATGTCAGGTCACGTTCTAGTGATCACGACATTCATGACCTACCTGTGAGCTTAGACAAGCAGAGGGAATTCACACTCCTCCTCTTCCTCTGCCTTGCTTGCTCTCCTTTGCGTGACAAGATGAAATGTGTGCTACTAGCCTGGAATAAAAGAGAAAGCCTCTTGCAACCTTCATGACATGATGAGGATGGCATGGTGCAGGGAAACAACTTTCAGAGTTAGTCAGAGGTCTAGGAGCCTTAAAAGCATTGCTCAGCTTATGCTTAAAACATCTACCAAACTGAAAAACATTCATAACACCCAAACACATCCATCACCACTTCAAATCTTTCTCTGATTAAACTGCTTGGAATTCTACTTGGCAATGATAAAGAACGGCATTTGAGAAAGGTCAGAAGAAACATTTTCAAGTTCAGTCTTCTGGAATAGACACATATTTAGATTGCTCAGTCATGGCATGTTGATCGCTGTTGTGACTTCAGAGCTCTGCTTTTCTGGTGAGGAGGATGACTGTAGGTGGGAGGCTCAAGCCTGTCATCCCTTTGCCCTGCTCTTATGGTGTGGCCACGAAGCAAAATTCCTTCATGGTTGGCTTGGTGCATCCTGTGGGCTGCTCCAACAGAGATCTGCTGCCAGTGGTTCCTCCTGGATCCCCTGACTCTGTGAAGGATGGGACCATGCTGGGGTGGCAGCTGGGTGCAGAACAACTTGGTGATGTTGGCAGTGGCTGGCCCTACTCTCTCCACTGGGACTGAGTTAGCTGGCACACCCTGTTCTGGGGTGGTGGCTGTGGCTCCGCAGTGGCTTGCTGGACAGCCGGCTGCTTTAGAGCACCACTTTTTCTGCCTGTGGCTGAAGAACCTGTGTAGACCAAAGGGTGCTCCTGTTCTTTAAAAGACAAAGAAAATAAGAAATCAAACTCAACCTGTTTGTTCTTCAGATGTCATAAACTAATTTTAAATAGTTCAGCTCTACCCAGCTTGTTGAAACTCTGCCTTTGATGTACAAAGAATAAATCCCACCCTCCTAGCAGAGGCTTGAGCACTACGGCATCTGTATGTCAGAAGCTGCTCTGCAGAAAGAGAAATGCACTTGAGCTACTGCAATTATTACTTGGCTACCACAGTAACTCATTGCAGACAAATCTGTGAAAAAGTCACTGTTTTGTATTTGCTTTTTAGTGTTAATACTGCAGCACTGGAGACAGAGAATGGAGAATGGAGCAGCTGAGCTACAGGACTACAACCTGAGATAATTCACACAGTGTTTTGAGTCCCCTTCCTCATCACTAATAGAATTCCTGCTAAACTCAATTACACCCACCCAAAGCTGAATTAACTTTCCTCTGTCACAGTACATTTTTTGCTGTATCTCTGTATAAACTAAATTATTTTACCAAGTAAAATACTCCCCTGTCTCCAGAGCTTCCCTATTGACCATAGCTAGGTACTCAAGTACACATGTCAATCCACTAGGCTAACATTTTCAAATACAATACCTCTGGGTTTTGAATTAGATATCTGTTGTCATTGGCCATCTGGGTATTAAATGCCAAAGGGTGTGTCTGTCCTTTAAAAAAGTTTAAACTCCTCTGTGAAATAAAGGGAACAAAGTCTGTTATATGCTGTGGGTACATATTGGGTCTCAGTCTCCTTATCTTCCACCAAGCAGAAAACTGCCTCATTGATGTGGACAGTTTTATGTGAAAAGCATTCTGTAGAAATTTGAGTCCAAGTTAAAACACTGATTTTAATCAGTGAAGGACAGATACTGGGTAGCAAAGAAGTAGGATCTTCTTAGATAAGTCTCCATGTTTGAACTGTAGGATAGAGCTCAAAAAGCCAAAAAAAGGTGTCACTTTGCACATGGCTGCTTTGCACATGCAGCTCTATTTGCCCACCAGAGCTATTGTGACAGCAAATCCACAGTTATTCAACTCTTGGCAGGAAACCTTAATGTATGCAAGGGAACAGCATGGAGAAACAATCTTACTCCTTGCAACATACTCGAACTGACAAGTTCTGATGCACATAATTCTCCTCACCTGCACAGAGCAAAGAACAAATGGAAATGATACCTTACTGGATCAAATGTTATCTCCTTACTCCTTTACATCTTCTTTGTTGGTAATAAACGAAAGGAACATGTCCATCAAAATGACCAAATGTACTCATATTGAAGAGTAACCAAAGTCATTGTTTAGGCTTTGGTTACCCTTTGCTGGAAGCTATAGATGACTTTGTGGGACATATCTGGGAGCAAGGAGACTGTCTTATGTTTATAATCACCGAGGAGTGATTATAAACACTCCTCAGTGAGGAGTGACAGTTTAGCACAGACAGTTTAAAATAATCTCATAACTCTATTTTTTAACTATTTCAATATGAAAACAAAGATGAAAAATGTGTCTCCTCCCCTTATAATATCTATCTCATTAAGACATTTTCTCCTGTTCAGTGCAGGTAGGGTTTAACCTTGAGATATTTTCTGTAAGAGACATGGGAGCTTTCGACTGGAGAAAATGGAAAAATACTCATGATTAGCCTCTTCTCTGAAAATGTTTGTATATCAAGGCTTAAAATGCTTTAAAAATCCTTTACATTCACTCTTATGGATAGGAAGTGAAATAAATGCATTTTACCAGCAATAGCACTTATTCTAGTATATCTAGTAAGGCAAACTAGGACACTGTAAAGTTAAGTATATAATATGAGAAAATTAACTGTACATATGTTTGTTGCTGCACAAGTCAAGGAATTCTGACAAATGGAACATAGTTGGTCCAGTGAGAAATCCCAAGGCAAGCCAGGAATGTGTTGTCAGGCAGTGATGACTTCAGCCCACAGCCCTTGCCAGCCTCCCTTGGTCAGGTCCACAGTTCCAGATCACTGCTCTGCAAAGGGTCACCACTCCCTTCCCGTTAAATCACTGCACAAAGGACCAAAGCTAAAAGTGGTTGGCTGGGGTTTTTCCATTTTGCAAGAATGTATTATGACTACCAGACATCTAATAAGCAGTGGAGTTGTTTATATGAGCAAAATATTCAGCCTCTCAGATAGATTCCCTTCTTGGCCTTCTCAAGTGAAGTGGTACCACAAATGAAGTAGTACTCACTTCAATTTTGCTTGTTTTCTTCAGAGCTTGTTAAAAAACTATGAGTGTTTGCATTTTGACAGCCAGTTTATCCCCACCACAGTGTGGTTTGTTACCTCATGCTTTTTATCTACATTCACTCTCACAACTCTTTCACCAGGCTGCTTCTGCAGCTATATAGTATCTAAATTCCTTAGAAAAAAATCTGTCATTGTGGGGGTCAAGTGGATGAGGAAGTTTGTGGCAATCTAAAGGATTTTGCTTGCTTGCTTGTTCATTTCATGAGCAGTAGAAAATGTTTTTTGTTGAATGACTGATTTACTTTCAGTAAAGCAAGTTTAAAATGTTAGAAAATACTGTGTGGGAAGTGGACTTTAATCTTCCCAAAAGGGACACTGGCCTTCAGTTTTCACATATTACTTCAAATGTACCTAAAAATCATCAATGGTTAAACAGAACTGCTTCCAATAATATTTTGATGGCTTACAAAGGTCAAACTAAAGTTTAGTTTAACTATTTTAAGTTGCATAACCTTCAAAAGACAGCGACAGCTGAAATAACTCAGTAATTTTACGTAGCAGTCAATATAATGGCTGGGAAAGCATGAGAAGGGATATATAATTTTGAGAACTCACTGTAAAATCCATATGGGATGTTTTTTACCAAGAGAGATGTATTTTTACTTCAGGGTAGATAACGTGCTTTTCTGTAGTTTTGTAAAAAAATCAGTAAAGACAAAGTACTTCAATTTTGTCATGCGGCAAACTCAAAAAAATTGATTCTGTCCTCATTGACAGCTACTGATTCATCTGAGTACACCTAGAGCTTCCTTCTGGTTTTATGCTGGAATAGCTCACAGAAATTAGTATTAATGCTTGTTGGCGTTCATCTAGGTAACAAATGTGAAAACTAAATTATTTCATTTATTTTTGTACTCAGTGGGAGCTAAAATCACAGACACTCTTTTAGAAGGGTTTTTTTCATTCTTTGTTTCTACCAAGCAGCATCTTGTCATATAAATGCTGTCATAATTTTGAGGTGAACATGTTCAAGCCTGAATTCTTGACAAAGGTAGGAATTTCACATCTGCGCTTAAAAAAAGGAAGAGTAAAAAAAAAAAAGCAGTGTCAAATGTATTGTTGACTGAAGGATGATCTTACAGCTGCAGCTCGGTTTTGGATTTGGAAACTTTGTGGTCCCTCGTGTTTCTTCTGTAGTTTTCCTCAGAGACATTTCACCTGTTTGATTCTGTCCTCCACTAACCCTGACTGCTGCCTTACTGTGCAGATAGCTCCATTCTGGGTCTCAATCGTTTTCTCACAGCTCTACCACTTAAACTCTCAGCCTTTTAAGAATGAGGATATCATATTTATTTGCATCTGATCTTACAGTAGCAGATGCCATGAACACGGACATGATTTTTTGTAAGAATTAAATGTGGCGTTTTGAGTGCACAATTTAGTTTGATCAACAGCTTAGAAAAATAATACCAGAAAAAGCCATTAAGAATAGAACATTTAAAAATATGGAAAAATATAAGTTATTAAAAATAATAGTTAGTGCAAATGCAAACTTCTGAGTGTGTTGAAATGGAATATAGCATGATCCATGTTTTAGTCTTCCCATGTCTTCCAAAAGTAGCTTTGAACACGTTTGAAAAGTCACATTAAAATACATTAGCATGTTTGAAAAAAGGATGTGACATAATATTTTTTTTACAATTCTAGCATTTGCTTGAATTCCAAAATTAAAACTTGAAAATTAAATAATTAATCAATTAGCAGATAAGTAAGACCTAACTTTCTTTCTCTTGGGATTATGCATCTTTATTTGTCATTTATTTTAAACCATTGAGTTTATTTGTAACAAAAAAAAAAATTCCCTTTTTAAAGAGATTAAATATTTCCTGAATCAGCATTATCTTTTTTACTGACTTCAGTTGAGTTGAATCAGTATTAGGGGAATTATTTTTCTATTATTTTTTTCAAATTTTATCCATCCCTAGTTTGGATATACCAGTCTTTTTTATCATGTATATCAGCCTAGGCAGTTAATTAGTCCTGGAAGTTTGTCATTATTAAAAATTAATTTAATACTGATTCACCCATATTTTTTTCAAATGTATGTTTGAATTATGTCCTACTTTTTTTAGTAATTGACTAGAGCAATTAATGGCATGCATGAGGTTTTCCCTTCATAAAAATCATTAAAAATCCTCTCTGTAAATGGAAATAGAGCTCCATAGACCTTGGTCTGTTGTGACACAATTACAGTGGTTTTCCTGTTCCAGCTCCTCGGGAATGTATATCCATTAAAGAGTCACTAAAAGCTCACAATCGACTCCTCAGTGGGAGTAAGAACCCACTCCCCAAGTCATGGAGCACTCTGGGGGACAGGCTGAATGCAGATACTTTCTTACTTACTCTCTGTGACTATTGATCTTCCACTCCTTCCTGCACGCTGATCTGGCTCCAGTGCACTGACACCAGCGCCAGTGAGAGTCAGGTAAAACCAGGCACAGACTGGATTTTGCTGTCTTCAGCTAGATCTGCATTAATAGATTAAATGGATGAAGATCTTCCCAGGTGCTGAAGTCAGCTGGCTCACAGAATAGCCCACATCTATGGCAGGAATTTTTTTCTCCTCACAGCTGGGAGATCACATGCATGGTGCCTATGGGGAAAGGTCCCTATTGCCCTCCAGCTCCCAAACTGTGCTCAGCAATTGCTGGAGACAAAATTGGTTGATGTGGACATATTTAATACTGTGAGCCATCCTCAGAGTTTATGAGTCCAGACAAAGCTATCCCACCGACCAGAAATGTTCCCATGCACTGTTTCATTTGCCAATGAAAACCCTGGAAATGAGGGTGAAAGTGAGCAAGCCCCAATGTGCTGAGGTGCCCTGCAGTGGAAAGATGACTTTTGGGCAGGCATGGTTACAAAAACTCCTGCCATTAGCCACTGGCAAATAAAAAATGGACTTCAGGAGATTTTTTAGTACAAATTTCTTTCTTGGATGCAAGTACCTAAATGCAACCCTGGAAGTCCTTGGCTTCATTGTTCTTCCAAGAAAGTTTCACAGTGACAGTAGTGCAAAGCACTTCAGAACACCTGAAAAGGAAAGACTAAGCTTAAAGACAGGGCCACAGTGCATTGCTAATGCTGGCTTTAGGCAGTGCTATGGGGTTTGTGTCAGTGGAAGCACTTGGCCAACTGCTCGTAGATGGTGTTTCAGAGGAGAACACCCTGCATGAACACTGCTGAACACTAAACTACCCCAAAGTTTTTCCATTTTTGTAGAGCCCTTCTCTTACCTTCTGAGAAGAGGCTGCGTCCCTCATCTCAGTGGGAGGCTAGTACATGTCTGTGAGGCAGCCATGATATAACAAGGCATTCCAATATGGGAATTTTCCTGGTCAGTGTGTGAGATAGGCCTTTGTAACATCTGATGAATCCAGCTGGAGAAATTCTGGATCATGGAGCTGCTGTTAATGAACAACTGTGTACTTACATTTTTCTAGTGTTCAGCTGGGGTGGTGGTACAGGCTTCACAAACCTGACTTTTTCAGTGAACTGATAAAATCTTGGAAGGTGCAGCTCTGAGTTTCTTTAGCTGTTTCCTCATGACTAAGAGCCTGTTGTATTCCACAGACAGTTTTTAGTTGACTGTCCTACAGGTAGACTTAAGGGATGTCTTTAGGTTGCCATCTTCAGCTTTCTCTTTGTTTCTACATTTTCCTAGTTTCTTTATGAGTAGTTCAAGCTGAAATTTCAATATAGCAAATGTAGTGTTTTATTTTTAGATAAAATCAGAAACAGAAAGAAAGAAATGGTTAAAACCTTTCTCTGATAGTGAAGTTAGATGGAACACATATGCTGTGTTTATTTGTATAAAGAACAATGTGAGAGAAAAAAGGAAAGAAAAAAATTTATGCAAAAAATTTCTTTGCTAAATCTCTTTATATGTTTTTAAGTATTTATTCCTGTTTTTCCACTTCCTTTTGCCTTCCCAAAATGGAATGACCATTTATATGGAAGCAAGATGGCAAAAGGTAAAAAGCCTTTTAACCTTTATTCTGCATCAGTTTACAATGCAGGGTATCTGACCAGAACTGTTTTCTGGGTTCTTATAGTAGATGACACAAAAATGTTGACAGAAACTGGTACTGCTACTGCAGTTCAGTTTTGCCTATCATCTCTTTGTATCCCAGTTTGTTCCTATAGGTTGAATACTGGGGGTTTTCTTAACAGAAGTAGTTTTGCCCGCTGATTTTATGGGCAAGATTTACAATGCAGCAGTGAGTATGGGTGATTTCCAGTGTTTGTGAGTGTTCATGATGTGAAAGTCCCAGCTGCAACACAACTCTGGATCCTATCTCTAGTTTTATGACAATCTGAGACCCTGGAAATGAACAACACTGACTTTCGTCCTATTAAAAATCCAAATCGTTTCTCCCCTCATGTCACAGTGCGTGAGAGAATTTCACAGCCAGGGTCAAGTTTTCTTTGAAGACTGAGATACCAGCTTTTTGTATCCTGTGGACATGGCAGGTTTCTGACTGATGTTTGGTTCAGACATATACACAAAGTGCCCTAGGCACCCACTGAGCCTAAACAAAGAAGCCTGGGAAAGGTCTCACCATATCTATTGTCTTACAGTGACATCAGCCTTTCCATTACAAAGGCCTTCAAGACCTAAAGTAATCAATAATGATGAATGTGGTTTTTCCCTGTGTGCATCTGAGACAGATGGAGAGTCACTGTGGTCAACAATAGCCTGCAGACAAGGGCCTTGACACAGTTGTTTAAAAACATCCCAAAAACTGTACATAAAAAAAAAGGTAAAAAGTTTTGTGATTTTTTTTTTACATATTTGCCTGCTTAATTACAGATTCCTTCAGCAAGCAGTAACTGCTTGCACAAGGATCAGCGGTGTCGCTGAGCAGTATCCATCTCTCAGAGAAATGACAGACAGTTTTTCCACTTGATTTTCCCTCTCTGCATCTCCATTCCTTTCCAAACTCTCATTTCCCAAGCTTTCTCCATCTCTCTCTTCTCTTTCTTAGGCTGGTTCACATCATGCCTGTTACAGAGGCATCATGTAGTGAAAATACATACCTCTGTTAGTTAACCTTGGGAAGAAACTGGTTATAGACTGTGCTGCATTTTTAACCCCCTTACATGCAACTGTGTTCACCTAGGATTGGATGGAGGAAGCCATCCCAGTGGCCTGTCCTCAGACAGGCTGCAGGTATCACCATGATGGGCATGGACTAAGGAAGCAGGCTCTTGCCAAGGGGACAGGAGGCTGGTTTCATGCTGAGAGCAGATGCTGTGTGTGCCTCATCCAATCCCTGCCTGCTCACATTTGTTCCACCCACAGCACATCTCCCCTTCGGCAGGGGCATATCCCAGTCTTCTGACAAATGCAAACAAAGGGAAAATCGAAGCAGACTGCAAATGATCAGAACTTCATTATTCTTCCAGCACTGCTTTTGTTTTTCAGTTGCCTTAGAGTTCTTTTGTGATCCCAGTAGAGGTGCAGATGGGTAGTTTGGGATAGATGATGATGAGTCCTTAGCAAAACCTATAAAAGAATTTTCAGTAGCACTCACATAAGAAAATTATTTTATTTTCAGAAATACAAATGTAAATCTCTAAAGTTGAATTTGGCCCTCCTTTCCAATGGGATGAGAAAGAATCTTTCCTGATTTATTGTTAATAATCTAAAGTCCAATGTAAGCATACTAGCATTTTTTAAAATTTTTATTACAACATATTAGCAAATGATTATTTAAAACTGGCCTTAAAATATTTTAAATAGAATTCAACAGATTGTGCAGTAATAGGGGTAAATTGGGAACTATTACATGAAGGACACAAGATATCTAAATGTTTTAATTAGCATATTGATCTTAAGGTGGCTGGCTTTGCTCCTAAGCCTACGATCCCCACCCCATCCATAGACAATTCTGGGCTGTGTGAACTGCTCCCCTGATCACCTAAAAGGATATATAGCAATGCTGTCCTGCTTTGCTTTTTTTGGCCAAAACTCCTGCTCTCAGACATCTGCAATACCTTTTAATTAAATTACTTACCATTGTAACTGTCTCTGTGCATTGGAAGGGAAAAGCCCCATTGGAGACAAAGTTTGTGACATCCAGTGAATGCTTCCTGATTCCCAGATTCTAATTCACATGCCCTCCATCCATGAGTGTGTTGCCAAACTTTTCCTTCCGTTCTTTTTACAGTATTATAGCTCCAGAAGAGCCCACGTGGTCTGTTCATTTCAAGACCCATTTCTCCCACACTAGTGGAAAGGAAAGAGGAGGGATGGCACTTTTAATAATTTATTCCAGCCTTCCCACATGGGGGAGGCGGGGAAACTGAAGGCTTCTGAAATTAAGTGGGGCTGCACTGTTGCAGATGAAGGCACCATTTAGCTCAGGATCATGCTAATTCCTCCCTGTGGACAGCCTTTGGAAGAAAACAAAAAATCACACTCAAAGACAGATTGCTTCCTTTACATTAATAACAAAAGTGTTTACTCTAGTAAAAAGTTGGAAAGGAGCAATTAGAGACTTCAGGGAATATGCTAAGTGAAAATGTGTTTTTGTTTATCCTGGATTACAGATAATTTACTAAATTGCCGTATTTTACTTCTTGTGGTCACCAGTGGC